>JAKSZT010023082.1:5420459-5611565 GCA_026826555.1 Tolypeutes matacus
AGTGGGAGGTGGGCAACATGGGAATCCCAGTGGGTTCCGTGTAATATTTTAGGTAATCTAAGCACCTCTTAAAATATATGTATATATATATATATATAAATAACATTTTTGTAAGCAAATACACATATATGCATATATATTTATATATCATTTTACAAATGTTTGTATGTATTGTGAGAATTTTGATTTTTACCCATAATAAAAAAAAAAAAAAAAAAAAAAAAAGATTAGGGCTTTGATGGCCACATCAGTAGCTTTGATTTGGCCACATCAGTAGGCCCACAAAGGGGGTGGAGACTCAGAGAAAACACACAGAAAACAACACAGCCGAGGACAGAGCTTAATTTTGGCACTGGAGCCCCAGGGAGAGAGCTGAGCCGTTTGCCTGATAGTTTACAGCTGGCCTTGTGGCGAGAGCAGAGCAGCTGAGACCGGAAAGAGACCAGCCCTGGGAAGAGGGACGAGCCCTATGCCAGCCTACAGCTGAGATCAGAAGAAGCTGGGACCATGGAGCCTAAGGAGGAAGAGGAAGGCTGAACCCTCAGAGACCGGCAGTCATCTTGCTCTAATACATGGCAACAGACATTGGTGAGGGAAGTAACTTACTCTTTATGGCCTTGTGACTGTAAGCTTCTACCCCAAATAAATACCCTTTATAAAACCCAACAGATTTCTGGTACTTTGTATCAGCACCCCTTTGGCTGACTAATATAACAATACTCACAGTATTCCTCATTACCAGTTTGACTCACCTTTTACTCTCTCCCATAGTTTCATAGTTCAAAACCTACAAGCCTCATCTCTCTAATTCTCCCATTTTCCTCCTTACACAATATACTCCTGTCCAGATGTGCATGACAGAAAGGAACAGGCTGAGTGTTTAAATGCAACTTCAATGGCTTACCACTCCTCTTAGGATAAAATCCAAACTCTTTAACAGCTTATACACTCTAGGTGAAGTGGCCCTTTCTTCCCTCTCCAGCCTCATCTCTCACTACCAACTTGCCTCTCGAATGGGCCAGCTGTCTCTTATCTTCAGACATTTGTTCAGGCTATTATTTATGATTGGAACATCAGATTCTAGAGGGAGTTCAGTTCTTATACAGCTCTTCTAACTGGTGGTGATAGCAAAAGTGGCTGCCAACACACAGCTAAGAGTAATGATTTGAGACTACAAATGCCTGTGGAAAAAATAATAATAATTTGATTTGTCAGTCATTTAAGAGAGCAGGTTTTGACATGGGCACTAGTCTCTTGGAGTGGAAAAGCCTTGGGGGTCTGTTACTGGGGAGAAGGGAGGGTAAAGATGAGGGATTTAGGAGTGCAAAAGAAATTTCTACTCCAATCAAAATAAAGGAAAATATTTTTCTATACTTTAATTTTATGAGTACTATAGAATAAGTAGATGATTTAAGAGATTTACTCAGAAAACAACTCAAGTTATTAAATTCTTCACACCTTGTATACCTAGAGTAGTTTACACCTTCCACAGCAATGATTGATGAAATTTTTTGATACGTTGAGCATTAAGGCACATTTATTCAAATTACTTTAAAAAACTCGTATTTTTAAAGGGATCCTAATAAGAAGCTTTGTTGTTCGTTGGCACAACAAAGTCTCTTGTAACCAAAATGGGTATCTTATCTTATTAGATAAGATGGGCTGACTTTGAAAATTGAATGATCTGGCTATCAAGGTTCTCAGCCTCCAATGCTGTTACCCTATTTTCTCATCATCTATCTGGCCTGGGCTCATGCCTCCCGATTGATGCTCTGCACCAGACTGATCCAACATGCCAATCCGATCATGCAAATCCCTAAAATTCTTCAATGGCTCTTCACCACTACAGGAAAAAGGCAGCCTAAGTACTTTATCATCAAATTCCTGAAATAAGCCCTGCCTACCTGCCTCTCCAGGCCCATCTACTGCCCCTTTCTCCCATGCATTCCCTCACTTTTTAATGAACCAGCAATTCCTGGAACATACCATATCCTTGCACATTTGTATTGTATCTGTGTGGTGGTTTGGAGCTATGTACCCCAGAAAAACACGTTCTTAAATTTAATCCATTCCTGTGAGTGTGAACCCATTTGTAAATAGGACCTTGTAATGAGGTTACTTCAGTTAAAGTGTGGCCCAATTCAATTAGGATGGATCTTAATCCTATTACTGGAGTCCTTTATAAGCAGAATGAAACTCAGAGAAGGAGAGAGTGTACAAGCCATGGGAAGAAACCAGAAGAGAAAGGAGAGTATTTTTTCTCAAGGAGAGGCTGCCATGTGCATTGCTACATGGCAGAGGAGCCAAGGACCAAGGATCACTGGTAGCCAGCCCCAGAATGCCAGTGTTCAGGAAGAAAGCATTACCTTAATGATGCCTTGATTTGGACTTCTCCTAACCTCAAAACTGTGAGCTAATCAATTCCCATTCTTTGCCAACCCATTGCATGTTATTTGCTTGAGGAGCCAAGAAACTAAAACAATCTGTATATGCCTTTCCACTAAAATACTGCTACTGATCTATCACTCTTCACTCAAATGTTCCCTATTCTGAGGTCTCTCTCACTTTCCCTCCTGCTCCTAGGTTTCTCCTATGTTCCTCCTATACTTTATGTACCCACCTATTACAATAGTTGAATGATATTGGACTTGCTGCATGTCTCTCTCTCCATAAAATGATGTGCAGACTTTCCATTTTTTACCTTTAGTACCACACACTATGTCTAGCATGTATAGATACTCAATTTAAAATATCATGAACATATTAAAATTTCTATCTTTAATGTTGAATTTTACAGCTATCCAATTCATTGTGCATTATCACACTAATGATCAGTTGTTATCCAAAAATTTTATGCATATTACCTTCTCATTAAAAATCTAACCTGCTACAACATATGAACTCACTGAACATGTGAAATGAAGAACAAATCAACGAAGTTAGGCTCTTTTGCGAAAGTATGGCAATAGGATAAAAATAAATAATCTGGGATTAACCTGAAAGAGTCATTTGTCAGTCTTCCAGTAAAAGGAGTGTAAAGAATTTTACTTACATGGTATAGCGTGGTCTCTGGCACAGGTGTGCCCATGATGTCTTGTCTCAATGCATCCATTTGCAAACTAGGTAGCAATGAATAGTGAGTCGGGCTATTACTCTTATCTGCCTTCTTTTTTGACTTCTTCCCTGTGTCTTTTTTGCTGTTTCTCTGAAACATGTATTCTTCTTGAGCAATTTTTTCATTGCTCATATATCGGAGTAGAGAGTTTTCTATACAAAAAGAGATAAATATACAAATATAAATATACAAATATCCCAAATTATCATTTTTCCTAGTGCTATTAGATTTCATTTCAGAAATTTAACTTGATTTAATTTATAAAATAACTGTATTAGTTGTGATCATAGGACATATAAGAAACATCCTATAGAGTGTTTCTGCAAGGTTTATCTCTGGAGCAATTATATGAGAATCACTTGCGGAGTTTGAATAAAAAGTTCTGGGTGTGTGGCTCATAAAAGTTTTAACAAGCTCCCTCAAGGGGTTTCTGCTAAAGCCTGATGACAAACACTGACCTATGATATGTTAGGTAGCATCCTTAAAGAAGTTAAAGCCTGCATTATGAACCAACAATCAGGAAACTTAGTTCATAAAAAACATGCTTAAATTGATAGTCAGCACTTGGTACTGCATATGACTTTTTTTTAAAGATGTCACTCTCATATGAAGTCCAAAAAGAGTGACTCAGATGGCAAAGGCAAGCATTTCTCTTTTACTTTTTCCTGATTTATTCTATAAAACAAATGAGGTTAGAAACTGAAGTCGGAACAATGAATACATAGATGTAAAAAAATCTGTTAATGTTCCTGTATTTACGAACATTTTAGAAATGTTTGCTCCATAAAATGAGCGTTAAGAATATTAAAGAAACAGATATTCATTCTTGCTTGTCCCTGTATGGTTTGTAGATCTGTGTAGTAATGAAATAAATTCTCTACACTGGCTAGAAATAACAGACAAATGGGTCAAACATATCAGGAAGGAAGCTTAGTAAGTTTAAGTTCTATGAAGTTTTTGGCTTTAAAAAAAAATTTTTTTTTTTTCATCCAAAACCTTATGGCTATTTTGGAAAGTGGAAATAGCGGCATGATCCACTGGGCCTACCATATCCACACTTGAGCAAATCCCTTTAAGGAGTGAGGTTCTCAGTTGCTCTCTTTACTGTTCACATCAATATCAGGAAAAGAGAACAGAAAAACTTACTTTTGGTAGATACTTCAAGAGTATCCCACCCCAAGTAAGAAGATATCCCTGAACAGCAAACCAAACAGGAAAAACAAGCAGGTTTTTCCCCATTTCTTTATGTTTTTCATTACAGTCACTGCCCCAGAGTTCATTAGCTTTTACCCATCTGTTTCAATACTTATTTTAAGATTCTATCAATACAAAAGTAGTGAGGTTGCATTGCGGACAAATGGGGACTCAACACAAACTGCTCCTATTCATTGAACTTAATTCTTTTGCGCAGTTTCACACTTCTGACCTTTTTGTTTTGAAATATTAAATTTCAAATAGCAATCAGATATTCATTTTTACAGTATACTTATCTGCCCTGAATCACTTTGGAGGGATTCAGAGACGATATCTACTTAGTAACCAGTCAAGAGAGTATTTAGTTGGTCTGTCTTGGTTTTGGTGTACCATAAAGTCAATGACAGAATGAAAAGTTTTCCATTGAAGCCATAACATCCTGTTTAAAGAACATTTAAATCTGCTTATTGTTCAAACAACCCAGCCTACACTGAAATTCTAGAACACTTACCTCTTCTACTATCTCTCTTCATCTTATTTGGATCTTCATAGTCCCCCACCCAATTATACTCCACTGGCATAGATATAGGTCGTAGCTTGCCTAAACAGAGAACAAAATTTACATCACATTGTTTTCCTTCCCCATGTCCGCTCAAACTCACACTGATTTTTAGCTACACTCTGCAAAACACACTCACGCATATGCAACATTACGGTTGGCATCAGTGTAGATGAAGAAAATGTGTGTTTTGAGCCAGAAGGTGAAACTGCCTGTGGCAATTGGCCAGGTGAGAATGCAAACTTAAGGCACTTTTTCTCAATAATAAAGAATAGCCTATGTCTGCTTGCTCAAGAACTCCAGTCTTTAAAAGAAGACAATTATTCCAGTGACTTCATTTTCAGTAACTAGATCTCTGTCTTAGTTCCCAGTGCCCAAGTGTCTATATCTCGATAGCCTACCTCTAAGATGGCAGCCCCCTGTGTTAAATCTGCTTGCCAGGCCAGGACATTAAACCCCCATTTCATGTTGGAACACCACAATGCTAACTTCTCTTGACAGCCTCCTAACTCCTACCTCCACACATTTTGGACACTATCATGCCTTACAATATGGCTAGATTCGCTTTTATGGCTAAGTCTGCCCATAAAAATCTCTTCTCCTACAGTGAACATGTCTAATTTACAGATCCAAGTAACCACTGCTTTGGCATGTACTATTTCACTCTGGGCCTATATTCTTACTAAACAGGATTTCACTTTAGCCAGGAGAACTCTTGGCATAGACTCCAAAGATAAACTTTTTGGTGAGGCTGCAGCATATTACTTTTGTTCAACTTGAAGTTCCTGAAGCACAAAACAGCCAAAGAAAAGCATACAGACATTTTAAAAGGATACCACAATGCCTGGCATAAGACGGTTGACTGGTAAATTTTGAATGAATAAAAAGCAGAGAATGACACAAGATAGGATTGTAGTAATGATGATGGTGATCAATGATAATAGTAACAACGATATATGATTGTTAAATCATATATCATTTACCATATGCTAGGTACTCTCTGAGGGTTTTAGATGCATTAAATTGTTTAATCCTCAAAACAATTGTGAGAATATACTATCATTATCTTCATTTTATCAGATGAGGAAATAGACTGGTTATATAACTTGTCCAAGACATACAGCTGGCAAGTGGTAGTACCAGGATTCAAAGGCAGGCACTCAAACACTGCTTTGGCAATAATTCTTGATGACTTCAATATTCGCCCTCCAATAATTGGGCCAGTTTCTTGAAATCCTCTCCTCCACTCATTCCTGTGGTAATATGCTTAATCTTGTTATCTGTAAAGGCTGCTATCCCTCCAAATATTCCACTTTCCAACTACCACCTTCTGTATTTCCAGCACGCTCCCTACAGTACACCAAGTCCAACAAATATCTCTCAGTAACCATATGGCCTCTTCACTTTCCTCCTTGCCCAGCTAAATTTCATGACCAATTATTATAGTCTCTGGGTATTTTAAAAAATTCTGTTAGAAAACTTGCACTTCTGTTTCTAAAGAAAGTGTACCAAGCTTATGGCTTTTTAAATTATGTACATTGGTATGGTTTATATAGTATGCTTTACTAAGCTCTTTTAAAGCCTAAGATTGAACTTGACATGATAAAATTATTAATGAGCCAAAAAAAGTAGTATTTCTTTGGTGACTTCCTTTGAAGGTGTGCAAGAGGTCTCCCTTGGGTTATTCAGTGGTTTTTTTTTAAATATATTTTTATTAGAGAAGTTGTGAATGTACAAAACAATCATGCACACATGTGGAATTCCCATACAATACCTGTCCACCAATACACTACATTTTTGTAGAACATTTATTACAGATTATGAAATATCAGACTATTACCACAAACTATAGTCCATAGTGTACATTTGGTATATTTTTTCCATACCATTGTATCATTAACACAGTACATCTTTGGCATTGATGCAAGAATATTACAGTATTGCTGTTAACTATGGCCCACAGGGAACAAAACAAGGGTGTCCACTGTCACCACTGATGTTCAATATAGTGCTAGAGGTTCTAGCTAGAGCAATTAGGCAAGAAAAAGAAATAAAAGGCATCCAAATCAGAAAGGAAGCTGTGCAAACAATTTTATAAATGATCGTGTAAGATTCCAAAACTCCCTTGGCTTGCTTGGAGTACATCTCTGCTCTTTTAAAGACAGAGAATTTGGGTAAGTTGATCCAGGTCAATATATTCTGTCCATCGAGGGTGGGGTAAAGGTTTTAGAAAAGGTCTCCTTTTGTCATACCTATTCCACTGCTATGCAGAATTAGTCCTGCAGATTTGCAATGTTATGAATGCTTTATTTTCACAATATCTAGAACTTATTAGTGTTTTTAAAAAGTAAATTCCATTTCAGCATGTAAACTGAAACTGAAGCAGTTAACAGCTCTAACACTGTTTCACCAAGAAAAACTTTTGAAAAGTGAAAAACAATCCAATAAACAAGCAGTTAATTGTTTAACTTGATCTATATGTTATAAAATAAACCCTTGTTGGATACTTAAAGAAATGATTGGTTGTTTGGAGTCAAATATATGTGCACAATATAAGAATGATTTGCACTCATGTTACAATACTTTGAACAAACGTATGAAATACATAATTGTATTTATTGTGTTTCAGGTCATCATCTTGGAGATTTTGATGGAACTAAGTCATTGAATCATGTAATTAGGTCAGGATGCTTCTAGTTGACCATAGGAAAAAATTTGGAGTAGATTTTAAAAATGACTTTTCATGGAGTGGTATTTTTAAACAGAATATATTACTAACTCAAAATTGAAGGAAAATATATTTAATTAGACAAAAAAAAAAAAAAAAACCCGATTGAGATTTTAAAAAATAAATTGAAATTTACTTTTGGACAACATCAAGGTTTTACTTTTATTATTTATAAAGCTATACATTTAGCAATGCAAATGAAAACAAGTATTTTAAAAAGAGTATTTGTTTAGGCATAACAAATAATGTTGCTTCTAAGTATTGCTTCATTTATACATTTTTTATTGTGCTGAAATAGTGAAACAGACTTAAACCGGTAAATTAACAATAAAAGGTTACATTCTCACATAAACAGTAGTCCTTGGAAGACTGAAAAATAGACAATGGCTAAACTATTTCTAATTCTAATACCCAGATCACTGATTACAGCTTGGAAATAAGTTTGCTACTGGATATATATAGCAGGATTTTAATTTCACAAGACAGCAAAGTTCAAATGGAAAAACAACTTTATGGTTTGATGCTATAGTGCTGTCGGTAAAAAAAAAGGTACTATAAGCATTATAGTTAGATTTAAATAAAATATATATTATTCATAGATACAAAGTATTTTATGCTTATATGCCTTTTAAGGCTTATTAAATTAAATACATCAGATCCATTACTATGTAAATGTGCATAAATTAATCATAAATATCTGAAGAATAGCCTGGACAATTTTAAGAAGTCTCTCTAGGTAGTAACAGATTAGTTCTTGAGGTGGTGAAGTTAAGATTATTAAATCATTACGAAAATTGATAATAGCAACTACTCTTGTGCCATTGCCTCATCACATAACTATTATTTTGTTCCTTGGCTATTCATAACTGTTGCACATCTGTTTCTAACTGGGATTTCCATTGAGGCAGGAATTGTGCACTGTATTTCTAGTGTATTCTAATGAGTGTAGTACAGGTGAAAAAGATAAGTATGGCTGCGTTTCCTTTGAATTTTATTCTGAAATTGATGGCAAGCAGCTTTTTTATTATAAACAATGTTTAACTGCAATTAAATACAAATAGAACACTAAATGTAATTTTAACTACACAGTGATGAAGAGCTTTATAATAATCTATTTTAATATAAAATGCTGTTTTAATACTAGTACACAGAATCCCTTGAAAACAAACTAATTCTTACCTTAGATAACAGAACATTTTAGGTGATATTACAAATGCTACAGTTCCCTTTGGCAGAATTAATTGCTCACTTACCTGGGCTCCCTTAGTTCTTTCCCGGTATCTTTAGTATATATGATGCTTATTATACTGTATTATGTCTGTCTGTTTATAATTTTTTTCTAATATTTGGCAGGAACTAGGTCTTA
Source organism: Tolypeutes matacus (assembly GCA_026826555.1). Classification (NCBI taxonomy): domain Eukaryota; kingdom Metazoa; phylum Chordata; class Mammalia; order Cingulata; family Chlamyphoridae; genus Tolypeutes; species Tolypeutes matacus. The sequence continues at coordinate 5,429,422 of JAKSZT010023082.1, forward strand.
TATATCTTTGTCATGAATGTTCCTGGTAAAGACTCCGATCCAAAGGAAATATTCATTAAGTTATTTTTTGAATGGTTGAATGAAAGGATGCTAGACATTAGAGATATCCCAAATTACTGGGTTTTTCACTGGATCCTATCCTCTATAACCTACTCAGGGGCATCACTTGAGCAATCCTCCCTTCTCTCTCTTGCATCAAGTTTCCTCTGTCTACAATCATTCTCATTACCATACAAACATGCTGTGATTTCGCCTTAAAAAACAAAACAAACAAAACTTGACCTCAAATCCCTACCCAGCTACCACATTATTTCTCTGCTCCCCCTTTCAGAAAATCTCCTAGAATGACTTATTTATACTCCTCACCACCTACTCATTCTCTTTTTTTTTTTTTAATAACTGTACTATTTTTATTAACAGTAGTTACTTTTGTTACAATTGATGAAAGGTTATTAAAGTAGTGCTATTAACTACTACACAGTCCAAAGTTTACATTAGGTGAAACGATGCCACCCTATTATTAACAACTTGTATTATTGTCATACATTTGTTATAATTCATGAAAGAACATTCTTATACTTGTAATATAAACTACAGTCATCTCATCTAAAATAGAGTTCACTAAGTTATACAGTCCTATGTTTTATCTTTTAGTTTTTATTCTTTTAGCATCTATGACCTAAAGTTTCCCCTTTTAACAACATTCAACTATATAATTCAGTGCTGTAATTACCCTTACATAATGTGGTAAATCACCACCACCCATTTCCAAACCTTTACAATCAAGATAGAGATTCTGTACAAATTAAACATTGACTCCCCATTTTCTAACCCCTCTTTATCCCCTTGGTAACCTATATTCTAGATTACCAGTTGATGGGCACTTGGGTTGCTTCCATCTTTTGGTAGTTGAGAACAATGCTGCTATGAACATCAGAATGCAAATATCTGTTAAATTCTTCTAGGTGTATACCAAGTAGTGAGATTGCTGTGTTATACGGTAATTCTATACTCAGCTTCCTGAGGAATTGCCAAAATATCTTTCACATCGGCTGCACGATTTTGCATTCCCACAAGCAATGAATGTTTCTATTTCTTCATATCCTCTACAATACTTGTAATTTATTGTTTTTTTCCATAGTAGCCATCCTATTGGGTGTGAAATGATATCTCATTGTGGATTTGATTTGCATTTCCTTAAAAGCCAGTAATGTGCATCTTTTCATGTGCTTTTAAGCCATTTGTATATCCTCTTTGGAGAAATGTTTATTCAAGTCTTTTGACCATTTTTTTAATTGGATTGTTTGTCTTTTTATTTGTAAGTTGTAGGATTTCTTGATATATTCTGGATATTAAACCCTTATTGGATATTCCAAATATTTTCTCCCACTTGTCTTTTCAGTTTTATATCAAAGTTTTTTGATGCTCAAAAATTTTTAATTCTGAGGAGGTCCCATTTATCTATTTTTTTCCTTTTGTTGCTTGTGCTTTGGGTGTAAAGTCTAAGAAATCATTGCTTAACACAAGAGCCTGAAGATGCTTTCCTACACTTTCTTCTAGGAGCTTTATTGTCCTGGTTCTTATATTTACAACTTTTATCCATTTTGAATTAATTTTTGTATATGATGTGAGATAGTGGTCCTCTTTCACCTACTCACTCTCTTAGCTTTCTCCAGGTAAGCTTCTATTCCCACTACTTCATCCAAACTGCTACTGGCAAAATCACTATGACCTCCATGTTGCTAAATCCAGTATAAAGTTTTCAGAGGCACAGAGGATTAATATGCCCTTGAAACACTTTCTTCACCTAGTGTCCAGGACTTTGCCCTCTGGTTTTCCTCTCCCATTCTCTTCTTAAATTCATATGCATCCTTTAGAGCTAAGCAAAAATGTCACTTCCACAGGGTTGCTCTCAGGTTTATCTGCATTTGTTTTCATTTTGTCTTGCAGTTCTTCATAGCATGCCAATTATAGTCAAATAATCATTTATAAATTAGTTGCTTGAAATCTGTCCCTCTTCTAGAATGTAAATTCCAAGAGGGAAGGGATAATGTCTCTGTTGTTTACTGTGGTATCTCCAGCACTTAGCACAGTGCTGTAAACACAATTTCTGCTTAGTATTTAATTGAGTGCTTATTTAGAAAGTAAATAGGGACCTTCCTAATACACTAGACCAAAAGGATTCAAGCTATACCTTCAGTTTCTATTTTCATAGTTTCCTTCCCCTTCCTTTCCTTCCTTGCCTCCTTCCTTCTAAGGTAGTAAGTACATCATCCTGACCAAATCTCTTCACTTTTTTTCCTAAGATTTATTTTATATATTTATTTCTCCCCACTCCTTCGGTGTTTGTTTTTGCTGTGTCTGTTTGTTGTGTGCTGGTCTTCATTTTTTAGGAGGTACTGGGAACTGAACCTGGGACCTCCCATGTGGGAGGGAGGTGCCTAATTGCCTGGGCCACTTTTGTTCCCTGCTTTGTTGTGTCTTTCATTATGTTTTCCTCTGTGTGTTTCTTGTTGTGTCATCTTGTTGCATCAGCTCGCCATGCCAGATCATTGTGTCAGCTTGCTGTCTTGCTTGTCCTCCTCAGGAGGCACCGGGAACTGAACCCAGACCTCCCATGTGGTAGGTGGGAGCTCAATCGCTTGAGCCACATCTGCTTCTCTTTTTAAAAAAAAAAAAACACAAATTGAGCCTTAAAGAGCTGTTGGTAATCAAGTCAGAACTAGAAGTACTATCTCCAGATTTCATTTCTAGAAATATTCCCATCTTAAGCTACCCATGATATCTACTGAAACATGTCAATTACATCACTTTTTTTTTTTACTCTCTCAAAACATGTTAAAATTATGAAGTTTCAGGATAAGAGGCAGCACCTGAGAAGCAATCATCTCTCTTATAGTTGAGAAAGAGTTGGAAGAAACTACAGAAAAATTTCCTCATAAGTCTACCATATCCTTTAATGTCCAGAAAAAACTTTATCTAGATTCTTAAGGAGAAAAAATATGTACATATACAAATCTCTTATGAATATTTTAGACACTATTATGATGAAAATGAAGTTACTAAGAAATAGTTAAACTATAAGGTTGTCACATACACGATCAAGCTCCCCACATTCCAGAAAGAAAAATTACTTTCAGATGGTTTATTGCATTTCTAGGAAAACATTACAAGGTTATTTAAGACAGAGGAACACGCATTTAAAGAGGAAGTAAAATGGAATTAAAAGGGAAGTAAATAATTTTTTTTTAATGATAAGGGTAATACATCTGGATCCAATAAAATAAGAATGGGCACTTTGATCATTAGGGGCCATTTTTTTTTTTAATTTTTTGGATAAAAGAGCTTGTAAACAATTATTTAAGCATTGGCTTTAATGCCCCATAAATAATACAAACCAAATACAAACCAATGACTATTAGGTGAAGTCTTTTCTGTTTCATTAATGGAGAACAAAAACAATGAACATTTCATTTCAAAGAATAAGTTGTATCTTGTTTGTGCATTTTCCTATTGCTTTCTAAAAGTAATGTATACTTTAAATGGGAAGTAGTGTACAAGAATTATCAAAGGAATATATTGAATTGCATAAAAAGTTATAGGCAATAAAATTAACTTTTTACTTTGAACTAATTTCAAACTTACAGGACTTTGCAAAAATAACACAAACCTCATACAGAGCACTCCAACATACCCCCGACACTACCCCCTTCATACCCAGATCCACCAATTTTAACATTTTGCCAACTTTGCTCCTTCCTTCCTCCCTCCCTCTAATCATCGATGTACCAGACATTTGAGTGTAGGTTGCACACATCATGCTCCCTGAACACATAATACTTCCATGTACATTTCCTAAGAACAAGGATATTCACTTATGCGATCACCTTAAGTACAGTTATCAATTTCAAGAAATTTAACATTGATATAAAGATTACAGTTTATATTTCTATTTTTTTATGTTCCAATAATATCCTTTTGAGTCTTTTCTCCTCTAGTCTTAGATCCCATCCAGTATCATTTATTGTATTTAATTGCTATTATCTCTTTAGTTTTTCTTTTCTTAAATTGTGGAAACATATACAATGTAAATCTTCCCATCTCAGCCTCTCCCAAGCATACCATTCAGTGGGATTAATCACATTCACAATGTTGCTGTAGCCTCCCCAACCATCTATTTTTTTGAACTTTCCCTTCACCCCAAACAGAAACCCTACCTTGATCTTGTATTAATTCCCCATTGCCCTTGCCCCTCCATCCCCGATAATCTGTACTCTACTTCCTGTCTCTATAAACTTGCATATTCTCTGATGTTTTCTTTGTGGTTACCATAGGGCTTAAATTTAATTTCCTAAATCTGTAACAATATAGTTTGCTTTGATGCCAGCTCTTAACTTCAATAGTATACATACACTATTTTCCTATACACCTCTGTTCCCCACTTTATGTAGTTCTTATCACAAATTACAAGTTTATACATTATGAGTCTAAAGTCACTGATTTATCATTATATTTTGTGCATTTGCCTCTTAGAGCCTATAGGAAATAAAAAGTGGAGTTATAAACCAAAAATACAATAGTACCGGTAATTATATTTTTCATGTCATTATCTTTTTTTTATTTCTTCATGAGATTTTTATTTCTTCATGTGGATTCTGTCAACTATCTAATGTTCTTTCCTTTCAACCTGCAGAACCCGCTTTACCATTTCTTGTAGGACCAGTCTAGTGGTGACAAAGTCCCTCAGCTTTTGTTTATCTGGGAATGTTTTAATCCCACCCTCACTTTTGAAAGACAGTTTTGCTGGATATGGAATTCTTGGTTGGCAATTCTTTGCTTTCAGCACTTTAAATAGAATGTCCTGCTACCTTCTTGCCTCCATAGTTTCTGATGCGAAATCGACACAATATTATTGATGCTCCTTTGCATGTGACACATTGCTTCTCTCTAACAGCTTTCAGAATTCTCTCTTTATCTTTTGCGTTTGATGGTTTGATTATAACATGGACATGGTGTGAGTCTATTTGGGTGTATTCTGTTTGGAATTCATTGAGCATCTTGGATATATATATATATATATATTCATGTCATTCATTAAATTTGGGAAGTTTTTAGCCATTATTTCTTTGAATATTTACTCTGCTCCTTTCTCTTTTTCTGGGATTCCTACAATGTGTATATTGATTTGCTTGATGGTGTCTCATAGGTTCCTCAGACCCTGTTCAATTTTCTTCATTCATCTTTCTGTTCCTCAGACTGGATGATTTCAATTGTCTTCTCTTTAAGTTCATTGACTATTTCTTTTGCCAGTTCCAATCTGCTGTTGAACTCCTCTAGGAAATTTTTAATTTCTGTTACTATGGTATTCAGCTGTTTGTTTCCTTTTTATAATTTCCATCTCTCTATTGATATTCTCTTTCAGTACATATATTGTTTTACTGATTTTCTTAGGTCTTGTCCATGTGTTCCTTTAGCTCTTTGAGAACATTTAGGACCATATGTCCCAAGTCTGATCATCCCTGTTGATGGTTTAAAATGCTTTGCCTATGCCACTGCTTCTTGTTTCTTTATGTTTTATACTCTTTTGTAGAAATGTGGACATTTTGATATTTTAATGTGTTATCACTGGAATTTAGACTCTGTGGCCTCTGTTCCTTAAGGTTGTATCTAGCTAATGTTATAACATAGCTATCCTTGTATGCCAGGAGGTAACCAACCCCCCCCAAAAAAAAACAAAAAAAAAAAAACCAAAAAAAAAAAAAAAAAAACCCAAAACAAAACAAAAACCAAGAATAAGGGAAAAAAAAAAAACCACCTTTCCCAGGGTTTGCAGACTGACCTGTGTAAATGTTCTCCTTCAGAGCTTATCCATACAATGGGTTGTATAAGAATATCTCCTGACAATGCATTGCGGCCTCCCTGATCCTTCCGCACATGCATCTTGTCTTGGGCATATGAGTCTGGCCCTAGGAATTCCCCCATTTATGTGGATAGGAATGTCCCTTCTTCCCTAGGAAACAGTTTCCTCATGATCCCAGTACTGCACTATATGTCCTACAGCCAGCAATCCCTTGCCCCAGGCAGCAAGACTTGACAGATCTCTCACAGTGTTCTATAGGTTTGTAAGCTGCATTCTACACATGCAGTGCAAGTCCTGGGGTAGCAAGTCCATCAGGCCCCCACCAGAGAGATTGGGCCAGACATATATGCTCCCAGTATGTACACAAGTGTTACTTTGCTAATTTTGGAACCGGAATCAGGGACCTGCACTGGGAACCCGGGTGGGCTCCATGTAGAGGCAGTGAGAGGTAGGGAAGGGGCAAGCCAGGGCAACGGGTATCCTACTGCTTTTAAGTAGCCCCTTTCTTGATTCGGCACTTACTCTATTACTGTAGTCCTTTAACTGTTTTCGGGAGCTTTGAAAAAGATGTTTCTGACAGTTCTTATCGATTGTTCAAAGCTTCTGTGGTGGCAGGGATCTAGATCAAGCCTATAGGCACTTTTAATACTTGACTCCAAGGCTAATTATATTTTGAACCAAATTACCTTTCTGTAAACATTCTACCAGGACAAAGACTGTGCTACATACACATTGGAGTCAGGAAGGACAGATTTTTCTTACTTTAAATGCTGCCACTGTATAAAGACAATTCATCTACATTAGACTGATGTGACAAGAATGGGGAAGGATTCAGATGGTTTAAATACTGTGTAAGTGGCAAAAGAGTTCTGTGTCCTCCTCTCAGGGCTCTAATTGTATAAATGATCTATGCTAAAACATACTTTTGCTTCTTGCTGTGTTCAGCATTAATACGTATATGGATAAGAAAAATGACACAGCCATGCAAATATTATTTGGTTAAAAACATCCAGTTTTCAAGTTAAAGAACTAAAATTCTAGCAATCCTTGCCAGGTGTGCATGAAATCTAGGTGGAGCTGCAACTCCTACCCTACAGCTCAATGGACTCATCCAAGTCACCTGGTGAGGAGACAACGATGGGAAATGGCCATCCCAGGGAATGGAGAGGGCCTGCATCTGCAGGCAGGATCATCCCACCCACCATATCCATGGGATATAAGCCCTCTCTCACTTGGAGTTGGAGTGGACATCACCATCCCAGTCGCCTCTGGATTGGGGGAAGAACTATGGACTAGAGTGGACTTGATGGTATTCTCTTGCTCACATATGGTGATTCTTGCAATGCAAGAAATTATAACAATGAGGTGGAGCCAGTGGCCACTTGACAGTTTTTTGGGTAGGGAGGGGATGAGCAGTTGAAATACAGGGGCTTCTTTGGGAGTTGGAGGTTGTCCTGAGTACTGTTGTGGCAATGGATGTAGGCCATTTTAAATCAGCACACACCACTCAGAACTGAGTGGGAGAGAGTGTGGTCTACAGTGTGAACTGTGGTCTATGGTTGGTGGCAAGGCTCCAGGATGTGTAAGTTCATTGAGGGTGGTGGGCCACACTGTGGGAGATGTTTGTGTGGGATGTGGTGGGAGGTGTGGGAAGTGGGCAACATGGGAATCCCAGTGGGTTCCGTGTAATATTTTAGGTAATCTAAGCACCTCTTAAAATATATGTATATATATATATATATAAATAACATTTTTGTAAGCAAATACACATATATGCATATATATTTATATATCATTTTACAAATGTTTGTATGTATTGTGAGAATTTTGATTTTTACCCATAATTATAATAATTAAAAAAAAAAAAAAAAAGGTGATAGACAAATGTAGGTCTTCGAAAATTAATGGCCTTCCTACTAAGCCCTAAGACCTATTAAGTAAGAAGATTCTCTTCATTATTCAAAACCTATGATCAAAATTTCAGGAAAGCATGATTAAATTATTTCCTTGTACTCTCAGAAAAAAAAAAAAAGTATCAATGGACACTTTAAAGTATTCAATAACTAAATGAGAACAGAAAGTATTTTTTCTTTCACCACTGAAATGCCATTGTATGTTTTCTATTCTAGACTTCTTTCATAAGACATTTACTGTCCTTTAGGAACTACTTACTTTTGCATGTTAAATTTTAGGTATTGTATTTTTCAAGATATGTCATCCTTAAGAAAGGCAAAATTGTATGACTTAATCACTTGAGAATGAACTGTGACATTATGCACATTTCCTGATAGCTGCTGTCAAAGATGGAATAATAACACTTTCCCTGCCTCCATAAAATATGTGGTTACCTCAGGACAGCACTGAGTCATACTTCTGTGGCCAGTAGGAAAAGTTCACATCATTGGCAGCCTCCTGGGCTCTTCATGTTCCATGACAAATGGCACTTTGGCACATAGTGTAACTGAAATGTTTCTCAAATATTTAAGTCCCAGGAAAAATTAATGTTAAAAAGTGTAAAAACTAACTGCAATCTGTGATTTGTATTGAACCAGCAGTTTTGAATTCATACTTAATTATGCTTGTTTCACAAACTTATAATTGTGTTTTAATTTAACTAAATTCACATTATAGCTCATATACAAAAACTAAGACACCTTGTACAGTAAAGAACTCAAGTATTGAGTCTTGTGCCTCTGTAGTTTTAATGTGTTAACCATTCTCAAAAACCCAGGCAACACTGCTATATGACCATTAATGTTTTTTCCCTCTCTGTCTATAAATATACAGCTGTTAATTTAAACTTGATATTTGCTGGACTTCTAATTTTTATATATATATAATTTATGCAGTTTTGCAGAACAGTAATACTATACTTGAAAACTTAGTTGATGGCCCTTGATAAATAGCAGTAAAATTTGTAGCCACAGAACTGTCTACCCCACCTACTCAAATAAACAAGCTTAAAGCATAAATGCTATTTTAATAGTGTTTTATTAATATGTCAGCATAGTTAAACACTTTTTAAAACAAACAAGACTTTTAATTGAATGGCTTCTTTTTGAACATCCATCCTCAAATTAATCTTATATGTACATTTTTCTAGGAAAGTTAATTGTGTGTCCCATCAAATGAAAGGAAATTTATTTTACAGATACCCCCTCCCCCCATCTTTGTAGTCTTATTTGAAACACTTGATTTGCTAATTATGACAGGGCTATTTCTGTATGTTTGAGTAATATTTGTGTGTGGGCTGTTTAGTTTTATAGCAAAATATAACATGTATTGCTATCTATTAGGTATTTTTAAAAGTTGCTTTTTAGGATAGTGCCATTATTCTTTTTCTTAAGTGATCAGAATGTACCCATTCTAAAATCTAAGTTTGTCAGCATTTTTGTAATTTTTAATCACATTAACTTGTACTCCTGAATTGTAGACCCATCAGGCCTGTCCACGTTACCATTATGTAACTTAACTACCTCCATCATAACTAGTCAATATATTACAGTGGGAAGAATGTGGGCTTTGAAGCCAAATAGATCTAGATTTACATTCCAGCTTTGCTACTTATTGGCTAAATGGATTTGGGCAAATAATAACCTCTTTGAATAAGTTTTTTCATTTTTAAAATCAGGAAATAATACCTACCTCAAGGAATATTGAGTTTTATATGAAGTAATATGTATAAAAGACATACCACAGTCCCTGGCACATCATAAGTTCTAAGTAAATGTTGGCTATTATTATTACCACCACCACCTCCACCTATGAAGGAAAGTTGTAGTTGGGGAATGATAATGTGTGCAAAGATCATAGTAGGAGCTGGAAAAATATTGGTTATTATTATTACAACCAGGTGTCATGCCAGTAGCCTATAGTAGTCTCCATATAATTTCATTTGGTTAGACACAATATTGTATTAGTACTTAGTAATGTCTTAGTATCGAAAACTTCATAAATCATATATGGCACATAGGGACAATAAATATTTGTCGAATGAATGAATGAATGAATCTCAGCTAATAAAACCTTATCTAACAGAAGCACCTGCGGCTCAAGCAAGTGAGCTCCTGTTTACCATATGGAGGACCGGAGTTCGTTCCCTGAGACCTCCTGGTAAAAAAAGAAAAAAGGCATACCAAAGAGATGATGACAACCAAATAGAAGAAAGAAAAAAAAAAAAAAAAAAAACATATCTAAGAGAACCACCTCTATTCTTAAACTTCTGTCTCATGTGTAATTTTAGGTACAGTGCCTGGAGTATCGTGTGCCTCCTGTTTCTTCTCCTCCTCCCTTTTAAGACCTATGAAAAATACATTATAGGAAATGTTTTGTCCTCCTCTCAGTCTAGTCCTGGAATTTCAGCCAAGAAGACTTGATGGTTTTCTATCTTTTTCTCTGAGGTTGTTGATAATATGGGTCGGACAACATTGTAACTGTATGTAACCTACTGTTTAGTCCTGATTTGAACTCAAGATCAGAGATTTCCCTTTTATCTGTTTGCATTCTTTAAACATTGTTATTGAAAGCTTTTGTCCAGTGAACTAAAAGTTCAAAGGTTATTGCTTGAATGAATATCCAAATCAAAATCTATAAAAAATGTCATTTTAAATACATAATTTGTCTTAGTTCTTTTTGGGCACTCTCACCTAAATTTGGAGGGTTCATTATGGATGGGAGGAAAGGGTAGATGAAAGATAATGTTTTAAAACTCATGTGTTTCAGACACTTCTTTCTTCCTTAGTTCCTTGAAGGTGTTTTGCCATGATAGAAGTATGCAAATATAATTTGAAAATCCTTTAGTTCTTTCTAAAAATTCCTTGAGATTTAAGCTATTCCTTGTCGAGCTTCTTCCTTTTGCCCAAGATGTATCTTTTTCCGGGCAGTGATTTGTTAAATTAGGAGTTCTATTAATAAGCCAGGATGTCAGCTATATGAATAGTATTAGAATGAATGAGCTTAGAAAACTGGGTTAAGAAATGATCAGGAAATAAGAACATTGTTATCCACTATAATAGTCTTGCAACAACTGAAAATGGTAATGGTAGCTAGTAGCCTTTTTAAATAAAAAAAAAATTATTAGAGAAGTTGTGAGCCTGCAAAACAATCATGCATAATGTACAGAATTTCCATGCTAACAGGCTTTGATGTTATGTGGTCCAAAAAATAGTGGGTTTTAAAATTGGAAATAAAATAGGTTCTTATTTTTTATATTTGTCTAAATATACAAACATTTAACCAAAATGGTGATGTCATGAATGCAAACATCTGGCTCAGATATCACTCTCATTTTGTCCTTTTTCAAAGCCAGACAAATATCACTTCTGTGTTTCAGTGGCCTATTGTTTCTCCTTTCCTTTCAAAATTATGTAGTTCTGAAATGTTTATGTGTATATGTGTGTGTGTTATGAAACAGTATGCTTATCTAAACAGTATGCTAAGTTCTGTCTAGAATATAGAAACCTATATAGCATATAGCAATCCTTATCTTTAGGATAATTTCATTTTAAGAATCAGAGCAAACATTTTTTTCACGACCTTTGTGCTTAAAGCACTGTGTAACTTAGTCTGGAAGAAACAAGAAACAGAATGACATAGCTTTTAATACTGACAGGCTTCTAATCTAAATATAAAACCAGAAAATTGTATACATAACTATTCATTCAGTGCGTACTATGTGTCAGTCACTTTTCATGCTTTAGTGATTTGATTTGGATATTGTAGCAGCATCTCTAGGAAGGTTGTTACTAACTGATATGACTATCGAACAGTGACCCTTATTTTTTTCTAGTTAATTTTACCTGAGTTCAAAGAAGTGCTTTTATACTCTGATAACAAAAGGGCAAAAACAGGGCTGCCACATTCAGTTGTGTACCTTTTCACCGTCCATCCCATATATGATTGTGCAGGTTTGCATTATATAGCCCGCACAGCTCTGTGTGGTGTCCTTGAATAAGTAAGACATATAGTTGAAAACCTAGAGCAGATGAAAGGAAACTGTTCATAAAATTTCTGTTTTGCTTATCTATTCAACAAAATCTGGAAAATTAGAATAAATCATTAACATTTTAGAATGAGTTTGTTTATGTTCATATTGGGATTAGGGAATGTAAATGTCCATGCCAAAGACTATATTTGAATTTATGATGATACTTAATGTTTTAATATTTTTAAAGAAAACCTCATGTTATGATTGTATGATTTTCCCACTTTAAATTTATCGACTAACCTGAAATTTTGATGGCAAATGAGAACAGAGATTATATTACAACATTTTACAAATAAAAATCTATTTTTAATATATTCCAGAACAGAAACTAGTTGACACTTAGTTAGCTCTTAAATATTTATGCTAAAAGAGAAAATAGGCTAAACTAGTAGGGAGTGAAATTTTCATGTTGACATAATTTAATTTTTGTATTTGGTTTACTGTATTAGTCAGCCAAAAGGGTGCTAATGCAAAATAAAAGAAATCTGTTGGCTTTTATAAAGGGTATTTATTTGGGGTAGAAGCCTACAGTTACCAGGCCATAAAGCATAAGTTACATCCCTCACCAAAGTCTGTTGCCACATGTTGGAGTAAGATGGCTGCCAACATCTACAAGGGTTCAGCCTTCCTCTTCCTCTTAAGACTCCATGATCCCAGCTTCTTCTAATATCAGCTGTAGGTTGGGATAAGTCTTCTCCTTCTCCCAGGGCTCAGTTCTCTCTGGGCTCAGCTGTGCTGTTTTCCCCACAAGGCCAGCTGTAAACTTTCAGGCAAATGGCTTGTCTCTCTTCCCAGGGCCTTCTCACAACTGAGCTCCTCTGTGTGCTTACTTCCTGGGGCTCCAGCTCAAAACTCCAACTCTCTTCTTTGCTGTGTGGTTCTCTCTGTGAGCCCCTGCCCACCAAGGGGGTAGGGACTTGACATCCTACTGATGTGGCCCAATCAAAGCCTTAATCATTATTTAATCAAGTAAAAGTGAAACCTCTGAATCCAATATAATCTAATATGCCTGGGGAGGACAGACCAGGTTACAAACATAATCCAATATCTATTTTTGGAATTCATAAACAATATCAAAGTGCCACATTTATCACCCTAATTATGTGTAGGGCATAGTTCTTAAATTAATCTATTAAATCCATAGGCTCATGATTGTGTACAGGGATTGGTAACCAATAAATAATAATAGCAAGGAAAACACTGAAAAAGAAAATCTATGAGGTGGGATTAGCCCTACCAGATATTAAAACATTTTATAAAGCCTCTGTAATAAAAACAGTATGGTGCTGGCACATGAGTAGATTCTATGATGGTGAGACAAGGAAAGTACATTAAGTTCTATTGTGGCTGTGGCCGCTGACTGTAAAGTTGAGTTACAGAGAGAAAGGAGTTAAATGGCAATTCTTTACTACATAAAGGTTTTGGAAGGAGAAAATTTTATATAAGTTTAAATAAACACACAAAACTAATATTAAATCTATGTTGCAGTTTTAAAATAATGCAGAAAAGATATTCATTATGCAAGCATATATTAAATACCTTTGAGAGCTAGACTCTGTTTTGGAGATTAAAAAGTAGCATATAGTCCCAGAGCTGGTTTTATTAAGTGTCTGATAATTAAGTGCAGAATCTTATCCTAAATAATGATCATTATATTGAACCCATTTTATAAATTTGCATTCTTTATACAGCTGCTATATTTCACTTAAACCATGTGTTACTTGTCAGAACACAGGGTAAACTGCAGTATATTTTAAATAACTGTCCAGAAGATAGCATTATATAACTATCCCACATAGGGCCTTTCATTGCAGCTTCTGTTTTCATAAATTGAAGCTTGCAGCAAATGTACATAAAGTAAACCAGATTGTAAGAATAGCTTAATTACTTGAAAGAACCAGTGCACCTAATCACTAACCTTTCAACTTTCATGGAATTTTGTTTTAAAGAAAAAAATAACCTATTCTGGAATGTACATGCAAGGGATGCAACATATTTCCAAAAGAAGCAATGGCTCACTAAAGCATAGCTTCTTTTAAAAAAATTTTTTTTTTATTTTTAAAGAAGCTTTAGATTACATAAATGTTACATAAAAAATATAGGGGATTCCCATATGCCCCACTCCCCCCATACACGCTTTCCCACATTAACAACGTTAAAACATAGCTTCTTAAGCAGTAAATAGGGAGAAAGGAGGTTGAGATTTTATCAGAATTTAAGGCTCATGTGTGTAGTTTGAAAAAGCCCCCAAGGTGTCTTTTATTAGGAAAACATTTAAATTTTTATGTAGTCATTCCTGTCATTTTGTTCCTCTTATGGTTACTGTCTTGCTTAGGACCTTTTTTATCCCAATATTGTATAAATCTTTTCCTATATTTTGTTCTAGTGCATTCATTTTTTAACCTTACTTTAGCCATTTAATATGAAATTTTTAGAAATGTAAAATATAAATTAGGGGTCTGACTTTATCTTTTTTCCCAAATGGCTAGCCAGCTGTCCTAGCACAACTTATTGCATAACCTGTTTCTCCCCCTACTTAGGTAAAATGTCAACTTTATAAAAAATTAAAATGATAACTCTCAATCATGAAAACTAAAGTTCACATGGATGGGTCTGCTTCTGGAGTCTCCTATTTTGGTTCATTTATATATTTTCTGTTTCAGTGCAATTTTAGATTATTGTTTTATAGACATGTTTGTTATCTGAATGTAAGCCCACCCCATGTTATACTTTTTCAAATATTTCTTGGTTATTGCTCATTTTTCCTTTTATAAGAAATTTAGGTTCAGTGTGTCAAGTCTCACACAAAAAAATTCCGTTGGGATTTTGAGTGGGGATTGTATTGAATTAATAGATTAATTTGGGGAGAATTAAAATCCTTACATTATTGAGTCTTCTCATCCAGGAATATGGTATTTATTTGAGTAATCTTGTATATCCTTCACTGAAATTTGATAGCTTTTAAAAATAAATCTTTTATGTTTCTTGTTAGGTTCATTCCTAGAATTTGTTGTTTTTATTCCTGTTGTGAATGGAATTTTTTCCATTACACTTTCTAATTGGTTTTTGCCATATATAGGGAAGTTATTGTGTACTGTTCTTATATTTGGCCATCTTACTAAGCTTGCTTATTAGTCTAATAGTTTTTCAGTTCATTCTTTTGGATTTTCTAAGCAGACAATTATATAATGCAAATATTAATAGTTTTTCTTCTTCTAATATCTATAACTCTTTTTTATTGCCTTTTTGAATTTGCTAGGACTACTGTTCAATGTTGAATATTCTTGACCATAGTGAGAATGCTTCTTGACTTTCTGTATTAAATATGTTGAATCCTAAATGGGTCTCTACATTTGGTAAAGTCTGGTTATCCTATTTCCAAATTGGTATCTTAGCATTCAAATTCTTAACTGAAAAATAAATATCCCATTTTTATGTAAATCCAAGATTGATTTAGAGAAGTTAGTATAAAGAAATTATCATCAGGGGGCGGATGTGGCTCAAATGGTTGGGCGTCCGTCTGCCATGTGGAGGGACCTGGGTTCGATCCCCGGGACCTCCCGGTAAAATAAAAAAAATATATATAGAAGGCGCATGGGCTGCCAGGCTCTGTGTGCCGCTGAGCTGTCAGGCCCCGGGAGCCATGCAGCAGGATGATGACGTAACAGAGGAGAGACAAGACGAGATGCTCTGAAAGCTCCAGAAGCCAGGAGCTGAGGTGGCGCAGGCAGCAGAATACCTCTCTCCTACATCAGAGGTCTCCAGGATCGAATCCTGGGGAAGACTGGAGGAGGAGGATGAGAAGAGATGGCAGGAAACACACACAGAGAATTGCCCAGCAAATGGACACAAAAATAGCAAATGGGGAAGGGGGGGTTTAAAATGGATAAAGTAAATAAATAAAATCTTAAATAAAAAAAAAAAGAAATGATCATCAGTGGTCTCTGAGACTTAAGGGTTTAATTTCTTCTAGGAAGCAAATTTATGTTGAGGACGATTTTTACATATTTTATTTTAACTTAGTAATTTAGTTTATCAAGTAACGTACTTTCAGACCTTATAATAAAATGTAGTTTTACTATGAAAAGTTTAATTCTATTTTCAGCTGATATTAGTTTATATGTACTCGTGATATATCTTGACATTTTTATTTTTGGACCACCAGGACATTTAACTATGTTGTCCCCATTATTATTTAGAAATTTCCTAAAAACTGTTATCTCTGGATAGTCATAAAATAAGCCTCTGAAAGTAAAAAAAGTGGAGAGATGGGGCCATTGGACCACTCTCAGCTATGCCAAAGAGTAAGCCATTAAGTTTCTGATCTTCCCTCCATTCCTTTGTGTCAAGACAAGAAGAGGTGGGAATAGGAGATTCAATATCATCTCTCTCTTCAATTTACAGAAATAGTGCTTTGAAATACAAACTTGTAATCTTTTTGAGGTTTTCCAAACATACAAGGAGTATTAATCATGTTGCCAAATCAAAGATCATCTTCCCTATGCATAAAGGAAATTTTAGCTCATTAGTTAAAGTAAGACCTGTTTAAAAAAAAGAAAACAAAAGGTAAGTGTTGTGTGTATTATGTTCCTCCCTTTTTCCTTAGTGTTCAAACAATAAGAACCATAAATTGAAATTTTCATTGGTTCCGTTACTCATTGTAACAATTTTTGTTTTTGTGGCTTTATTAAGTTATAGTCATAGAGTAACACTACTCTTCTCCTATTTGATGTACTCTGCCGAGGCTTTTAGTTTTGGAACAAGGATTAGAACTATGCTATATCTAAAATAAATTTGAGTGCTGTAAGATAATTTGGAGCAAATATAAAAGTGTAATTAATATTGTACTCTTAAAAATTATTAGAAGGTTGAAATGAAGAATAAAGAAAATAAATCATATTCCAGAAGAAATGCCCCTAATTTAAGTGTTCATTGGTTCCCCGAGGTTAAACTAGTTAACCTTGCATACATTGTATATGAAATACAGTCTATGTTAGAGAATAGATACCATATTAAAGCATTGAGGATAATTAAGACAGATACACATGGGCCATATTTCCTTTCAGAGAGGGTCACTTTCTCAAAATCAGTTATTCTCTTTCCTATGCGAGGCTTTTTTAAAAAAAATCATTTTTGGCTTATTTTTATTTTCTGTTGTTGTGTTCTCACAAGATCATCACCAAACCCATGCCCCTAAAACAAACTCCCACCTATTTGAGCAGAAATAGTTTTTGTTGTTGTTTTCCTTCTATTTGATAAGATTTGGGATTGCCATGAAAAGTAATGAAATCAACTCTTTTCATGCCTAAAATTTTCCTGGGATGACATGACTCAGTTTTTAATAGAAATGCAGCTTTCCATTTTGAATTCTTTACCTTTTTTTGGCTTATGATCTGGGAGGTCAAGATCTGAGGGCTTTGTTCATAACTTCAGGTGTAACAGGAGTTTAAAATTACCTTTATCATTACTTAATGAATCACACTCCTCTTAAATAACTTTTAATCTGTGATGCTATAAACAGAGGGAACATGTTTCCCAGGAGGCTGCTGAAGATAAAAAAGTAATTGTAGGTTTTCTTGCATTGTTACATATTTTAGTATATTTCTTATTACTTTCCTTCTTGAAATAAAAAAGTTCTTATTCACTCTAGGTTCCTTAAAAAATTTTCCATTTCTGGAAAAATACTTTGAATTCAATAACCTGCTGTTTAAAGTTATCAGGAGTAGTGAATTAGTGACTTTTAGAAAGGAGCAGTTTTGACTCGACTATAATATTAAATTAGAAAGAAAATTAATATTAATCTTTCTCATATACATTAATTTAGAAGCATCTACCAATGTTTTCTACAGTTTTCACCATGATTATTTGTAATGTTTATCAAGGCTATATTATATTGATATAATTATTTATAATATAAATATTGTTTATAATATTTGCAAACCAGTGCTGGGAATAGCTCTTAGATGGTAACTACTCAAGATGATTCTTAGTGCTTAGTTCCATTCACAAGATTGATTTACAGCTGTCATGCCTGTAGGTCCGTGTAGCAGTCAATGGTAGTATGTCTATATGGTGCAAATTATGCCTCCCTCAGGGTCTTTTTATTGAAATTCCCCAATGGAGAGATTTGGGATTGAAATAAAAGCTTGCTAAAAGATTGTTTGCCCATCTGTTGGTAGACAGTGACCAAAGTCTTTCAGGAGATGAGTGAAACACTCTTGTTGGGCCAAGCTCTAGTATCTTGGATAGCATAATATAAAGTCATTACATTTGTTGGGTCTTTGCCCTTGTCCTAACCTCCCCAACCCCCAGTATCTAGTGACTTTAAATTACATTTCATGTTAGATAGTTTTAAATTCTGAGACTTGATTGAAGATGATGCCTGTATATCTTTCTCTTCTTATAAACTCCTGTCCATGAAACTAGGCTTTTGAGCAATAATTTAATGAGGAGAATCACAGCATTAAGCTTCATTAACTGTTGGGTTGCTAACAATATGAATCTAGTATTAAAATTATGACTCAGAACTTTGCAAATATCTAAAATTTAATTCTTAAATTCTTGGCAAGCAATTGCAATCTTCTAAGAAACAGATGTTATGGAAATTAATTTTTGACATCTCAGTGATAAGGAGTGAGTGCAATTTTTTTTTAATGTGGGTGTATCAATTTGTTTCTTTGCACAGCATTATCAAAGGCTCTCATGTCTTCTCTCTCTTTTGTTCTGATTCAGATGCATCTCTGCAGAACTTTTTCCTCCTTCCTTTCTAATTTTGAGGTATTTTTGACTTGAAATTTTGTCTAGAGGGAATTGAGGGAAAGAAATGCTTTCTAACTGACATCCTCTTCCACTTTGATTGGTAAGAGGAGAAACCCTGCTTCCCAAATGGATACTGATTGCAGTAGAATGCTATCATAATGAAGGCAAATTTTACTGACCTGAGATTAATTATGAGAAATATTAGCAGCCTCATCATATTTTAGGAGTCCTTTGAGAAATGCTTTTTGATAAGAGACATGAATTTGTATGGTTTTGTGGTTTCTTTTTTTCTGAAGAACTTCCTCTCCACTCTTTATAATTGGTGATAACAGTATTGCAAAGAATGAGACAAGTTGTGCTTATTTAGGCTGGTGAATTTCTCACAGGCTTCACATTTTGGAAAATTAGCGATAATTTTCTAAATACCTGTTCTTAAAACATGTACTTAGTAATTTATTCAAATAAGTTTATTATAATTAGTTTGGAATAGACTTTTTTCTCTCCGTTTAACTGTAATAGTTTATATAGACTATAATATGAAAAATTTATTATTTTTGGTTTATAAACTTATGACATATTCGTTGATTGTTGGGTATCATTTATAAATATATTTCCTAATTGGAACTGGTAAGCCAAAAGGAACATGGCCAGACATTTAGAAACATAAGCATAATTGTATCTAAGTATGTGTATCATCATTATTTCCCTATTTGCTAATGACTTTGTCACTTGTTTTAAAAAAATGAAGTCTCTTTTGCCTTTGATAAGTGGTGCTCTAATGTCCATATTCTGACTGTTGTAGGTTGTGGCATGAATTGTCTGTAAAATTTAGCTAAAATTTGAACTGGGCCCTTGTTGTTGTTGTTTTTAAAGAACAATATTGAATTTGGGATTTATTAGTGCACAAGTGATTAAGGGAATATTAAATTTGTAATTATACAAAGTGGTACAGGACCTTCTACTCAGAGTGTTGTGAATAGACCAGCAGCAACAGGCACCTCACTTGGGAGCTTGTTAGAAAGACAAACTCTCAGGCCCCACCCCAGACCTATTGAATCAGAATCTGCATTTTAACAAAATACCAAGATGTTTTGTGTGAACATTAGAACTTGAGAAGCAATAGGAAACTGACATTGTTTTGATTTATAATTACTAGAATTATTTTGAGGATATGATATGAATTTTAGGGAAAAAATCAGGCCCTCAAAATATAGCCTATTTTCCTAGGTTAAGTAAAATTTACTTCATGAAGTTTTGATGCTAATAAAACTTATTTGGCTAATAAATAATTATTTGGCTTTTAATGTAATAGTATGATATATATTGATTCTGATGCATGAAGCAAAACAAATATAAAATTCATTATTACCACTTATATTACTAGACAATCAGAAATGGCTATGGGATACATGTAGAATTCTTTTCTATCCTGAAAATAACTCCTTATTAATACATTTTAACCTTTTGTTAAAAATCCAAAATTCATAGCTTTATTTTAATTATAATATTCAGTAAACCTAAGTGATATAAACATTAGATGTGAAATACGTGTTGACTAAAAACTAAACTGGATCTTAATTTTTTAGAACCTGTTTTAAGACATCAACATTTTAAAACACCAAAGGTTTATTTTTGTTTTTTATCTTTTTGCTTGGCCCTGTGAAATTATTGAATAGTTAATGCTGACATACATTTATAGTGGGAAAATGTGTGTGTGTGTGTGTTTAATAGTATAGGAGGCTCCAAAAAGTGAATTCGAAATGATGATGATTTGTTTTCTATTAGGAAAAAATCACAGGACATGTATTGAGACTAGGTTTAATAGTGAATGATGTACTTTGTTTCTGTAGGTACTTTTATGCTAGACTTTTCTTTTGTAGAGGTTATTTCAATCAGAATTAATGTGTTGCATGTGTCTGAATTAAAATGATTGGTTGTGACTTCTAAAGGTAGGTTTTTAGTTCTATATTACCATACTGTTTTTCTGGAATCACCATTTTAAAAGCTGATTCTACCTTTTACCATATTTTTTCTGTTGATTTTGACTTCTTATTCAGGAGACCATGGATAGAATTCTATATAATTATGGAATAGGCTCTACTTGTAGATCTTTTCCTTAACTTCTCTTACCAGGAAGAGAGTAAGAAGGATGTAGATGAACACAGAGGGATAAAATGGCCATAGAAAAGACATGTTTGGGAAAGCTGAATGCTTCAACTCACAAAGCTGAAATAGCCCACCAACTGAAGGTGCTGAGCAGGAAGATTAGTTCCTGCCAAAGATGATCCTTTCTTTGACAAAAGGCAAACTGGCCACAAATCACACTGTTTTAAGTGTTGAAACCGGAGAGAGCTTTCCAGAACACATCTGCTTTTAAAAAACCCTCAATGGCTTACCATGGCTCTTAGGATAAGGAACAAATTCCATACCAAGACTTTAGGCATGCCAGGATTTTTTCAATGCCTCATACTCTTTACCCTGTTTCTTGCCACTGGGTCTTTGTTTCCAGGGTTTAATCCTCTTCCCTCCCTCTTTACCTAGTTGACCCTCACATATCTCTAGGTATCAGTTCTTGCCACAGTTCTCCCAGAAAAACTTAACTTTTATCTCTTTGATTTGGTCAAATTCCCCCTATTATAGGCTCTTGGAGCACCATGCAATGTACCTTTCCTTCCCTTAAATTTACTTGTCAGAGTTGTTTGTGTAATTATTTAGTTAATGTGTTTCTCTCTCAATAACCTATTAGCTCCACAAAGGCAGGGCCAAGTCTATTTCTGCTCACTTTTTTTATCTTTACTCCTTCAAATAATGCCTGGCTCATAAATAGGCATTTAATAAACATTTGTTGAATGAATAAATGAAAGTTGATACCAGGAATTGGAAAAGCAGTAGGGTGGAGATCCTGGTATTGGGACAGGAAGAGAGGATTTCCTTAGCTCAGCAAGCTAGTTTGTCAGAGGAAAGTCATATAGAGGTCTGTTCTGTAGTAGAAGTCTACAGCGCAGGCAGTTATTGACGTTGAAACCTGGTTAAAATCCAAGGAATTCAAGAGCATTAGGGAAGCCTGGGGCTGACTTAAGCCAAGATTAGATGTTTCTCCAGAAGTAAACTTGCATCAAGTTTTGCCCTTTTCAATACCTTGAATCAGGGGTTGTTCCCATCATTACCACCTCCTCCCTCCCTCCTTGGGACAGGCCTTCCTTGCCCATGGATGGGCATGTCCTTCCTGAAGAAGGGACTCTCTCAGCACCCTGGAAAAGATAAACTGATTAATCCTTTGTGATACTATTCCTTCAAAATTCATCTGGATGGCATTTGGATACAAAATTATTTTCCCTTGGAATGTACTATGTATATACAATTTTTACTAAAATTCAAAATTCACACATTGCTGAAACAATTTTGGCCTAAATATTGTTTAGACATTGAATGAAAATAATAAAAAAGATGAGAGCTATATTAAATCTATCTTGATTAGGCAAATTATTTTGTCATAATGAGTTAGCATTGGGTAAAACATCACATTGATGTGTTCCATGTATGAATCACTGAAGTCAACAAATCATTGCCTTTGAAAAAATTGATTACAAAATGGACATTGCATTAGCAAACAGATATAGAAGAGTGCTTACAGCTGTGGCTCTCATATACCTGTGTACGTCCCAAAATGCTTAAGTCTAATTAAAATTTGAAAGCAGCAAATTTCAGGCTTTTAAAGATTAATCTATTAGTTGACTTGTACTTTTTAAAATCAAAACCTGTAAATATGCTTTTCAAGATAAGCAGTATAACACTGGGGGTCTTTGAACTTAAATTGGCCTTGCCTTACCATTTATATGCTGTGGGATCCTGGGCAAGGTCCCTAAATGTCAATCTTCTTATCTGTAAATTGAGATAATGATATGTAATTCACAGGATTGTTCAAAGGAAAAAAAGAGAAAACATTTAAGTGCTTAGAACAGAAGTACTTAGAATAGTGCTTGGCACACAGCGAGTACATACACGAAAAATAAATGGACAGTATTACTGTTACTCAGCATCAACTCTTCCATTTTCAAATAATGGAAAACTATTGACAGCTTTGCATGTTCTAAAAGAAATTAGGACAGAGTAGATGAGAACAGACCTACGAGCAAAATTTCCTTCCTTTTCCTGTTTTATTTGATTTTCTTGGGAATCTTTGTGATAAGAACTCTTACACTATATGCTTGTGGAAGGACAGTGACTGAAGGAAGGCACTGAAGAACCTAAGGAAGAAGAGTTTTCAGGTCAGCGGGTATTGTATTGGTTTCAGTGTATCTAAAAACTGCTCCCAGTGTTTCTCCTTTCTTTCATTTGAATGCAGCTTCAGAATGAATGTGAGCTGGGTGCCCTGCACTATATTTGATGCATCAGAATATGTAAGCATATATTTAATTCAGTTGTTGGTACTTTCAAATAATTTTTTTTCCACATAGGTCTGGAAGAGTACAATTTTATTAGCCACTGTTCTATGTAATCCCTTCTTTATTTTTAATAACTGTATGTTTCTATCTTCATTTACCCCCCTTTCTTTTTGAAAGAGTGTAAATCCACTTTATTTTTGGAATCTTGTTTTCTTAATCTTGAGATAGTCTGATATAGTAAAAGCAGATTGGTCTTAGAATCATATGGGACCAGGTTTTTTTATGTTTCAAAAAAAAATTTTATTAGAGAAATTGTAAGCTTACAAAATAATATATACATAATGTGCAGAATTCCAATACATTACCCTTCCACCAACAGCTTAAATTATGAAAGAACATGATCAGACTGTTACCACTATGGGATCAGGCTTTAATCCTTGTTTAGCTGGTTAGTTACTTGCTGTGTACTCTTACGGAGTCCCTTAATCTCTCTGTGCTTTAGTTTCTTTTTCTCTAAAATTAGTATAATAGTCCCTTTGACCCTGCTAGATACCTCCCTATCTACTCCCCATCTTCCTCAATACCATATAATCTCCTTTCTTTCCTTCTCCAAATTTCTCTAAGGAATATTCTACATGTAAGGCCTCCTCTTTCTCACTTCCTATTCATTCCTTAACCCAGTACTATCTGGCTTGTATTTCCATCACTCTTACCATTCTGGGCAAAGTTATTGATAATCTCCTAATTGTCAAATTTAGAGTGTTTTTAGTCCTTATCTCACTGGGATGCTGTATTGCATTTAACACTGTCTGTCATGCCTACCTTATTAACTTAATTCTCTCTGTTCCATTTTTATTCTCATCATCTTCCAGGAAGGTCCCATCCATTCATTATTTTCACTACCTTCACTACCACTTCCATCAGGACATAGAATTATAATGATCCTTTTGTGTGCCTCTTTCCACCTCCAAGTAGTGCTACATTCTTTGAGATCTGTGTCTTACTTACCTTTCTATCCCCAGCATTCAGGGCATTGTGTGACACATAGTTCCCATGGGGTGGGGAGAGGGTAGTGAGTTTATTTGCTGAGTTTGGCTTAGAGATCTATTATTCTGTTTAGAGAGAGGCCACATTTGAGTAACAAGGAGGTTTTCAGGAGGCAACTCTTAGGCAATAGTTATTATTAGTCAGAGATTTAATTTTACAAGAATAAGGTTCATAAGTACAAGTATTAATATCGTAGGCTTGGTATATTGGTCTCTTTTCCTTTTATTAGGCACTGCCTATGTCCCCTAGAGAGTCTTGCCTCTATTTTGTTGATTATTCTGTGTGTCCCCACCCACTGAGATAGCACCCTATGTCAACATGAACACATTCATATTCCATAGAGGCATGCCGCAGGTGCATCCTTCCCCTCACATCCCCTCATCACTGACACCCTGCACTAGTGACTCTTGCCTGCCATAGATATCAAAAGAACACTCCCACAATTATATTCTCAACCAGTCTGCATCCTCCCCATAGTTTACCTTTCCTACCTCCAGCCCTCCCCCCAGTTCCATAAATGGCCCAACCCCTCCCCCCAACCCCGCTGGCACTACATTCTTGCACCATTAACCTCCACTCACACCACTGCACCCTCATCAACCCTGTTAACTGCCAAACTGCCACCATCCACTTTATCATAGATTCTGCCCAGATTGAGCATTGGCTCACCACTCTCTACTCCCTGTAATCTTTGAAAAATATTGTATATGAATTTTTCTTAAGTATGTAATAGCTTTAATCTCCATGATATAGCATGCAATCTTTGTTCATTGAAAATGTCATTAGAATAATTTTTTACTTTGTTTTAAACAATAAAATGTGGAAGTGCAGAATAGTTGTGTAATGTTGAGAGTTTCTTTCCTCTTAAAGGACATTTAAAAGTTTGTAAGATATCCTGAATATTACTTAAAAAAACAACTGCTTGTCTAGCTGATTTATCATGTTCTGCATCAACTTTAAAAATTACAAGATTATGAAACCATTACAGCATTGTTTTGTGTAATGTGCCATAACATTTTCAAGTTGCTGTCTCATATTACCATATTTCAGTATTTTACAATTGAACGTTTTAAAGAAACTTGTTAGTATATGTGTAGGTTACTTTGTCCTCTTTGGTTGGTCTTGATGTAGTATATCACTATTATTTGCATCATTTTGTGAATATTCTGATTTGATATTCAAATCAGTTGCAAAAAAAACTTTTAATTTTTATGTAGTCAAATTTATCCTTACTATTTCTGGGTTTGATGATACAGAACCCAATTTTCTTCTAGTACCTTTTAATATTTTTTAATGTTAAATCTTTAACCTATCTGTTATGGTTGGCACTGTTTCCTAGTTTCAGTGGTGATAAAGTTTTCCTTATTTTTGCTTTCTTTTTATCATTTCCTAGGAGAGGGGAGATTTAAGCCAGATCTTTCTTTGTTATCTTCTTTGAAATTCATTTTAAAGCCTTTTGGTATTTAAAATCTCTGTTTTAAAATGAAGAATCAGAAACAGATTGTAGGGAGACTAAGTTGTTTTGCAAAATGGGACAATTGACATATTACCACACAGACAAGATTTTTTAGTCTCTGTCCTTAAAGACAACATTAAATTGTTACAGAGAAAAATAAGTCAGAGGAGAACTGAATGGGATTAGATAAGCTTAAAAATGGTAGTGATCAGTATTGTGGGGCTTGGCTTTTTTACTTCTAACGAGTCTTCTGGACCACAGCATGGTCCTTGGAAATTCATTCAGCGAATGGTTTCCTACATCATTCTGCACACACTCTCCATTATATACTGCTTCTCAGAGAAAATTCTGTTTAAAGACTCAGCTCCTTCAGTGAGCAAGGGAAAGGAGTCTTTGCGAATATAGTTAAATGCATCCATGCACACTGCCTCAAACTTAGCAGGCACTTAATAAATAGTTTCTAAATAGAATGCTAGAAGCATAGTATTGTTCTCTGACTTGAGTCTTTTATGTCAAACACTGACAAAATAATGTCAAAGGGAAACTTTTTTCAACTAAACATTTACTTTAATAGTATTTTTCAAACTCTATAAATTTATCTATTTCAAAATATAATATGGCCTGTAATTTCATTAACAAATTTTTAAATGTTTTTAATTTTGTTTTTTAAATTAGCAGAATAAAATTGACTTTTTAATGTAAGTTCTATGAATTTTAACACGTATAGACTTATGTTTCCAGTGCCATAATCAGGATATAGAACAGTTTGTTTCATCACCCTGGAAAATTCCCTTTTGCTCCTTTATAGTCACATTGTCCCCCATTCCCAACCCCTGGCAACTGCTGATCTGTTTTCTGCCACTTTAGTTTTTCCTTTTTCAGCATGTCATATAAATTGAATCATTTAATAACCTTTTTGAGGTTGACTTTTTTCACTTAGCTTAATACCCTTGAGATTGATTCAAGTTGTTGTGTGTATCAATAGTTAGCTCCTTTTTTATTGCTCTAGTGGTATATATGCTTTTGAAGAATACTTTTTTTTTGGTTGAGCAAAATATAAACTAAACATAGTAAAAAGGTTTAGAACAGATAAATATTTTTACTACTAAATAAGATGATAGACAACTTATCTCTGAATTATATCAAGAGTTTATATGGCTATATTATCCCAGAACTATATGGAAATTGTTAAATATAAAATTTTTATTAAATATTCTGGGTATCTGTGAACTAGCCTATATAGTTACATAGGTTGACAAGTTTCCCAATAATTAGAATATAATGAAATTCACTTATTGCTCAATGCTATTGAATATAATTGAATAAAATTTCATCCTTTTCAGATGGTTTGGAAGTACCACAACATCCTAAATAAGGATTGACTTTTGCTAGACCGTTTTTCATTATATACTATCTTATGTGTAGAGGAAAAGCCATGGCTATATGAACTCTCTGGATTTTTATATTCTAGAAAATGCTTTTATTGTCTAAAATAGATGGTACAATTAAAACCTGAATGTTACCTGATCCTGACATTCAGGGGGAAAAAAGAAAAGCCTTCTAAGTTTAAAACATTTTTTGAATGTTTTTAAATTGGGGAAAGGCTTGATTGATCAACGTGTGTTTTAGTAATCTAGCAGTGACAGACTGGACAACATGCAAGAGAGAGCAGCTAGATGTCAAGGCAGGCTGTACAGCATGAATAAGCTGGTGACATTGGGTTCAGAAATGACAGGGCAGAGCAAGAACTCTTTTGAAAGAAGAAATTATGTTTCTCATTGACTGATAAAATAAGAGATTAAATTCAGACATCATCAAAGATGGTTCTGAGACTAAAAAAAAGATGGTAGAAATAGAGAAAGAAATTGTTTAGGGAGAATGAGATTGGAGATGAGGCAATTAGATCTGGTGATGTTGATTATTGGTGATCTTGAAAATAAGCAGTATCAGTGAAGTGAGGGGACTGAAAGCTGGATGAAAGGTAAGATCTTCTATGGATTATCATTCATGTGATTAAGCAAAGGGATGTTGGATTTATAGATGTTTGTTTTAAGTTCTTAATCTTATTCTATAGAGGGACATAGGTCATCACAAACCTTCACATATTGAAGGTAGTGCTGATACTACTGAAGGCAGTACATGATACTTCTTTGTCTAGATAAGAGAGAATTAAGGCCTGATTTAGGAAAATGGCACACACACACACACACGCATGCAATTCAGAGGACCAGTTGATATAGAACATGGAGATTGGTTGGATATGGGGCTCTAAGGGAGGTGAATGAATCTAAGATGGCTCCAATATATTTGGCTTTTATAGTCAGATAGATGGTGATGCCATTCATTGAGACAGTGAATGTGGCAGGGAGACTCCTCTGGAGGGGAAAATGTGTTGTGGTGTGGACATGTTGAGGTGTGTAGATATATAGGGCTGGCATTCATGAGGGAGATCTGAAATGGAAATAAATTGTGTTAGATAGTAGTTGAAGACATGGTCATGGATGACATTGTTCAGTTAGAATGTTTAGAGTGAGTGGTAAAGGGGTCAGGGCGTGGAGAGGAACAATATTTTAGGACAGTTGGAGAAAGTATCCTGAGAGGGGTCTGATTAGGAATGGATATAGAGGTAAGAGAACCAGGAGAAAGCAATATCCATGTAACAATGGAGAATAAAAGAAAAATAAGATAGTATAGAGAGGCTACAGGGTAACTCAAGTTACTTCAGGAAAATTTAAGATTATAATAAAGACACATGGCCTAGTACTAGACCCTATCAAGAACCAAGCAGTTTTTAGGACTATGACTCCCTTTTCCTCTCTCAATGGCACATAATCTCTCTGTTATGGGTCTTTGCTTCCCTTTGCACATCTGTTCTAACCTTGTCTCTCTACTTTCCCTATTTGCTTATAGTTTCTGCTCCATCATAATTTCACCTGGAATGTATTCCATTTTGGCCTCTCATCTCCCTCCTTGAAATAATCAAGACCTTTTAGTTTCTGGTATTCTTGGTATTCCTTACTGAATATTCTGGAGAGGTGTAATCTTCTCAGTCTAGTTTATCATCTGTACATAAGGCTGTTTTTTAGATGACTGAAACTGACCTGCTCTATAGACTGGCTGATTACATATTAAGTGGTCTAGGTAATCTAGAAAAAAAGTAGTTTGAAGAGTATAGTGGGGGGCACAATCCAAATTGTAGTGGATTAATGAGAACATTGGAGGTGAGAAAATAAAGGTAAGAGACTTGCCTATAAAGGGAATGACAGACAAGTAGGGAACATGGAATAAAGGAAATGAAGGAAACTTTTTTTTTATAGATGACAAAGGTATGAACATAGAAGGAGTCCATGAATAGGAAGTGGTTCAAACAAAGGGAATGTTAGTTTAATTGTTGAAGTAGTGTTAAGGTGACAGAAGATGGGATTCCAGAGCCCAGGAAGATGGATTAACCTTCAGTGGGAAGAAGGAAACCTTTCCCTTTGAAATGGGGTTAAAGAAGAAAAGCAGAGTGGGATGCAGATAAGTTTAAAAAGTTAGATAAATTATGAAATAAGCAGCAAGGATATCTGCTGAGAAGAGAGGTGACAATTTCCAATAATTGCTGAGGACAATTCAAATAGGATTCTAACAACTAGGGATATGATGAGGTGATTTTTTTTTTTTTTTAGCTACAGCTCATATATAGGTTGAGAAAAAGTGGGTGATTGGACTAGTCCAGAGTTGGAATGTTCTTAACTTGTAACATGGTAGGAGTTAACGCTTGCTGTCTCCCCCCGCTTCTGATTGGTTCAACTGTTCTTTCATTCTAGTCATTCATATTTCTCTGTTGTAGGTCTTGATGACTGTTTACAACAGTATATTAAGAATTTTGAGAGAGAGAAGATTAGTGGGGACCAGCTGCTGCGCATTACACATCAGGAGCTAGAAGATCTGGGTGTCAGCCGCATTGGCCATCAGGAACTGATCTTAGAAGCAGTTGACCTTCTGTGTGCACTGGTAAGGACATAAAACTGGTGGGAAGGGAAACTTCTCATTTTTCTTGTTTTCTCTCCTTTTTAAATTCTTGTTCCTTTGCTTGTTTCATTCCTTTCTATTCTTGTTCCTTTGCTTGTTTCCTCCTTTTCTTTTTTTTTTTTTAATTAATTTAAATGCAGTAGAAAAGAAATCCCCTAATTCTAATTCTCACCAACTGCATATGGTACTTTTCTCCTTCCTTGAATTTAGTATATTCTGCAGTATCAAATTACAATTTAAAGAGGCTTATAACTCAGCTGGTGACATTACATTTAGCTACTTGAAAAAGTTGAGTTAGAGATCACCAAGGGAGTTTTCACAGCAGCATTTGGGATATACAGTTGTGTACAATCAGTTATAAAGTCCATTTCCTTCTGAAAATCTTGATTAGTATCACAAATACTAAGTAATCCCATTTTAGACAAAGATCATCCTTAATCAAATTATTTGAGTGTTTTTTATGTATATGTACAATGAAAATTTAACATTGTCTATTACATGGTTACTTTTGTATCTTAAGAGAACAATGAATGCCTCCGCTTTTCACTTAAGACTAGAACATGCACTTGTACTTTATCCCTTATCGAAATCAGGTTTCAAAATCATTCCTGAAAATAAAAGACAGTACTCAGGATGAAGTAATAGTCCACCGTGTTTTCAGCATACTGGTCTTCAAATCTGAGTCAGAGTGGCAATGAAAGTGCAATAGAAGTGGCTAGGAGATTGGAACCTGATTTGAGCTGGGTGTGTCAGAGCTTGAAGTCCGGGAATATAATCAGGGCTCCTTATAGCTGAACCACTCATGTACTGGGCTCCCATACTGCCAGTTTGAGGAAGGAAAGAAGGTTAATGATTGATGGTATCATTAAAAGCTAGGTAATCTAAAACTTCTCTAAAAATAAAGTGTATTTTTTAAAAAGTGTAACCTGTAGGCTTTGGAGTTTGGCCCATGCACCAGGCTCTGCTGATCTAAACTTACTTAAAAGGATGGCTCATTGATATCTCTAGACCATTTATAAGTTTGAGCCATGGAACAGTGATAAATCCTTACATATACTGAGCTTTAATCCCTTTACAGTTCTGGGTTTAAGCCCCAGAGTTTTGCATCATTTTCTTCAAAAAAACTTCGTTATGTGGTTGGGTTTTTCTAGGAGTTAACAGAGAAAAAATATAAATCAAAATGGTAAATTAATTTTTTATGTTTCTATTCAGCAAGAAATTGGGACACATTCCCCAGAGAGGTCAAATATTAAACTTCCTTTTCACTGCTTCCTAATGGCTATTATAGTAGTACAGATATCTTTCAGTTTATGCAACAAATGTTTTCCAGTGAATATATAGCAAATTTCTGAGCAGTGAATTCTTATTCACTCTGAAATACCTTTATAATATCAGGAGATGAGATGCCTCATCAGTAAGCTGAGTTGACTAGACCAGGAGTTTTAGTGTTGAGAATGGGAACTTACGTCCTGTCTCTGAATGTCTCTACCAGCCTTTCTACTTCTTCCGTATATCTACTATATATATTTCTTCTTTCAGCAATTTATATATTCATCCACTATGATGCGCAAACACTGCTAACACTGTGAATACAAAGAAGAAAAAGACATTATCTGTGCTCTTGAGATGTGTACAGTCCAGTAGAAGACAACAGTCATTAAACGACAATATAGATTTAAAGAAAGTCCCAGAGAAGTGCACAATGAAATAATTAGCGCTGCTGGGGGGGTTCAGGAAGTGTATGTGAGATTTGAATTAGTTCTTGAAGATTGGGTAGATGTTTGCCAGGCAAAATAGTTGGGGAAAAATTATCTTCAGCTTTCAGCCCCATGCATAGTATATAGTGGATGTTAAATTAATATTATCTCACTGAATGAAACTTTCTGCCTTTCTCCAGAGAGGTGTAATTTTTTCTCTTGCCTAAACAGCTTCTGACTTTGAAGTTTCTGTTTCTAGTATAAGGAAGACACTGAAAAATTACCAAATTCCTTTTGTTTCTTTTAAGCTGTGCTATAGGTATTTTCATCTGCCTTGTCTTGAAATTAGTCCTGATGGGGAATAAATGTTATGGCAGCTGGTAAAAATTAAAGGTTTTTTAGTCACTTTTTCATTCATTTAAGAAATGGTTATTAAGCATCAACTATGTTGTTTGCACTATGTTACGCTAGAAAGAAGTAAGTTGTTCATAATTTAGAAGTGTATTAACTCTTTCATGCTAGTATGCTCTCATTTAGTATGCTTAAATAGAGAGCAAAATATAACTAAAAGAGTAAAAGCATAAAAAAAATATATATATATAGTTTAATATGTGGCCCTTAATTTATGTTCTGGCAGTATACCTTTTATTGGGAAGTATAAGTGAATCACTTAAGACAGGAAAAGAACAGTTTTCATTTCATTCCTCATGTTCCTTTCATTTAATACACACTTTGCATGAAGATTTTGATATTTGCAATTGCTAGGAGTTGTTTCTTTCTCTGAAACATAATTGCTTGTCTCATTCATCTCCAAATAATTAGTTTTCAAAAAAAAATCATTAAAGCAAGCCTTTTAGGACTCTCATGTTTATAAAGCCAAAGTATTATAAACCTATGCACCTTCTCCATAATACATTCAAATTAAGAGCTCTGAATAAAATAGTATTGCCATTCTAAAATATGTGATGCCAGTATTGAATATTTTTAGTTAAGTGTTTAGTGAGCATTTGCCGTTAGAAGGATATAGCGATATAGCCAACTCCATTTTTTAAAATGTTAAATGTTCATTTCTTTCTTTGATATGTTTACATGCAGCTAATTGAAAGAGAAAACCAGTATGAACTTAGCAACAATTCATTAAGACTAGACTGGCTGTGTCTACAGTCTTGAGACATGACTGGCTCCTGGCAGACATGTTAATGACCAAGTATATGAACAAAAAGGGTAACATAGGATGAAGAAAACAGTTGCGTGCATTTCATGCCCAAATTTTTGCTTTCTTGATGTAGTCCTCCTTATAACAATAGTAAAGCCTAGCTTCCCATGAATAGCCAGTAAAAAGTACATCTAAAATCAAGAATTTAAAAAGTTGAGGCAGTACCTTTCATCTGTATACCCCTGGCTAAAACCAAAGGCATGCTTCATTTACTTGTAGATTCTTTAAATGGTAGGCAAGAGGGTGTGATTTACTGATACTTAGTAAATCACAACAAACCATCTGCTCTCATGAAAGAAAGAGCAAGAAGATATCTGTGTTGGCAGTAATTGATTATGAGCTACTTAGAACTGTAAATTGTGATGATAAAAATTAACTTGAGAGGTCAATTAATCCATCTCTTTTGTTAAAATAGCATCACATAGAAATTGATGAAAACCAAGCCAGACAAAGGGGAAAACTTACCTTATCTTTATAAAGGTGTGAATACTACTCACAGGGTATATTATATGGTGTGATATGATATGATATGACATATAATATACTATCCATGCTCTTTTGGGTTTAATTTACTATTGCACACCTCTAGTAATATGATCAGATTTTCATAGGATTAATCACATGACTGTAAGACACTTTAGACATTGTCTAGTCAAAATTTACTTATTTCACAGGTGGAAAAAACCGAGGTACCTATAGTAATGAAAGGAATGATAAGTTCACACAAGGTAGTGATACAGCCGAGCCTAGAAGTGAAGTCTATTTCAGAATCAGAATGCTTGAAAACTCATTTTCCTTGCATTCAAAAGTCTAATATAGCAATTATATTTTCTCCAAATGAATAAAGGATAGAAGAATTTTTAAGAAAAAGAGCAGAGCAAAGAACTAACATAATCCCTGAAATAGTATTATAGTTTGAAAAATTGTTTTGGTTTTATTTTGTCGCTATATTCAGTTTATTTTGAAATTAGAGAGATTATAAAGAAACACTTGAAAAACACATGAATAAAGTTATTTTTTCCCCCAAAGCAGGCATATTCAACAAAAATTGAGAAAAACAGACTTAGATGATTGAGAATCTTCTAAGTTGGAAAATTCAGAACTAAGAGTAAATTGCTTTAATCCCCCCCTTTGTTTCCTAAGATATGTTAATTGGACAGATATTGACATATATAAGATTGATCATTTGTCATCCTATGTAGTGTGTGGTTAAGATAAGGTAATACAGGGAAGCAGATGTGGCTCAAGCGATTGGGCTCCCGTCCACCATATGGGAAGTCCTGGGTTCGTTTCCTGGGGCCTCCTGGTGAAGTCAAGCTGGCCCGCGCGGCAAGCTGGTGTGACAAAAAGAGACAAAGAGGAGAGATAATGAGAGACACAACAAACCAGGGAGCTGAGGTGGTTCAAGCGATTGAGTACCTCTTTCCCACATCGGAGGTCCCAGGATTGGTTCTTGGTGCCTCCTAAAGAGAAGAGAAGACAAGCAGACACAGAGAGCACACAGTGAATAGACAGAGAGAGCAGACACCAAGCACAAAAACAGCAAAGGGGGGGGGGAATAAAAAAATAATAAATCTTTTTTAAAAATAAGGTAATACAGAGTTCTTAGGAAGAAGTGGAGAAGTGGTAACAATATGAAGTTTAGGAATGCAAAAACATAAGTTAGGAAAATTTTGACTGAAACTTTGGAAAAATGTTAATCTAAGGCTTTGGCAAAGGAAATATTGAAATTTCTACTCAAGAATTTTGGAGTGAAAAATGCAGATCTTAAAATAAAGTGTATTATATGTTATTAAGAAAACCTCAAGATGACTACTGAATTGTATTAAAGGTAATAATTTTAATATTATCTTGAATTTTGAAGGCTCTAAAGTATTTTTATTTTGCTTTCAGGTTTTTATTTATTAAAAGATTTGTATTTTTTACATTATTTTTACCTTTTCTAATAAAATATTTGAGATGCCTAATGGTATATATAGAGAAATACCTTTATCTTCTATGGAGGCTAATGGCTGCAAAGTGAAAGGTCATTTAACAGATTGATTAATTAGGTTCCTCATTAATAAACTGATAATTTGAGTTTCTCTGACATACTCTTTACTTTGTAAATAACTGTTTCTTCGTTAAAATCACTAATATACAAAAAAGTAATATACACTTCAAGGAAAATACTTTAAAACAGGGAAAATCTGTTCTGAAAATACTTTCAAACACTTCAGAAGCATGCTTTACATTTAGTTGATATAATTATGAATTGTTCTTATCTAGTCATTAGAGAGTATCTTTTATAAACTAATAAAAGGATTTTCTTCATTATATAGTGACATATTGGATAAAATTTCCCAAATGTTTCATAGATAATCCATGCTCAGATGCAATAGAATTTGAGTAGAATGTTATTTTATGAACACAAGCCAAACCTTTTAACTTGAGAAGAATATTGCAATTCAAATTAAGCAGTGAATTCCAAATTTAATATACTATGTTTTTTAAAAATCTATGACTACAAATAAAGATGCTGGAGAATGTGGTGGAGGAATCCCTGCACAGGTGGCCAAATGACTTGCAATCCTATTCTGAACTCTGTCTAACAATCTAAAAGCGCTTAAAGAAGTCAGACTCTCCATGTACCTCAGTTTCCTCAACTGTAAAAGGGAAAGCAAATTGAGCCTAGATAGCCTCTAAGGTCCAATAAAATTTTAACATCCTTTAGGATTTATGATATTCTATAAGGCAATAATACACTAATTTCACACATGACAGTAATATATATGGCACTAAGTGGTTTGATCAAGGTCATCCTTTGATTGGGTTAACCATCCTTTCTTAGCAGTGTTTTACAACTCACAATTAGCTGCTTTAATTATTAATTTTAAGTTATTAAAATTTCCCCTAAGGTTTATTTGAGGGGGATTGTACATTTTTTTCCTACTTGAAGATGGTAAAAAGGTTTATTATATTTATATTCATAGAACCCCTTTCTGCAATAATTTGTAGAAAAAATTTGGAGTAATTAATAAATATAGCTAGAAGTTGAAAAGTGAGACCAAGGAAAAGAAGAAAACAAATAATAGTAGTTACCAAAAAGTTACTGTGATTTCATTAGGTATGCTTTATGTTTGTGAGCTTATAGGCAGCCTGACAAAAATTAAAACTAAGTTTAGTTTCACAATTTGTGAAAGTATATTTTTGTTCCTTTGGGGAAACATAATATTTCTTGGTGCCATATGATATATAAAAAATACTTCTTATGTGAGTCCTAATGTAGAAGACACAAAAAAAGTTTGTTACATATGATTTGTTTCTTACTTTTCATTTCATTCTTGGGTTATGCTTATTTTTCTCACTTCAGATAAATAGAATTTTCCTATTACCTACATCCATGACCATGCATATGCTAATAGAATATATTACTCAAAAATAAGTGTTGATACTAATTAGTTTCACAAATAAATGAATTTAGGTGTTTTTTTGTTTGTTTCTTTAAGAAACTCTTGAAACCTTATAATCTTGCTGTTCTGGGTCGCATAGTTCCAAGATATGATGCCCTCATCTTTCCGTGCTCATATCTAACTATATTTCTTTTTAAAAACACACATATTTTAAAAAATTATTTACCTGGCATCTCCCCAGATCCTCACTGTGGGCTCCTCTAGGGCAGAAATCCTAACTTATTCATTTGTAACTCTAACACTAGTCCCTTTGCTTGTGCATAGTAAAGTACTCAATAAATATTTTAATGAATGAACCAAATATTGACTTTTTATTTATTCTCTCTCTCTTTTATAATTCAGAATTATGGCTTGGAAACAGAAAATCTAAAAACCCTTTCTCACAAGTTGAATGCATCTGCCAAAAATCTACAGAATTTTATAACAGGAAGGAGAAGGAGTGGTCATTATGATGGGAGGACCAGTCGAAAGTTGCCAAATGACTTTCTAACCTCCGTTGTTGATCTGATTGGAGCAGCTAAGAGTCTGCTTGCCTGGTTGGACAGGTAAAATCTTCCACATGTTTCACAGATATCCCTCCTCAGATACCAGTTTGAATATAATGTTATTTCATGCTTTCTTGTAAAATGATGTGGACAGGTAGAGGAGTAATATGTAATAAATGCCTAATGATGAATCACCACAATATAGTGTCTCACCAAATAGATATTCATCTTTTGTAAAATTTGATATCAAAACAAGTAGTCAATCAATAATTAGTCCCTGGGAATTGCAAAAATACCTTTACTGCTTTATAAGCAAAGTCATTATTAGTATCTTATAACTCTGCTTTGTCTCCTGATTTTCTTTATTCTTTTTTACTAATTAGTCATATTTAAGGAAGTGACTATTAATATTCTATTTATTGTTTTAAATATCAGACACTGACACTTTGATAGCATGCATTGCATGTCTCCTTGTCTTTGCTTTATTTAGTCTTTATTATTAGTCACATTGTACAGTCAGTTCTGGATATCATAAACATACTTTTAGAATTTTTCAGTTTAATTTTCATTTATCTTGGAACACATAAAATTATATAAAAGCTTTCATAATATTAAATGAAAAAGAATTAAAATTGTATACAGGATTAAACATAATGGTTAAACAGATTGCACTTATTAAAAAAAACTAAGTCTCTACCTTCATTTTCAAAAATTTTTATAAGGAGCATGTACTATACTATAATGGTTAAATAATCAAAATTTTTAATATTCTTTGTTTCTCATAAGAAAGACTGATAATATATGATTTTACTAGAATTCTTTCATGAATAAAAGTCAGTAGGATAGTTATATATCTCAGTATTATCTTTTGGCTCTTTAAAATTATAAAGTATTATTTTAAAAGTAAAGTATTTGTATATTTAAGGTAAAATTTAAGGTAATTTTGCTTAATTTTATATTGTCTAAATTTATATATGTATTAATACTAACATAGATGATTCTAAGTCTGAATACTAAGCTGTGTATTACTGGCTTTTTGATAATAAGTGGGCAGCACATTTCTTTTGCACTATAACATCATTAAATTTTGATCCTCCTAATTGTCTAAATTACATTTATCAATTATTTAAAATAACTATATTTTAAATATATGAATTCTACAATTTGCCATTAATGATTAGCGAGTAAAATATGTTTAAACTATGGCTTAGTCCTTAAGTAATGTAATGTACTTACTTGGGAGGTTTCTCAGTAATCAGAAAGCTTAAAAGAACATATACTTGAGGTTTAGTTATAGCTTCTTTTACTATCACCTGCCTTATAATTGTAAATTTGCTCAGCTTTGATATTTGTATTTCGTAAATTCCATTATATTTTATTTTTACACTGGTATTGGTTAAATAAATAAATAGGTAAATAAATTGTTAGAGTAATTAGAGAATGTTTTTACTTCTTGATGACAGTTATGGCCAGTGTTAATAAAATGTCATAAATGGCTTCTAGTACTTATATTGATCCCTGAAATCTTATTGTATTGTTAATATTTTGTGGTGGCATTACTTTTTTTTATTCTTATTCTTTTTTTATTTTTTATTTTTTTGTGTGGTGGCATTACTTTTATCATCTAATAATATCCTCTTGGTTAATAATAAATATCAGTTCACCTACAAACACAAACATGTGCACACATAAACATATAAAAACACATGCATAGAAATCCCTGAAGGTGATCAGTGATGTTTTGTAGAAAGAGATAATGTGACAAAAGGCCTGAAGGAAATAATTTAAATCATCTATTTGGCTTCCATTGCTGCAAAGGTTCTCACAATGCTTATTTTGTATTATATCATACCACAGTGGTTAATTAAATCAAAGGCCAGTTAACATTTTGACCATGAAAATGAAATATCTTTTTGAAAGGAAAAACAATGGACAATTTTGAAATAACTCTAAAATCTTCTACTGAGACTTTGTAAATTGAATAAATAAACTGAAGTTTATATTTTGAAGATTCTTCACAGAAAAGTTCAATTCCAGTTTGGATGGCCTACAGTGATGATGCTTTAAAAGTCAAAATTTTACAAATAAAAGAAGAAAGAGAAGAAAAGAAAAATGTCTTTGCTGTGCTAAGGCATTTGGACTTTGTGCAAAAAGCAGTGCAGGCGCTGCTTAGGATATTGCTATGTTCATATATGTGAATTTTTAAGATTACTTTGGACTATACTCTCAGGGAAGATCAAAGAGTAAGGCTAGAAGAAGGGAAACCAGTTAGGAGACTATTTTAGTAATTAATCATGTTGCTGCTGTCCCTGCTACTTTTACTTCTGCTGCTGGTGATTCTAATGCTAACATTGGTGATGATGATATTTGTTGGGCACTAATAACTCCAGCCACACTCATTTAATCAAAGTAACCCTAGGAGAGTTGTCCTCATTTTACAGATAGGAAAACTAGGACTTAGGGAGGTTGAATTAAAAACCAGATGGGAAGTAAGAGGTAGAGCCAGGGTTCAAACCTGGCATTCTGACTCCAAGCTTATCCTCTCCTCTGCTGTTTGTTGAGATTTTTAATTAGAGAAGCAGCAGTGAGGATGGAAAATGTGAGAGATATTTATACAGATAAATAAGACTCAGTGACAGATAAGATATAGAGAATAAGGGAAAGTAGCCACCTAGGATGAATAAAGTATCTGACTTGATTGACCCAGTGGATGGTGGTGCCATTATCAAAATAGGAGGAATGGCTTATGGTGGAAGATGAGCATTGAGTTCAGATTTCAGCATGATGGCTGTAGAATGTTCAGGTGAAACGGTCCTATAGGGAGGTGTTGCTCAGAAGGGAAATATAGTCTATGGATAGAGATTTGGAAATTCCTAAAATATAGGTATATTTAAAGTTGTGGATAAATTAATATGGCAGTCTAAGAGTCTTATCCTCTAGTTTTCCATAAAATTATAACCTTTTAACACACAATATAGTTTATTTATGTATTATGCTTATTATTTCTGTCTGACTACTCTATAGGATGTGGACATCAAGAGAGCAGGGGTTTTTGTCTGATTTGTACACTGATACCACAATTATCTAGAACAGTTCCTGGCCCATAGTGGTTACTCAATAAATACTTTTTGAGTGAATGAAGAGGAATGGATAAGGAATGAGTCCTGTGGATCACCAAAAGTTGAGAAGTGGTTAGATGCTTAGTTTATGGGGGGAAAAAAGAGGTTATTACCAGAGAGTTAGGAGGGAATTAGTTGAAAGTGGTGGCAAAGGGAGTAAAGAGCTGTAGGGAAAAAAAAGTGGTGGTCAGGGTCAAATGCTGCTTCAAGATAAGGTAGAATCAAGGACTGAAAAATGTGTGGCAGATTAGAGAATCAGGATGTACATGACCTTACCAGCCACAGTTTGTTTTTACCTACAAGTCATGAAAACTGGATTGCATGGGTTGGTTGGGAGTTAAAATCAAGTGACGACTTCTCTTTGAAGAAATTTTTCTGTGAAATGATTTGTAGTTCAGAATAGTTTTGTATAATATTAACTTCTCCTTTTCATAGTTTCTTAATCTTTTTGGGATGATGGAAAAAAAGAAAGACAAATTACGAGTGCAGCTTCTATATTTGGGAACTTGACTTTGCTTCCTCCTCTGCCATGGGTAGTATGAATATCTTAACTGCTCCTTGGCTAATTTAAATTTCAGAAGTCCTGAGATCAATTTAAGTGTAATAGGCTTTTATCTATAACTGTGCCAGGTGAAATGTTTGGGCTGTTTGTTTTCCTGACAAGTAGCCCAGACTTTTATTAGCGCTTGTTAGTTAGGTGTGTGTTTAAATTATATTCTTATTCCTAAAAAAAATTTTTCTAGGTAGCAGCAGGAGTGCAAAACAACACTTCACATGCTGTCTTGTTTTAGTGTGCCCTACAAACTTTCCACAGGAAACAAAACACATTATTGAAATGCTAAAAAAGCCAAAGACTTTGCTTTCCATGTGGTGTGGTGGAACAGAGCAGAGGGCTGAGGAGGGGAGAAAGAGTTGAATCTCAGCTCTGTCTGCCTCTCGCTCTGGGTAACCTTGAACATCAACTTCTCTGTTTTTATTTTCCTTGTAGAATAAGGATTTAAGACCTGCAGAATTTGAAGTTCTCTTTTAAGTGCTAATATTCTATATTTCATTGATCTTGTTCTTCACAAAAGCTATATGAGGAATATATATAACTTATTTCCCTTTATATCTAAGGATAAACATTAACAAAATCTGTTAGCCAGTGACTTTAAGAAATTTAATTTAAATTGCTACCTCTTCCCTAAATAAATGTAGTTAAGTTTTTTTTTTTTTCTTCATTTTAAGTTCTAGAGCAGAACTAATCTGTCTTTATACTATCTCTATCCAAGATAAGAATGCTTCTGGCTTTTTATGTTTTTGTTTGCTTTCTAAGAGCTTAGAACATAAAACATAGAAAAGATGTTCACCAAAAATTCTTAATATTTTCGTTTGTCAGTATACATTTGCTTTTATTTAGAGGGTTGGAAATGGCCACTGCAATCAAATATTGCCAAGCATTTCATTGTTAACCTTAGCTTATTCCTTTATATGCAATACCATATAATTGTTTGGTTGAAGAATAAAAAAATTGTCAGTAAGCCAATCATTTGTAACCATTCTAGCAATGTCATATTAGGTTAATAAGGCTGCTGTGTTTTAAAGGGCATTTTTATTTGGGTTTTGGTGAAATTCTTTAATTTGTTGATTATATTCATATAAAATCAGCATTCATTGACACATAGCTCTAATGACATATGTATGAAAAACCACACACTGGATGACCTAGTCGATTATTTAAGCATAAAATAAATTGTGTTAAACTCTTCAAAAAAAAAATTGTCAGTTAAATTTGGTTATTTTGATGCCAAGCAACTGATTTCATTTTAAAAAACCAACACATACACACCCCAAAAAAACAAAAGACAAAAAAAAAACAAACAAACAAAAAAAAAAAACACCCAAAAAACAAATAATAAAAAAAAAAAAAAGAAAAGAAAAGCACAATAAAATTTTTTGGCGTTAAGAAATTTTTAATGACATTTTGGTGAGAACTTGCTTGCCCAGCAATATGATTTGGGCTAATTGTAATTTTCATTTTATTTTATGGCCCTTGAATGGGGAGAAAGGAAAAGGAAGGGTAGGCAAAATATCTTTAGTTTAGTTCTAGATACTGAACTTGGTGCCTTAACTATATCAACTCACTGAATTCTCACAAAGCAGGTATCATTATCCCTGTTTTACATATGAGATGTTAAGTAACAGTCCTAAAGTCCTTTAGTATGAAAATTATAATTTGAACTTATTTTTGTCTGATACCAAAACTCTTGTTTCTCTTCTGTCATGCTTCTTTGTCATGCTACATTTCTTCTTGAAACCTGATTAATTCTTGAGGGTTTTTGAAAGAGTGATTCTTAGCAATACAGCCTATAAATATTTCAGTATTTTTCTTCAAAAGGTAAATAACCTCTTAACCAAATAAGAGTACCACTTTTCTCTTTTTGGCCTTGATGCCTCAAATTGACATTTTGGAATTTTTTAAAAAAATCAATTTTATTGATACAGATTAATAAAGCATACAATTCATCCAAAGTATACAATTAATGGTATTTGGTATAATCACATAGTTGTACGTTCATCACTTCAATCATTATTAGAGCATTTTCATTATTTCAATGATAACAATAAAAAACAGAAAAACAAGAAAATTCCTCACCTCTCAATCTCTCTATGCTTCCCCCACTGTACATAGCTGCTGTTTCTGGCTATTCTATCCAGTGTATAATCAATGGCTGTACAGTCATCATCTCAAAAATTTTAGAACAATTTCATTTCTATAGAAAAATGTTTATTTCATTACCTTAGTGAAAATTTATTAATTTCTCTCATTTTTAGCATTTGAAACCTAAGATTTAATTTTTATAAAATACCTTTCAAGACCATTCCATTTTGAAATGATCAGTGAGATATCTTTTGATATTATTAGAAACCTTTTTAATGTTTAAAGCATGACAGATTGCTAGTGAAAATGTGTTTAAAATTCACAAAAATTCCAATTTCAATGAAGCTTCCTTTTAATTGAGATTTATTTTCAAAGTCTAGCTCATCACATTCTTAAATAAGATAAATCTAAGGCTAACAAAATACCTTTTCTTCTCTAATTTTAAATATTGGCCTGAAAGAAACAGGAGACTTTCCCAGAGGAAAAGCCTCAGAGATGAATCACAGTTGGTAGCTTTACTGTTTATTTTCAGTGTGCAGTTTACTTGTCTATTTTTAACCTACATACTGCTGTTTTTCACACCTCATCTTTCTTGCAGTTTTCTATGGCTTTGCCAAATCACTCTATACTTGGAAGTTTACAGATCACTGTACATATCACTTTATGCACTAGCATGAGTAAAAATGTTCTAAATTAATTTCTTTGAAAACTTTTTCTTAAATAAGAAAATGGTTGAACTAATTTTCTCTTCCATGATAGAAAACTTTAGGAAAGAAAGTAATTCTATACCAGAAAAAAAAATTATAGAGACCCAGAAAACTACTTCAAACATAGCCAGGAATCGCAGCTCATTGTTATTTGGTCTTATTTCTTTTTGTGTGCTCATTGCTCTCACTTGGCATCTCTTGTTCCAGTGAACAGTGATGTTAGCACTCATATAGGTCATGGATTTCCCCTAAAGCTTTAACAGTGCCATCTTGAGAAATTGTAAGGCATTACAGATTTTCCTTATTAATGCTTCTAGTTTATAAAGGAATTCTGAACCATTAATAACCTTTCCATAAATGTAATACTTTTGTTTCAAAAGAATGTACAAAGAATAATTTCTTATAGGGTCATAAACCTTTGCCTTATAAAGAATAGCATTGTATTATCCATGATGATTTAAAAAGGAAAGTTACTTAATATTTAATATCTAAATAGGATATTTAGATATTTTTGTAATGACCATTTATTGTTGAGCCAAGGATTTTCTTTTTTCTTTCTTTTCCTTTCTGGCATCAAAAAGCTTTCTTGTCATGAATTTAATTTCCTTGACTTAGAGTCACTGTATTCTTTTTGTAAGTAACCTGAGCTCTAGTTCAGGGTTTCTTTAGACCTTTGAGCCAAGTTTCTTTCTTTATTTTGTTCTGTTTTTTTAGTTATTCTACAGAGATTCGTTTCTTTATCTCATCAGTGAACATTACTAAGTCATGACTAAGTGATCATCTTTGGTATCCAACAAAGATTGAAACCCTGTCAGCTTTCTTTTATCCTTATTTGTGGATGTCTATAGCCAAAATCATCATAACAAGCATTAATATCTACTGGCTGATAATGGTTCTTAATTTTGGAGTTGTCTAGTTGTATATGACTTG
Source organism: Tolypeutes matacus (assembly GCA_026826555.1). Classification (NCBI taxonomy): domain Eukaryota; kingdom Metazoa; phylum Chordata; class Mammalia; order Cingulata; family Chlamyphoridae; genus Tolypeutes; species Tolypeutes matacus. The sequence goes on from JAKSZT010023082.1 coordinate 5,473,176, forward strand.
TCTTTAAAACTAAAACCTTAAGGGAGTTCTTAATCATTACAAAATAAAATCAGTGTTTTCCTTGGTATGTGTTTAGATTTTTTTCTAGCCTTTTTCTTGAAACTTAATCCTAAGTAAGAGCTGGTCCTATTTGAAATGTGAGTGGTCAGGAAAGTGGAAAATATGCCTTAGAATTCAGTCATCAAATAGATTTTTCTATTGAAGATCAAATGAGATTCTTTTAATTAATTATATGGAAAAGTCATCTTTTTTTTTCATCTCATCATTTTTGAATGAAGTTTTTAGATTTTATAAATAGACTTTGACCTTTTCAAACCTAGATATCTAAACTCCTTCCTAATTATGCCAGAAATATATTTGAGTTCTTAATTAAAAATACAAATTTTTATGCTTCAGTGCAGCAAAAGTGGTCTTTAGGTAAAGCTTGTTTGTTTGTTTTGGTCAAATAACTATTTTTCCCCATAAGTTCTTATATTTTACATCTTTTATTTAAAGAGCTTTATTGAGACATAATTTACATTCTATAAAATTTACCTATTTTAACTGTACAGTTTGATCACTTTTATTAGATTTAGATATAACTATGCAACCATCTCTATAGTCCAGTTTTAGGACACTTTCATCAGGATAGATTTTTTTAAAGCTGGTTTCTACTTACAATTAAAGATATTTTTTCAAGTGAGAACTTAAATTAATCACATGTTAGGTATATCAGTTACTTAAATGTAAAACATAAAATCCATAAGAAAACTAGGAAAAATAATAGGCCAAAAATGATTTCTAGGGGAGGAAAGCCTAAGTATTAAAAAATATGGTATAACTCTAAAGGAATATACTTTTTTGACTTTGGCTATATAAAAATTAAAAACGTGTGAAAAATATAAGACGGATAATAAGCTGGGGAAAATACTTGCGGCAAACAGAGATGAGAAGCAGAGGTTAGCATGTACTATGTGAATACTATAGTCAAATAGATAAAAAGCAGAAACCACCAAAATGCAACAGATGAGCACATAAATATACAATTCAAAAAAAGAAGAAACACAAATTGCTTATAACTATTTGAGAAAAAAATATTTAACTGAACTGGTAGCCAAATAAATTAAAATTTTAAAATATATCACTAGTTTCACTGTCAAACTATCAGAGAAAATACTTTTAAAAAGTACAATAATACACTAACATAATCAGAGACTTTCAAACTGCAGGTAGAATATAAATTATAACAACCATACTAGAAAGTAATTTGTAGGATTTATCAAGAGTTCGAAAATGTTCATAACATTTTACCATATCTATCCTGCAGTGAGAAGGATTTCTTTCTTCTCTTGCTCTCCAGGGGGATATTGTCAGCAAAGGCTTAATGGGGACCCAGGACTTCCAGCTCCACCTGGCAGTACTAATAGCAACTCCCTTATTCCACTAGCATGGTGTTAGGACAGTAAAATAAGATCTACAGTCTCATAACACAATACTCAGAATGTCCAGGATACTATAAAAAATCTATAGTCATACCAATAATCACAAAAGTTTCAACATGAATTTTAGAAAGCACAGAAAAACGGATGTAAAGACAAAGATGTGATAGATGTTGAAATGACCTGAGGATTTTCAAGCAACCACAATAAAAATGTTTCAATGAGAAATTATGAACACACTTATGAACAAAGGGAAAATAGAAAGCTCAGTGAAGGAACAGAAGATATAGAGAAGGACCAAGTGTAAATTTTAGAAAATGAAAAATATAATACTGGAATTTAAAAAAACTTACTGGATGGGCTCAATAGCAGAATGGAGTTGACAAAGGAAGGAATCAAAGAACATGAAGATAGAACAATATAAATTACCAAATCTGAATAATAAAGAGAAAATAGACTGAAATAAATTGAACAGAACCTCAGGGACCAGAGGAATAATAACAAAAGAAGATGAGGGAAAAGGTGCAAGCCTCAAAGTAATATTTGATGTATTCTCAAAAAAATTTTGAAAGTCATAAATTTACAGATTCAAGAAGCTTAGCAAACCTTAAACAGGATAAACACAAATAAATCCACACCAAGCCATATCATAATCAAACTTCTGAAAACTAAAGACAAAAAAAAAATCTTGAACACAGAAAATATTACACATTATCTATAGGAGAAAAGATATTAGAATGACAGCAAATTTCTCATCAGAAACCATGGATGTCACCAGGAAGTGGTACATTTTTCAAGCGCTAGAAAAAAAGAACTGCCAACTTAGAATTCTGTATACAGTGAAAATAACCCTCCAGAAACAAAGGTGAAGTCAAGACATTCTCAGAAGGAAAACTAAGATAATGTATCACCAGCCAACTACAATAAAAGAATGATCAAAGTATTTGTAACAAATGTTTCACAACAATGCAAGATGGTGGTGGTGGGGAGATGTATGGGAGCTCTGCATGATGATATGCATGTTTGTTTTGTAGGTTTATAAGTTTTACTCTACATTTACTGTTTATGCATGTGCATGAATGATATACTTTAATAAAATTTTATTAAAAAACGAATGACTAAAGTAAATTCTTCACACAGAAAGGAAATAATAAATACAGTCATGGAACATCAGGAATGAAGAACACAGAAAGGGTAAAACTATGGGTGAATGTAGTAGACTATGTGTCATGGTTGAAGCAAAAATTATCACATTGTCTAAAGACTCAAATTTATGTAGAGAAAATATATATAACAATCAAAGTGGGAAGGGCAAAAAGACGGAATGGATAGAAGGTTTCTAAATTTGATTTGAACTAGTAAAATGTCAATACTAGTAAACGGTTTCAAAGAGATACACTCAATAACACAATAGATAAATGAAGATGGAATTCTAAAAAACTATTCAAGTAATCCACAGAAAGGGAAAAAAAAGAGAAACATATAAACAAAAACCAGAGAAAACAAAAATCAAATAATGAAATGGCAGACTTAAGCCCTAACATATCAATATTTACATTAAATTTAAATACTATCAATATACTAGTTAAAAGAGAGTAGCAAAATGGATACAAATGGCACCTATATACTGTCTAGGGTAGACTCATTAAATATAATGATATAGGTAGGTTGAAAGTAAAAGGATTGGAAAATGTGTGTCACATAAACATAAAAGGAGAGTAGGAGTACCTTTTTACTATTAGATCAAGTAGACTTTAGAATAAAGACAAATACAAAGAACAGTGGCATTATATAATGATCAAATGGTCAGTCCACCAAGAAGATATAGCTATTCCAAATATGTATGCACTAAATGACAGAGCTTCACAGTTAAAACTGTTAGAACAGAAAGGAAAAATACCCCAACTGATAAAACTACTAAACAGAAAGCAAGGATCAGAAGAAATGAGCAATACCCCCAGAGAGTAGGATATAATTGATATCTTAGAACATCCTGTCCAACAAGGCCAGAATACGAATTCTTTTCAATGGCTTATGGAACTTGCGCCAAGATAGATCACATCCAGCACCATAAAATTACCTTCAACAAGTTTAAAAGAATTGAAATTGGAGTATATTCGCTAACCATAGTGGAATCAAACTACAAACCTATAACAAAAAAATAAAATATCAGAAAAATCTCCAAACCTTTGGGAATCAAACAACACACTTCATAATAATCATGGATCAAAGAACAAGTCTCAAGGGAAATTTTTAAAATTGAACGAAATGAAAAATGAATATAAAATCATAATTTGTGGCACATAGTTAAAGCAGTATTGAAAGGGAAATTTATAGCACTGCATGCTTATCAGAAAAGAAGGAAGGTCTCAAATCAATTACCTAAGCTCTCACCTCAATTAAGTAGAAAAAAGCAAAACAAGGCCAAAGCAACCAGAAGGGAGCAAATATTGAAAAGAAAAGATATCAATGAAATTGAGAACAGGACACAATAGAGAAAATCAATCAAACCAAAAGCTGGCTTTTTGAAAAAATCAGTTAATGTTATGAAACTCCAGAAATACTGGCAAAGGTAAAAGGAGAGAATGCATAAATCGCCAATATCAGGAGTGAAACTGGAGATTTCACTACAGACCTGGCAGACATTAAAAGAATAATAAAGCAATTCTATGAATAACTCTTCATACATAATTTTCACAGCTTAGATGAAATGGACCAATTCCTTAACTAACACAAACTTCCAAAACTTACCCTAAATGAAATAGGTAATCTGAATAATCCTAAACTATTAAAGAAATTGAATGGTACTTAGAAACCCTTTAGGACATTAAAAAAAAACTACCAGCCCAAATCATTTCATTGGTGAATTCTATGAATGTTTAAAGAAGAAATTACAGCAGTGCATTTTTAAAACTTTATTTTGAAGTAATTTCAAACTTATAGGTCAGTTACAAAAAGAATACAAACCCCACATAGAGAACTTCAATATATATCATCGTTCCGCCAGATACCCAGATCCACCAATTTAACATTTTGCCACATTTGTCATTTTTCTCTTCCTCCCTCCCTTTCTCCATCCCTCCCTATCTACGGATCTACCTATCCAACTATCCAGCTATCTATTCATCTATCTATCTACTTATCAATCCATTTTCTGAATACTTGAGTGTAGGTGTATACATCATGCTCCTTAATGCTGCCATATACACTTCCTATGAACAAGATATTCATTTATGTAATCACCTTCAGTATGGTTATCAAGTTCAAGAAAGTTAACATTGATATAAAGCTTACAGTCTATATTCCAGTTTTTTCATATGTCCCAATAATGTCCTTTTGAGTCTTTTCTCCTCCCATGTTAGATCCTGTCCAGGAACATGTATCACATTTAATTGTCATTGTCTCTTTAATTGCTCTTCTTTATTTTAAATTGTGGGAGCATATATACAGCATAAACTTTTCCATCTCATCTCTACCACTCTCAAACATGCCATTCAGGGGAATTTATCACTTTCCCAGTGTTGTAGTACTCTTACCACCTTCCATTCCTAAAACTTTCCCATATTCCCAAACAGAAACCCTATACGCATTATACATTCACACTCCATTTGCCCTCTCTACAGAACCTGACAACCTGTACTCAACTTCTGTCACTATAAGCTTGCAATTCTCTGATTTTTTTTGGTGTGGTTACCATGAGGCTTAAATTTAACATCCTGCATGTATGACAATCTCGTTTGCTTTGATACAACTAGACTTTAGTAGATTATACTATGTTTATATACCCCTCAGTCCCCCCACCTTTATGTAGTTCTTGTCATAAATTACATGTTTATACATTATGTTTCCAAAACCACTGATTTCTCATCACATTTTGTGCATGTGCCTTTTAGATTCTATAGGAAGTAAAAAGTTGAGGTACAAAGCAAAAATACAATTAATCCTGGCAATTATATTTACCCATATTGTTATCCTTACCAAATATCTTTATTTGTTCATGCATCTTTGATCTATTGCCTACTGTCCTTTTAACCTACAGAACTCTCTAGCATCTCTTATAGGGGGCCAGTCTAGTAGTGACAAACTCCCTGAGCTTTAGTTTATTTGGGAATGTCTTAATCTCTCCCACATTTTTGAAAGACAGTTTTGCTGAATATAGATTTCTTGGTCAGCAATATTTTGCTTTCAGCACTTTAAATATATCTTTCATTGCCTTCTTACCTCCATGGTTTATGAGGGAAATCGGCATTTAATCTTATTGAAGTTCCCTTGTATGTGACACATTGGTTCTCTTGCATATTTCAGAATTCAATCTTTATCTTTGGCATTTGACAGTTTGATTATAATAAGGTGTGATGTGGGTCTATTTCGGTTTATCCTATTTGGAGTTTATTGAGCATCTTGGATGTGTATATTCGTGTCTTTTGTTAGATTTGGGGAGTTTTCAGCCATTATTTCTTTGAGTATTCTTTCTGCCAGTTTCTCTCTTTTCCTTCTTGGACTCCCACAGTGCATATATTGGTATGTTTGATGATGCCCCACAGGTTCTTCAGGCTCTGTTCACTTTTCTTCATTCTTCTTTCTACTTCTCAGACTAGATGATTTCAATTGTCTTCTCTTCAAGTTCATCGATTCTTTTTTCTGCCTGATCTAATCTGCTGTTGCACCTCTCTAGGTAATTTTTAATTTCTGTTACTGTGGTCATGAGCTGTTTGATTCCTTTCCATAATTTCCATCTGTCAATTTCTCAATTCCCTTTATTCTTTGGCCATGTATTCCTTTAGCTCTTTAAGCATCATTAGAAACATTTTTTAAGTCTTTGTCTGGTATGTCCCAGGTCTAGTCCTTATTGATGGTTTCTAATGTTTTAATCTTCTCCTTTGCCTGGGCCATAGCTTCTTGTTTTTTTGTTTGTTTTGTGATCTTTTGTTGAAACATGGACATTTTGGTATTTTAATATTGTTGGAATTTAGACTCTGAGGTGTCTGTTCCTTAATTTTGTACCTAGTTAGTGTTATGACAGAGCTTTCTTTGGATTCTAGGAGCTTAAAAAATGAGAAAAAGGGAACACCTCTCCCAGTCTTTGCAGATTGACCTGTGCAAGTGCGCTCCTCTAGGGCTTATCCATACAATGAGTTGTATGAGAATAGCTCCAGGCCAAAGTATAGGGCCGCCCTGGTCTTATCTCTGCATGCTTCTTGTCTTGGGCATGCATGTATGGCCCTAGTTATTCTCCTGTTTACATGGATACAAATATCCACTCTTCCCTAGGAAACAGTTTCCTCATGGTCCTGGCACTGCCTTGTATGTCCAACAACCCATCATCCCTTGTCCCAGGTAGCACAATGTGACTGCTCTCCTGTAGCGTTCTGTAGGAGAGCTCTGTGGGCTGCCTTCCACATGCAGGGCAAGTTCTTAGACAGTGAACCTGTGACTAGCGTCCTGGTTCATTTCCTCAGGCTGCAACCAGAAAGATGGCCAGATACACATGTTCCTAATACGTGCGCCAGGGTTACTCTGCTCTCACTGGAACCAGGACAGGGACCCACACTGGGAATGTGGACTTGCTCAGAGCCAGAGAGGGGCTGGGGGAGAGGCTAGCCAGTGCACCATGAAGTTTTCCTACTGCTTTTAAGATACTTTTTTCTTGATTCATTACTCACTGTTAGTCAGCTGAAACTACAATACTTTAACCATTTTCTGGAGCTTTGAGAAAGATGTTTCTTCTACTTCTTACTGGTTGTTCAAAGCTTCGGTGGTGGAAGTGAGCCCTCAAGCTTCTTACTCTGCCATCTTGATCCAGGCAGGCCCTGGTCTGGTTTTGTTAAAGTGTTTGTGTGTTTGTGTGCCTGAGTTTGTTTGTTCACTTCCCATCTCATTTTATGAGACAATCATCCTGCTATCAAAATCTATCAAAGACAGTACAAAAAAACAAAAACAAAACTGCGGACCAATAATCTCTCATGAACTTAGACATTAAAATCCTCAACCAAATACTAGCAAACCAACCACCTCTAACCCTGTATAAATAGAATTGTACACCATGACCAAGTGGGATTTTTATTTAGTGTATGCAAGGCTGCGACAGCATTTGAAATTATATCACTATAACCCAATACTTAAACAAGCTAAAGAATAACAATCACACAATAATATCAATTAATGTAAAAAAAAGCATTTGACAGAATCCTACACCCATTCATGATAAAAATTTCCAGCAAGGTAGGAATAGTGTGGAATTACCTCAAATGTGATAAAGAACATACATAGTTGCATACACTCTCTGCTTCCTGGGATGGACATTGTCCATCATCGTCCTTTTATTAGTGTCCTGGGTGAGTCCGATGAACTGGAGAGTAGGTGTTGCAACTCTGCTGAGATTCAGGGCTCAACCAGCATATGAACAGACCAAAGATTTAAGTCTCTGGGACATATATTTAACAAGTGCATTGCTAATTATAGGTTCAGATAAATGGGGCAGAAGAGCCACGTGTAGGGAAATTATAAAAAAGTCAAATCTGTTACTTTGGGGAGCATATATTCCAAAGTAAGACCCATTGACAGGGTGCTGAATTCCTGAGATTGTCTGCCCTTCCTATAGTGTCTTAGATGTCTCTAGAGCCCTCAGAAGCCCCGTTGTTTGAGGCACTGTTTACTATGGCAATCAATGAGATTCTGCTGAGATGTGCATAAGTGTAACCTCTGGAATGATTTCCCAGCTCACTTTGAAATCTCTTAGCTGTAAAAATTCATTTGTATTTAATATTTCCCCCTTTTGGTCAAGGTCTTTTTCTAGATTCATCAGTAGTCGTTACTTGCTAATTATTCCTCGGTGCCAGGGAAGCTCATACCCAGGAGTCATGTCCTATGCTGAGGGGAAGGTAGCGAATCTACATGCTGAGTTTGGCTTACAGAGAGGCCACATTAGAGCAATACAGTTCCTTCTATCTGCCCCATGGGATCTAAGCCCCCTCTCAATTCAGAGGCAGCATGGGCATCACCATCCCCAAATCCTCAAGACTTGAGGAATAAACAAACATAGGGGGGAAAGCAACTATGGACTAAAGTAGACTTACTATTATTCTAGCAATGGAAGAACTTGTATCATTGATATAAAGGCAGTGGTCACCAGAGGTTCTGAGGGGAAGGAGTGGGAAGAATAGCTCCAACATGGGGGCATTTTTGGGATATTGGAATTGTCCTGCATGACATTGCAATGACAGATTGAGGCCATTATACATTTTGTCAAAACCTTTAAAATTGTGCAGGGCACAGTGTAAACCATATGTAAACTATAGTCCACGGTTAGTAGCAATGCTTCAATATGTGTTCATCAATTGTAACAAATGTACCACACTAATGAAAGATGTTGTTAATGTGGGAAAGTGGGGGTGGGGTGGGGTATATGGAAATCCCCTATATTTTTGATACAACATTTATGTAATCTAAAGCTTCTTTAAAAATAAAATATTTTTAAAAGAACATATATAAAAACCCTATCACTAACCTTACACTTCATTGTGAGAGACTGACTGCTTTCTTCTAAGATCAGGAAAAAGGCAAGGCTGTCCACTTTTACTCCTCCTATTTAATAATGTACTAGAAGTCATACCCCATGCCATAGGCAAGAAAAGGAAATAAAAGGCATTCATATTAGACAGGAAGAAATAAAACTTACTCTATTTGCACATAACATGTGAGTATATATAGAAAAGCCCAAGAAATCTACCCAAAATATCTGCTAGAGCTAGTAAATTGGTTTAGCAAGGGTGAAGATTACGAAGTCACACGTGCAAAAAAAAAAAAAAAAAAAAACCAACCATAGACCTATAAACTAGCAATGAACAATTGGAAACCAAAATTAAAACAGAGGACAGTTTACAATTGCTCCAAAAATAATGAGAAATCTATGTATAAATTTTTAAAAAATATTTTAAAATATTGCAAAATATTTTCTGTATATGAGAGCTACAAAATGCTAATGTAAAATAAAGGAAGACGTAAATAAATGGAAAGGCATACTGAGCTCATGGATTGGAAGACTCAGCTTAGTAAAGATGTCAGTTCTCCTCAAGTAGGAGAACATTGTAGGTTCTCAGTTCTCTGTAGGTTTAATGCAATTCACATCAAAATTCCAGCAGAATTTTTATCACTATAGACGATATGATTCTAAAAATATATATTGAAAAGCACGGGAATTAGAATAGTTAATCAAATATGCTAAGTGAAATAAGCCAGACACAAAAGGACAAATATTTTATGATTCCACTTATATGAAATATCTAGGATAGGCAAATTCAGAGAGAGAGAAAGTAGATCAGACATTACCTGAGGCTGGGATGGGAAAACAGGGCATTATTGCTTAATGGGGACAGGTTTTTTTAAGATTTATTATTTATTTATTTGTGTTCCCCCACCCCCGTTGTTTGTGCTCACTGTATGCTCTCTGTGTCCGTTTGTTGTGTGCTCATCTTCTTTTTAGCAGGCACTGGGAACCAAACCTGGGACCTCCCATGTGGGAGGGAGGCACCCATTGGCTTGAACCACTTCTACTCTCTACTTATTGTATCTTTCATTGTGTTTCCTCGTTGTGTCTCTTCATTGTGTCATCTTGTTGCATCAGCTTGCCATGCCAGCTCGCTGTCTTGCTTTTTTTCTTTAGGAGGCACAGGGGACCAACCCTGGGTCTTCCCATGTGGTAGGCAGGCGCCCAACTGCTTGAGCCACATCTACCTCCCGGGACAGGGTTTTTGTTTGGGGTGATGAAAAAGTTTTGATAATGGTTGGTGGTGATGATGGCAGCACAACATTGGAAGTGTAATCAATGCCACTGAATTGTACACTTAAAAATGGTTAAAAGGCAAATTTTATGTTATGTATATGTTGCCACAATAATTAAAAAATAATGTAACTGACAAAGAACCTCTATAGTGTATTGAGTCCTGTGAGATTGGAAGGTGCTTACATTGTAGAGTTTTCTAGAAGGGCTGCAAATTCACTTTATAACCAGAAAGCAGTTCTATATTAGCATTTCTGGTAAATTGCCTAAAGAGATCTCAGTAGAAAGGGATCTAAATCACCAAGGTTTCAGTAATTTGACTAAAGTTTTACCTTCATACTTTCTTTTCCTCTTGTGATTTTGTTTTCTTTTCCTTAATTTGGGCCTCCCATATCATATAAACTTTGGCCCCACAAAAACCTGATTGGAATTCATAGGTAGATGGTATCTGACATCCAGACAGAAGAGAGGATAAGGAGTCTTGGAAAGCCATTGTAAATTCATTTGGTAGCAAAATACTTGAAAGAAAGTCTGTCGCCTCTGTCTATACCAATCTTGACAATATAGACCTTAGACCAGTACATATTTATTATTTATACACCAAATTGTTCCAAAAGAGATGTGAAGTGATATCCATAATAAGTTTAGTACTAGATGAAAACTAGGCAAGTCAGAGGCAGTGTGTTAGTGTTTAACTGTGTGTGTTGGCAGGGGTGTTGGGGGCAGTGGGAGGGACGATGGACTCTCAAGTCAGACTTAACTAAGTTTGAATACCAGCTCCACCACTTACTAGTTGTGTGACCTTGGATACATCATTTAACTTTCCTCTGTCTTATGTTTCTCATCTGTAAAACGGGAATAATAGTGCCTATTTCAAAAGGACTGTGAAAGTTAAATTGTTTAATACATATAAAACATTTAGAACAGTAACTGGCACTCAGTAAGCCCTTAGTAATTGTTACCTATTACTTATTACTAGTTCTTAATTAAGACTATTTCAAGAAGATACGGTAGTCAAACCTTTATTTCTTTTGAAAGTAAACTTAAGCTAAATGTTGTCTTTGCCTAAAATATACTTTTTGTTTTGTTTTGTTTTAGATGTGTAAAGAGCCTTTGTAAGAAATACCAAAGAATGACTATTAAGAGCTAAAAGAGAAATTTGATGGATAGCAGACCAGTTTCTTGAATTTAATTCTCTTCCAAGCATTTCTCTCATTTTTATATAAGATTCCAAATATTGTTTATCAATATGTAACCTTCAGAACAATTCATTTCATATTATTCAAAATCTTATTTTAGGTTGTTGTGTTTTGAGACTTTTCAAAAACTGTTCCTATTAATCACAGTTTTCCTTTTCTCTTTATAGATCACCATTTGCTGCTGTTACAGACTATTCAGTTACAAGAAATAATGTCATACAGCTCTGCTTGGAATTAACAACGATAGTGCAACAGGTATTAGTTCACAAACTTTCCTTCTGTTAATATATTAGCTATTTCATGTTCCAACAATAAGAAGTATTCTTCTTTAACCAAGAGCTATAAGACACTGGTTTGGATGTTTCTCATTCAAAGACAAATGGTTCTAAAGAAACCAAATATGTAATTGTTTGTTGGAAAACAATATATATAGCATAATAAACAAGGGTTTCATTTACCAGAAGAAGAAAAAGTAACCTTAAGCTCTAAAGACATCCTTATAATAAGATTGTAATGTCTCTTACTCATAATTTCAGTGGGGATGACTAAACTATATTGCCTTTCACAGTATTAAATTACCCCATTTAGATAATTTCTGAGACCTTAGTTTCTTATTAGTGCAACTATAGTTTCACTTAATAGATGTACCTATACAAACATGCATACATAATAGCTTTTAACAGTGTTCTAATTATATGAACTAATTTCCCATTTTGAATATTATCTAAGCCAGGAATCCCCAAATCAAATGCTTCTAGGTGTCCAGAAGGTAATATAAATGTTGGATTCAAGCCTGATATAAGACAAGAATTAGTGATAGAGACTGGGGTGAATTGAGTGTATATAACAAAACACATCAGAGAGGTCTGAGGCCTGCAGCCACCACTCTAATTAAGCCTCATGTAAGCTGTTACTGCTGTTTCTTTCTCAGGGTGCCGTTGTTGTTAGCCTAACCAATGATGCAGAAATTGGGAAAGCAGAGGATAAAATATGATACAGAAGATTATTGAATAAATTTGGGAAATTGACTAATTTATACTTCTACTCCCTATCCATTAACAGAAATAATTGCTCATTTATTATATTACCTATGTTTTCACAAAGAAATAAGATATTTTATTCATACAGATTTAAATCCTTCAGTATATTTTCTGCTGCACTGTATAGATTTAATTTGTGCCATTTCCCTGAGCTGCAGGTTTTAAGATGTTTTCCATTATAAACAGGAGAGTAACTTTGTAACTTTTAAATGTGGAAATTTCAGAGATTGAACAGAATTATATCACAGCAATGAGAAAGTCAACAACTCAAAGAGACATGTATGAAGATGGTGAATATTTTATGAATTTTGAAGTTCCCTAACAGTCTCACTACATGCCTTCATGCTTGATATCAGTAAATTTCATTTCTGAATGTCATAGATCCCAACTGGATAGTAGGGAGATGAGTGTCATTTTAGGGTAGAGGTCAACATAGCTTTTATGTAAAGGACCAGATAGTAAATATGTAAGACTTTTTAGGCCATATGATCTCTGTCACAACTACTCAGGACTACTGTTGTAACACAAAAGCAGCCATGTGTAAATGAATAGGCATGGCTGTATTCCCATAAAACTTTATTTTACAAAAACAGATATAGGCCAAATTTGTCCTACTAGCCATAGGTTTGCTGGCCTGTGTCTAGTGCAGTGCTAGTCCAGGGGTGGTACGGTACGCACACTAGCAGCAGCATGATTACGTGGAAACTTGTTAGACAGTCAGCTTCTTGGGACCCACCCCAGACTTACTATAAGTAAGGCCCATTAATCTGCATGACTATTAGTTTTCTGGGTGATACTGGTTCTAATACATTGTTCTAGGAAGCAAGATAAAAGAGCAATAACAAAATTTATCGGGAATTTTTCTTGTTCTGTTTTATCAGTGGAGTTTCTTCAAAAATCTATTTTCTAATATTCTATTTCTTTTAAATGTATTAAACTTGACCAGAAATTTTGGATGTGGACAACAATTTGTTAGTTTATTCCCTTTTACTATGAAAGAAAGAAATTCTGATTTAAAGTTTACTTTACCACAATATTTGTCAAGTAATGTTTTGTAGCCTCTTAATATTAGATATTTATTCACTGGCAATCTGTAAACAAACAACAATAATAATGCAATAATTATCAACACTTATCTGCTGTATGACAAGTCTGTGTTAACTGTATTATATGTATTATTTAAGCCTTTTCATTTATAGATGAGACTAAAGGCAATTGAAATACCATGGAATTAAATGGAAGAATTAGAAATATGTTTATTTTTATACATGAGAACTTTTTATACATGAAAAACAACTTTTGTTACATGAGAAACTCAGACTTATTGTCATTTCTGTGGGAAAGCAATCGATCTGATGTCAGGTTCCAAAATAAATTCGTTTCTAAGCATAATTTTGATGAAAAGTAGATATTTTCATTCCTTGTTTCTCCTCCAAAAATCTGGAACTGGATGACCAGTTTAAGGTTTACTTTTGAGTAACTGGCCAACACTTTGTGGCTTATAAACCAAGACTGCAAATTCTAAATGGCAGCAAAGATAATTTTTCTTGAAAGAGAGTATTAGGGGACTGTTCTTCACTTAATTTGTACATACTTAATGTTTTCCAATGTCAAAAGGAGATAGACAAAGTGATCTTGAAAAATAGTTCCTTTCTTTTAACTGCTAAATATAGAGTCAAGTCAGAAATGGAGAGTTTTCTATATTTAGCACTCACAAGTTCCAGAGCATACCTTTGTCACTCTAATCTTCAAATGTTACATTGACAAGAATGGCTGAAATAGTTTTAAGATCCCCTGTAGAAACATGTGAAGTGGTAGAAGTGCAGTTTGTGTCAGATATGACTAACCCACCCATTCTGCTATTTTAAGAACTTACCATCTAAATAACAAGTGATTCAATTTTTGTTTCCAAAATGTATGAACACCTGCTATTGACAACTATTTCATAGAAAACATATCCTACTCTGATATTGCCCTAAGAGGCTTGTTTATCCTCTCAACGGGACCTTTTAATTTTTTGTTGTTTTTCTTTTTTCTTTTTTCAATAGGACTTTTAACAGCAGTACTGTTTGGTTCAACATTCTCTTTAGGAATCTTACTTTAGGGCACTAATAGGCTTACGTTTTGCTATTTATAAGTCAAGAAAAAGTTACAGCCTGTAAAAAGTTCAACCTATTTACAGGCTATACTTCAAATATCTTCAGCCTTGACAAAACATAGAATAATTGAAATTACTCCCAATAACTGAAATACTCCAAATATACTCAGGACATAGAAGGACCTCTGCACCCTCCACCCTATATACTCTTTTTTTTTTTTAAGAGTATGCCATGCCCTTCTTATGATATTTTCTTTTATATTACCTATTTGAAAGTTCAGTAGCTCATAACATTTGTCACAGTTACTTCTACCGCCTTCTCATTTTCCCATTGCTGTCTAGTTCCATGTGTCTTCTTTAAGATACTTCAGAACAAAAATTTTCATGCATGCATGTTCTTGTTTCTTGCCTTGCCCACTCCATCCCAGCTTGTACCTGGCTTGACATTTGCTTTAACAAGGTCCTTCTGTTACACCTTAAGGGAAATAATAGGTGCAGATTTCTCTTAAAACATGTCTTCTTGACATCCTTATTAAATCTATTTATAGAATCAGTCACTCTAAGACTAGTCTTTCCAAAGCCCAGTTCCAGTCTGGTCAGTCTGGTCACTTTCAGCAGTTTTCCACTTATTTCCAAATTGATTACAAATTCCTCTCTTAGGAATTCAAAGGCCTCCATCTATGGTCTTAACGAGTTTTATCTTCTAGTACTTCTGTGTCTATTAATTGTACTCTAGTTCATATGGATGACTTATTTTTACTAAAATAGATTTTGCAGTTTCATCTTTTTATGTTGTGAGGCCTTCTCAGAACATGCCCCATATATCTTGTTAGCGCTGCTTGTTAAAATTATGTTCATCTTTTTAAAGCCTTTAAGGAATTCCACCTCATCCATGAAACTTTTCACTTTTCCCACAACTGTTTGTATCTTCCCCTACTTTGGCCATTTAAATATCATGGGATTATTGACATGGTTGGGTTTAAATATACCGTCCTGCTGTTTGTCTTCTGTTTTTTCCATCTGTTCCTTTTTCCCTTTTTCTTATTTTTTCTGTATACTTTTAAACTAATTTTTATGATTATATTTTTACTCATTTGTCAGTTTATTAGCTGTAAATCTGGTGTGCGTAGAATGGGTTTTAGTGATTGCTTTAGGGCTTATAGTATACATCTTTAACTTATCACAGTCTGTCATCAAGTGATGTTATACCACTTTACAATAGTATAAGAACATTACAGTAAGATACTTCCATTTCTCCTCTCACAACCTTTGTGCCATTTTGTAATATCTTTTATCTATACATGTTATAAATCCCCCAATCTATTGTTATAATTATGGCTTTAAACACTAAATTACCTTATAAGATTATCCTTTAGAGAAAATTTAATTATAGGCATTATATTTTAGTGTTTTTTAAAACATCTCTTAAATAATCTATCATTTTTCTATTGTTATATGATGTCATCTCCTTTAGGTACCAAGTTTAATAATATACCTAAGTCTTTTCTCTGGACTCTGTGATCTATTGCTACCTTTATTAGCAGTGGGAATGAGCATGATAGATAATAAAATAAAATAGTTAAGTATATTTTCTTGGCAGTGGAATTATGGGTGATTTTATTTAGACTCCACTTTTCTGTATTTTCTACATTTTCTAAAATGAATTTGGGTTATTAGAAAAACAAAAAAATAAATGCTATGTCCATTGAAGAAATGCTACTTTAAGTTTGATAAAAGAGCACAGCATAGATGAATGCTTATTATATTTTGAAAATAAATTACATAGCCCACAAATAGTGTACTTTCCATCTAATGGTCTAATTCAGCCATTTTATACATGTTAATCACTCTATTTATTCACTTGGAGGTATATGAAGTATCCAAAACAGGAATTAAACTTAAGTTCCAGTAAAAGAGGCCAATTTGAATAAGCAAGTTGTTGTTTTAAATATATATATTGCTCACATATGGTGATTCTTGCAATGCAAGAAATTATAACAATGAGGTGGAGCCAGTGGCCACTTGACAGTTTTTGGGTAGGGAGGGGATGAGCAGTTGAAATACAGGGGCTTCTTTGGGAGTTGGAGGTTGTCCTGAGTACTGTTGTGGCAATGGATGTAGGCCATTTTAAATCAGCACACACCACTCAGAACTCAGTGGGAGAGAGTGTGGTCTACAGTGTGAACTGTGGTCTATGGTTGGTGGCAAGGCTCCAGGATGTGTAAGTTCATTGAGGTTGGTGGGCCACACTGTGGGAGATGTTTGTGTGGGATGTGGTGGGAGGTGTGGGAGGTGGGCAACATGGGAATCCCAGTGGGTTCCGTGTAATATTTTAGGTAATCTAAGCACCTCTTAAAATATATGTGTATATATATATAAATATATATATATATATATAAATAACATTTTTGTAAGCAAATACACATATATGCACATATATTTATATATCATTTTGCAAATGTTTGTATGTATTGTGAGAATTTTGATTTTTACCCATAATAAAAAAAAAGAAAAAAAGAAAATAAAATTAAAAAAAATAAAAAAACAAAACAAACAAACAAACAAAAAAATATATATATATATATCTAGGGCATCCATTTATTACCATGCTTTCAAGAAATCTCATCTGAACAGTTATTTTGATAGTTACACTTTGAAATATACTGTGCTTCAAATTATTTTTCACTCAACTTTAATTATTTTTATTCCCTGTGCAACCAGATGAGATATCTAAAAATAAACTGTCACAAATGGCTTTTTTTCCTCCTTAACACAAAGAGGGGGCACTATGAATTAAGTAGAAAGTGCTTCTTGATAGTGGCCACTTATGTTCAAAATAATAATAAAATTAGAGGAGAAAGATATTTCTTTTAAAAACTATTTAGTGGAATTCATTTAATCTTCTATGTCTGTTTTACTTATTTCCAATTGTGATGGGTTTGGGTAGTTATATTTGAAGACTTTTAAAAGAGATGTTTTTCTCCAACACATTTCTCCCTACATAAGATTAATTATAATAAAACTTTTGAGAAAAATGGGAAACTAGTTTTAAAATCTTAATGGAAAGAATCCTCAGGAAGAACTGAAGCTTCATTTAGAGCACTGTCAACAAGTGATTCAGAAAAATGAGACAGGTACCCACGTTGAAATAATTGCCATGATGCCTGCCCTAATGGGTATCAACCTAAAATTATTCCTTCGGTACCATTTTTGTATTCTTCACTTCAAATATAAAATTGATGAACTAGCTTGTCACTAGTTAAGAAATGAGCACAAAACTATAGATTTGCATGGGTGACATTTTGGTAAAGCCGAGAATACTTGGAACAGGGACTCGAGGTGGAAAGGGGCAGTGAGTCTTGGAATACTTAAGACTCAGCCCTATTGCTTCATTAGCATTTCATCATGGACAAGCTATATAATTGCTCGCACCATCTATCAATAGAAATAATCATATCTACCTTACAGTTATTGTGAGCATCAAATTAGATATATTTTTAAATGGTTCATAAATGTAACTTGAAAAGCAAAAGTGAAATAATAGTACTTATAAAACGAGTGAGAAGGAGACTTGATAAAAGGAAGTAATATGAGAACTTTATTTTAAATAATAAATTACAGAGATTTATTTCCTCCATTTGGTGTTCGTTAGTTTCCTTGAGCAGCACTTAAAATGAAATCTGAATTACATACTGAGAGAAAACTTTCAACATGTTGCAAAACATTTTAAATCAGAGTTTGAAATGTTAAATACAGAGTGAAAACTTCCTTTAAAATTCAAGTTCTGGTAATATGCTTTTACTTGAAATTGTCCCCTCTAAATTTTATTTGTTCAAAATGTCTTTCTGTTTTCGTAGGGGCTTGCTTATTTTTCTACCCTTTTAGGTCCATTTTTCCATGTCCTTGGACATCACTGGCTATCTGAATAGTGTTGGAAACATTTTACTTTCCTTTACTAGTCCTATCTGAAAGTTGAAAAAAAAAAAAAAAAAAGGAAAAACCAGTACTCTTTCATATAAGGTTGTTATAAAATAGCTTTTGAAAGGAAAAGGAATTTAGGTGCTATCATTCTAAAGACCTTTCTTAAGTCATCAACCTATTTTAAAATATGTAATCTATACCTACTGCTTACTCAGTACTTCCCCACTTCCTAAAATGTGAAGAAATAGTATTTACTATTCAGAAAGTCACAACTGAGAGAATCCTCATCAAGGTCTGAGAGTTCATTTAGTTGTTGGAAGCAATTTTTATGGTCCTTGCTCTTATGATGTTAAAATGTATACCACTGATGTTACCATCAGTAAAAAGGTTTGTATGTACCATATTCCATACTCCTTTAACTATTTTCTAAAATTTTTAAATTATAAAAGTAATCTGCTTTAAACGTTCTAAAATTGACTGAGGTGATGACAGCACAACTCTGTGATGAAAATGAGAGCCACTGAGTGCGCACTTTGAGTGTGCACATAAATGGCCACTATCATGAGAATGGACTTATAACACAGGGAATCCAGTGGTGGAAGATGGACTGTGGTTAATAGGACAAATATGAGAATGTTCTCTCATGAATGACAACATATATATAACACTAACATAGGGTGCTAATAATTGGGTGGGTTGGGGGAAAATACACCAATGTAATATATAGGCTGAATTTAGTAGTAATATTTTGATGATGCTCTTTCATGGTTTGTGGCAAATGTTTTACGGCTGTGCAGGGTGTTGGTGGTGGGGAGATGTGTGGGGGCCTTTTATAATGGATGATATGCATGTTTGATTTGTGGGTTCACAACTTTTGCTGTACACTTATTGTTTGTGTGTGTTCATGTATGTCTGATATACTTCAGTGGAATTTTATTTTAAAAAAACAGTTGAATGGGAAAAAGTAATCTGCTTTATAGAAAAATTTGGAAGTAATGAGAAGAAAAAAAATTGCTTGTAATCCTATCACCCAAAGAGAATCCCTGTTATCATTTTGCCTATTTTATTTGACTGCATATATTTTGAATATGCCTTTTTCATTTAATATTTTGTGATACTTATTTTTCATTTTACTGCATAGTTCAAATTAGGTATTTTTCCGTTTTAAAAATAATCATTAAAATTTTAACAAAATTTAAAAACTGTAAAGAAGAATAGTTACAATTATCCCAATGTAATTACACAGAAGCAATTGATGCTACCCTTTTGTTCTTTCCTATAATATACATCTTTACTTATGCTATTATTCTGACTTTGGCATTTCTTTTCTTTTTAAATTTTTAAAATTTGTTACATATATACCTGTTGAGTGTGTTTATTTCTTTTTAAAATCTTTATTCAAGAAAATGGGAAAAATATTCATCATAGATGAAAGCAAACAATTTATGAGCTAGTCTCTGCATTTTTAAATAAAAATATAAATGGACATATTGAGTTTATAGCCCCTTTTTATGTATTCCTGCTCTGATTAAAGCCAACCACTTTGCCTGTTTTATCTTAATCAGGTTGTTATTTACTCACAGTAAATACCCGAGAGAAAATAAGAGCTTTTCTAGGTCTTGCTGATTTGGTACTTTACGGTTTAAATTCTTTGAGCATATATGTAAAATACCTTTTTCAAAAAGCAGATTTTTGTAAAAACAGCCTAAAAAGCAATTTGAAAAGCTTCATTAAGAGTGTATGCAAGCAAATGAGGCCTGTAAGTTTATTGACAATAGCCATTATATTTCACTTAATTATATTTCATCTGTATGAATGGTACCTCCTTTACCTTCGTGGTTGATATTTGATATCATTTGCTTTTATATTTTATGACAAAATAGTGCACTGGGCTTTCATGTCAAGTAGATCTGAGTTTATCATACAGGCTCTACTTTTTGATGAACTGTATGAACTTGGACAAATTGCTTCATATCTCTGATACTCTTTGTCTTTAACTGTAAAAGTGTATCACTACTTTGTTGGATTATTGTTGGGTTATTGTGAAGATTGGAAACTGATCTAGGCCATGACTTGGCATGTAGTGGGAGCTTAATAAATGGCGATTTTTGTTATCTTATGTAGCAAAGGAGTTTTTGGAAACTCTAAACAGCTAGTTTCTTGCACCACAAAAAATGTAGTGGTGCTCTGCTTACTTTCGGTATTGAGTGGCAATGATGAAAGACCTAGTTCTAGACATGGAGTGAATTTTTTAAAGGATTGTAGTTTGTTTAGGAGTTCTTTAGTTTGTTTTATGCATAGTAATTTCTGTGTTTCATATCCTGGGAGATAATTTGAAGCATCCGTGTTCAAATGTAATATGGAATTAACTTTTTATTTTGATCATCTGTGAACTTGCATTCACTACCCTCATATTCAAGTAACCTAGAGTTAAAAATGGAAAAACTGAAACATATAAATTTGAAAGTCCAGTCAATATATAATAGTAAGTCATACAAAATATGTTTGAAATGGAATATTAAGATTCAAGTAATAGTTAAATACTTGTAAAGATCTAAAGTGGCGACATAAATTATACTGGGATAGGTAGGGTATGTAGTCTATGGTTCATATAGTGAGTGTTGAAAAATATGAAAAATCCAGCCAGAATAGATTCATATCCATTTCAAACACAACTTTAAAATTTGCTTTTACTATATATTCAGGATTAGTGTTCGAGCCTTTCTGAATTAGGCATTCTAGGTGACCTGGAAATTGGACTGGGGCCCTTAGGATTGAAACTGGGGCATTTCAGACCTAAAACCAGGACAAGCCTTATATGTAATTTTTACACAGTATGAATTATTTTACTTAGCATATCCTTTGAAGGCAACATGAAAGGTGATTTTGTTTTTTACTAACTTTATATTTAAACAAAACAATACATTTCAATGTAATTTATACTTAATTCTTTAAATTTTCTTCACCTAGTTTAGTTAATCATGTGAAAACAAAAGCAATATCTTCTAAAACTTTTCCAGAAAATCCTAATATAGTGAATCAGAAGTTAGATATAGATCTATTAGAGATAATACCCAGGTAACTTGAGGCTTTTTTTTCCTGAAGACAGTAAAAAGTGGACATATATAGAACTAAAAACAGAGTTTGCAAAACTCTGAAGTGGCAGGGAGTATGTTATATGTGTATACCTGTATCTTTTCAAAGGCCTAGAATATAGTATTATAATCAGAATAGATACACACACACAAAAGTCCTCATTTGTGTTATTTTTAAGAACTTGATTATTAGTAGCTGTATGTTTTTTGGTAGTTCAGAATGAAAGGTGAAGTGAGAGTGATGAAATCATTGCATGAGAAGACTTCAGCAAAGTACTGTTTATAACGTTGGGGTATAATAATTTATCCTTCTAGTTTTTCTGACACTGGTCTGGCTTGTGGGCAAAAACTTAAAGACTTATTGTATGATACATGAAAATGAATGCTTAAATAGATATTTTTCATAGGTTTATTCATTTTCAAACCTAGACTCTATTGCATGTTTTCTGAGTCACCCTGCCAAAACACCTTTAAAGATGTAGGTAGTATCACCCCCAGTAATAACAAAAATAAATAGTTGTTGTATTACTATACTAATCAAGTTTTGTTCGGTGGAAAATGGCAGGATACTGTGTCTCAGGCATCTGCTTTCTTTACTCTATTACATTTTTAAATTTATGTAATATTCGATATACACAAAAGAATGCATGTAACACATATATATATGTTATGAAGCATAATAGTAAACCAAATATTCATGAACCTGCCATTCAATTTAGTAACTAGAGCATTACCAATATTATTATAGTTACAGTTGTGCTCCTCTGCCATCTCATCACTCTTATCATCCCTCATAAATACTCTCAGGGTGTTTATCATTTCATTATTTTTTCTTAGAATAGTTCCATATATTTCTCTTAACATATAATTTAATTATGCTTTTCTTTGAGCTTTGTAAAAATGGGATTATTCTGCATCTTTTTTTCACCTGATATTATTAGGTTGGTGCAAAAGGAATTGTGGTTTTGGACTGTGAATTTTAAATCATTATAACTATGCTTAGACACATCTTTATTAATCAAAATAGGAACCATTACAATCAACACATTTTTGCCAATGAGAAATAAGTTTGTTTATTCCTGTAGCGTAAAAATCCATGCTTCAGGATTCGATGAACTCCTGGAAAGCATTTTCTGCATCCTGCTGGTTGTAGAAGCGTTTTCCCTGCAAAAAGTTGTCAAGATGCTTGAAGAAGTGGTAGTCGGTTGGCGAGAGGTCAGGTGGATATGGTGGATGAGGCAAAACGTCGTAGTCCAATTCGTTCAACTTTTGAAGCGTTGGTTGTGCGATGTGCGGTCAGGCATTGTTGTGGAGAATTGGGCCCTTTCTGTTGACCAATGCCCGCTGCAGATGTTGCAGTTTTAGGTGCATCTCGTCAATTTGCTGAGCATACTTCTCAGATGTTATGGTTTCGCTGGGATTCAGAAAGCTGTAGTGGATCAGATCGGCAGCAGACTACCAAACAGTGACCATGACTTTTTTTGGTGCAAGTTTGGCTTTGGGAAGTGCTTTGGAGCTTCTTCTTGGTCCAACCACTGAGCTGGTCATCGCCAATTGTTGTATGAAATCCACTTTTTGTCACATGCCCCAGTCCAATCAAGAAATGGTTCACTGTTGTTGCGTAGAATAAGAGAAGACGACACTTCAAAATGACGATTTTTAAATTTTTGGTCAGCTCATGAGGCACCCACTTATCGAGCTTCTTCACCTTTTGAATTTGCTCCAAATGCCGAATGACTGTAGAATGGTCAACGTTGAGGCCTTCGGCAACTTCTCGTGTAGTTGCAAGAGGATCAGCTTCAACAATTGCTCTCAGTTGGTCGTTGACAACTTCTGATGGCCGGCCACCACACTCCTCATCTTCAAGGCTCTCGTCTCCTTTGCAAAACTTTTTTAACCACCACTGCACTGTACGTCCATTAGCAGTTCCTGGCCGAATGCGTTGTTGATGTTGCGAGTTGTCTCTGCTGCTTTACGACCCATTTTGAACTCAAATAAGAAAATTGCTCAAATTTGCTTTTTGTCTAACATTTCTGTAGTCTCAAATAAATATAAAATAAACAGCAACTAATAAGTCTTTAGCAGAAAACATAAAGTGAGAAATGCACATTAAAATGATGTATAACATAACCACATTTATTTAAGAATGTATTCCAGTATCAAACGGCAAATTTCAACAATGCAAAACCAGTTACTTTTGCACCAACCTAATAGATTTCCAATTTCACTCATATTATATGCAGTGAAAGTTCGTTCACTTTCACTGCATATAATATTGCATTGTGTGGTATCTATCCCCAATATATTTGTCTGTTCTCTTGACTATGAC
The DNA here is from genome assembly GCA_026826555.1 of Tolypeutes matacus. Taxonomy (NCBI): domain Eukaryota; kingdom Metazoa; phylum Chordata; class Mammalia; order Cingulata; family Chlamyphoridae; genus Tolypeutes; species Tolypeutes matacus. The sequence goes on from JAKSZT010023082.1 coordinate 5,497,055, forward strand.
CATCTGGGTGTATACCTACATTCACGTACATACCTAGAGTGTAGTTGCTAGGTTATAGGTGGTATTCATATGCTCATCTTTACATTTGGACCATGTATAAGTCTGCCAAAGAGGTGCCAATGCAAAGTACCAGAAATCTGTTGGCTTTTATACAGGGTATTTATATGGGATAAAACTCATAGTTATAAGGCTGTAAAGAGTCCAACTCAAGGTTGCTTTCTCACCAAAGTCGGTTACCACATGTTGAAGCAAGATGGTCGCTGATCTCTGCCTGGTCTCTCCTTTCCCTCTAGGCTTCCAGTCCTCTCTCTCTTTCTCCTGGTTAGGGCTTGTCTCTCAGGGCTTCCTATATCAGTCTTGGCTATCTTCCCAAGGCCAACTGTAGGCTATCAGGCAAATGGTCCATCTCTCCCCAAGGTCCCAGGATCAGACATGACAGAGGTCTCTCTCTGCCAGTGTGTCTTCTTGAGTGCGTATCCATTTATATGGGCCCACCAAGGGGCAGGGACTCAACCTGAGTTACACCTTCCTGACGTGGCCCAATCAGAAGCCCTAAATTGATTTTATCAAGTAAATTTAAATCCTTTGAATTTAATTCAATCAAAGAGTATCATACCCAGAGGACTAGATTAGTTTACAAACATAATCTTTCTCTTTTTTGGGATTCAAATCGCCACAGACCATATCCTTATTCTCAAAGATTTATTTATTTATTTACATAATGTACTTTCATTATCTTCTTATTCTCCACATTACTATATTTTTGTCATATGGTTTTATGATGCAATTCACCTCCCAACAGACTTTTATAATTTTCTTACAGAAACCCTAAGAAAGTAGAATTTTGTCAGTATTCCTGTATTATGTATTAGGAATCAGATGTAGAAGGGTGGATTAGATGATTCTTAACTCTTATAGATGGTAAAATAAACTTCATGAGATAGTCCCTGATATGCTGTCACTTGTGATGTACTGTGATGGCTCTTAAAGAATCAAGCCAAAAGTAATTCAAATACATTTAAGAAAAGTTTGGCTATTATACACTTGGTGAAGGCAGAAGTCAGCCTCATTCATCACTGTGTCTCCAGTACCTGGAAAATAAGTGTTTGTTGAAAGAATGAAAGGATTCCTTTTCCTCTCAAAATTTCACCCGTAAAAAGTTATATAATTTTAAATGTAGCTCCTGTAACAAAGCTACATAATCAGAGTGATATGATTCTATGTGAAGGCCTAAAAGAGAAGTAAATAGAAAATAGTGAGTTTCTAAAGTTGATAAAATCTGTGTCTTAGTTTGCCAGGACTGTCATTACAAATACCACAAACTGATTGGCTTAAACACTGGGAATTCATTGTTTCACAGTCTTGGAGACTAGAAGTCCAAAATCAAGGTGCTGGCAGGATCACACTGTCTGTGAAGTCTATACCATTTTGGTGGTGGCTTGCCAGCAATCCATAACTCAGCCTCTACCTCTGTCTCATGATCATCTGTCTCCTTTCTCCTTCTGCTGTGTCCAAATTTCCTCAACTTGTAAGGACTCCAGTCTCATTGGATTAAGGCTCACCCTGATTCAGTTTCACCTCACCTTAATTAATAACATCTTCAAAGATCCTATTTACAAATAGGTTCACATCCACAGGACCAGGGGTTAGGACTTGAGCATGTCTTTGTGAGGGACCGATTCAGTTCATAACTCTATGTATATCATGATGGTAACAAATTTAAAACTTGCCCTGCTTTTTTCTCTTCCTCCTCCTATTAAATGTTGTAACTGCAGGGAGATGGGTTGGGAGAAAACAGGTGTGACAGTACTAGCTTCCTCTATGGAGCTGGTAATTAGCTAGTGAATTGGGGAGGGGAGGAGAAGAGAGAACTATTGTGGGGATGACCAGAGGCTCAGAGGAGTTAGGTGAGTTTTGGAGCCAGAAAAGTTCCCCATTACTGTCCAGACTGCTTGGTACCTTCCCCAAATAAAGCCAGCTGTGCATTTCTGAGTATCATTTAGAATGCTTTTGTAGCTTAAGAATTTAAATTTGGATCAAATTTGGAAATCTGAGCCATAAAGGAATATACAATACAATGCTATTGGACTATGCAATGCGAGTTAGAGTAAGAGTTTTGAAAAGCAGTTGGCAAAGTGCTTTTACCATACTTATCATATTTGTTCCTCACGATGATCGGGTGAGGTAGGTAGAATAAGTATCATTATCTCAATTTTACAAGGGAGTAAATGGAATTTCAGAGAGGGAGAGTGATATAATCAATACGTGACTTGGGTCCAGGTGCTCTGACATGGTCTGTAATACTTTCTGCTCATTGTGTCTTAACTTTACCTTTACCTTTGAGTCAGATAAAGAGCTCTTTAAGAACACTGATGCCTGGGCCCCATCGAAGACCAATTAAATCAGATTCTCTGGGTTGGGAGTTCAGCATAAATATTTTTTAAGTGATGAGTCAAGAGATTGTAATATGGAGGCAAAGTTGATAATTACTAGGATGTACTCATACTTTACTGGCTTAGTGGGAGATGAGTATGAGGTGGGAAGAAAATGTATGTGATCAAGAGTAGTGTGCGTGTGTTCCAAAGAATGGTCCATGGACCATGATTGACCTGGGGAAGCTTGTTAAAAATGCAGATTCACCAGACTTTACCACAAACCCAATAATTGAGAAATGTGGATCAGGAGGATCATCTATTTATAGGTGATATAAACTCAGAACTAACATTTATAAAGGAGGCTAGTTAAAGTTTTGAATTTGTAACCGTAGTTATCAGTGGTTCATGGTCTACCTGTACAGTTAATGAATTATGGTAAATGCATAGCCAACAGAATTAGACTTGTTCTTATAAGTTACTAATAAAAATGGTCATTATGCACTTATAATTCAAGAAGAAGAACCTGTGCTAGAAGCTTGTGTGGTATCAATAGACAGAAGCAGGAACCAGAGTTAGTAAAACATGAATAACTAATAATAACACTTTGAGCATTTACTATAAATCATATTATAGTTTATATGGATTAACTTCTTGAATCTTTACAAACATCTATGACATAGGACAGCCAGCAAGATGGCAACAGAGTAAGGACCTCCTAGAGTCAGATTGTGCTACAGGGCAGTTAGTAATCAACCCAGAGCTATGTAAAGCACTTGTTTGGGGGCTCCAGGAGACCAGAAAAGCATCCTGCAACATCCTTGAAAGAATGCAAAGAGAATTCTGCCCATCTGCAGAGAAGATTCTTAAGTAGAGCACTATACTACATGGAGGCTGGTACCCATCCTCCACTGGTGGTACAAGCTCCTCAGGAGCTGTTCCCCAGCTGGAATTGGAAGCTCCACTTCCCAAAAATGGGGGAGGAAGAGATGGTTGGGCACCAACTTCAGCTATTGATTAGTAAATTCAGCTGGCTAAAGTATAATCCTAAAAACAGCTAAAGATTGAACCTGTCCAAGTCAGAAAGAGGCTGATAGCTACAATTTTAACTCCACCCCCAGCGTAAGAGGAAGCGTAGTGGACTGAAAATCATGGTGCTGGTAGGGACCGGCTTCTTTCCACCCAGATCAAATAGAAGCTCTAGCCTAAGCCACAGCCCCACCTCCAGCAGGTAGGAAGCTGGGGAGACCTGCACCAGCCTCTCTGGGTAACTGCAAGTACATTCATCTGGCACAGACTGAATGGTCAAAATCTACCAGGGCAAATGCAGTAATTTTGGACCCGCACAGCGTAGATTGCTGCCCACACCTGCAGCTCCATTCCCGCCTCAGGCAGGGGAAGAAGGGCGTGCCTTCATCAGTCTCTCTGGGCAACGACTGTCTAGGCTTGCATGACTTGGATTGTTATACATGGCTGTGGCTCTGTCCCTACCCCTGGCAAAGGAGAAATGTGGGAGAAGCTTCATTGGTCCCTGAGGCAATGCCAACAGCTTGAGCCTCCACACAGCTTACAGCATCAACTACATCCTCGGCTCCTGCTACACAACCAGCAAAGGAGAAAGGGCAAGAAAGCCCTAAACTAAAGAGAGAAACTGCACCCAGAATAAACACATCTAGTAAGCAAGATGGCAAGACACCAACAAAAAACTACAATCCATACCAAGAAACAGGAAGATATGGCCCAGTTAGAGGAACAAGATAAGCCCCCAGATGACATAAAGGACTTGAGACAACTAATCATAGATTTTCAAACAAATCTCCTTAATAAATTCAATGAGATGGCTAAAGAGTTTAAGTATATTAAAAAGGTATTGGATGAGCACAAAGAAGAATTTGAAAGCATGCTTAGACAAATATCAGATCTTATGGGAATGAAAGGTGCAATTAATGAAATTAAAAATAAATACATTGGAATCATTTAACAGCAGATTTGAGGAGGCAGAAGAAAGGATTGGTGAGCTTGAAAACATGGCTTCCAAAAGCAAACATACAAAAGAAGAGATGAAGAAAATAATAGAAAAAATTAAACAGGGTCTCAGGGAACTAAATGACAGCAAGAGAAGTACAAACATACGTGTCATGGGTATCCCAGAAGGAGAAGAGAAGGGAAAAGGGGCAGAAGGAATATTTAAAGAAATAATGGTGGAAAATTTCTCAACCCTATCGAAGGACATAGATATCCATGTCCAAGAAGCACAACATATTCCCATCCGAATAAATTGAATAGACCAACTCCAAGACATATACTAATCAGAATGTCAAATGCCAAAGACAGAGAATTCTGAGAACACCAAGAGAAAAAGCAATGCGTAACATATAAGGGATACCCAATAAGATTAAGTGCTGATTTCTCATCAGAAACCATGGAGGCAAGAAGACAATGGTATGATATATTTAAGATACTGCAAGGGAAAAACTTCCAGCCAAGAATCTTATATCCAGCAAGATTGTCTTTCAAAAATGATGGCAAGTTTAGAATATTCACAGATAAACAGAAACTGAGAGTTTTTAACCAAGAGACTGGCCTTCCAGGAAATTCTAAAGGGTGTGCTACATCTGAAAAGAAAAGACAGGAGAGAGAGGCTTAGAAGAGAGTCTAGAAATGAAGAGTATATCAATAAAAGTAACAAAAAGTCCCAAAAGAGTGGTGAAAATAAAATATGACAGATAAAACCCAAAAGTCAAAATAGGTGAAATAAGAACTGCCTTTACAGTAATAACATTGAATATTAATGGATTAAACGCCCCAATCAAAAAACATAGACTGGTGGAATGGATAAGAAAATATGAGCCACCTATATGCTGTCTGAAAGAGACTCAGCATAGACCCAAGGATACCAATAGATTGAAAGTGAAAGGCTGGAAAAAGATATTCCACAAATGCAGTAACCAAAACAACAACAAAAAAAATTGGAGCAGCTATACTTATATCAGATGAAATAGACTGTAAAAGACACTAGTAATGCACAATCTGAGGAGGAAATCAGGAAAAAATTCCATTTGCAATAGCTACTAAAAGAATCAAATATTTAGGAATAAACTTAACCAAGGATGTAAAGCACTTGTATTCAGAAAACTACAATGCATTGTTTTTAAAAAATCAAAAAAGACATAAATAATTGGAAGAACATTCCATGCTCATGGATTGGAAGACTAAATATCATTAAGATGTCAATTCTTCCCCAATTGATATACAGATTCAATGCAATCCTGATCAAAATTCCACCAGCATTTTAAAAATAAATGGAAAACACAATTATCAAATTTATTTGGTAGGGTAAGGGGTCCTGACTAGCCAGAAACATCTTAAAAAGGAAAAGCTAAGTTGCAGTACTCTCACTTCTGGACTTTAAATCATATTAGCAAGCTACAGTGGTACAAACATCATGGTACTGACATAAAGACAGACACAAAGACCCATATAACCAAATTGATGGTTCAGAAACAGACCCTCACATCTATGTTCAAGTGATTTTTTTTTTAAAAGATTTTATTTATTTATTCATTTATCCCCCCCTTTCTGCTTGTGCTCGCTGGGTCAGCTAACCACGCCGTGCAGGCGGGCCTGCCTTCACCAGGAGGCCCCGGGAACCGAACCCCGGGGCCTCCCATATGGTAAACGGGAGCCCCACTGATTGAGCCACAGCCGCTTCCCCAAGTGATTTTTGACTAGCCTGTCAAACCCACCCAGCTCTGGCAGAATAGTGCATTCAATGAATGGTGCTGGGAGAACTGGATATCCATAGCCAAAAGAAAGAAAGAGGACTCCTATCTCATACCTCATACAAAAATTAACTCAAAATGGATCAAAGACCTAAATATAAAAGCAAGAACCATAAAACTTCTAGAAGAAAATGTAAGAAAAGTTCTTCTAGACCTAGTGGTAGGTGGTAGATTCTTAAAAGAGATAAGAGGAGGACTGAGATGGACTACTGATGCTTAATGTATGTAGAAATTTTAATTAACTTTACTGTAAAAGTGTGGAAATAGAGTTGATGGTAACACATTTTAGTGAGTAACAGTTGGGTTATAAATGGAAATGTGGCTGGAAAGGATAGTCTAGGGATGTAAATGTCAATTGAAAGAAAGCTAGAGAATAATCTAGGGACTGAATAGCACAATAAACCCAGAGGTGGATGAGAATTGTGGTTGATGGTACAGATTCAAGAGTGTTCTTTGTGAGCTAGAGCAGATGTACATCACTATTGCAGGGTAGTAGGAATGTAGAGAAGCATGGGAAAAATACAACTGGTGTGACTTATGGACTGTGGTTAATAGCAATAGTGTAATATTCTTGCATCAATGCCAAAGATATACTATGTTGATAATGGGAGAGTATGGAAAAAGTGTGCCAAATGTGCGCTATGGACCATGGTTGATGGTAATAGTCTGATGATATTATCTCATAATCTGTAACAAATATTCCACCACAGTGTGGTGTGTTGATAGAGGGATATTGTATGGAAATTCTGCATATGTGTACCATTGTTTTGTAAGTTCACAACTTCTGTAATAAAAATATTAAAAAATAATAATAATAGTGTGGTTTAGGGGAAAAATACACCAAATGTAAGATATAGACTATCGTTAGTGGTAAGATTTTTTAAAAATAAAGATTTATTTATTTATTAACACCTCCCCCCCCTGCCCTCGCTTGTGCTCACTGTCTGCCCCCTGTGTTCATTTGCTATGTGTTCTTCTCTGTCTGCTTGTTTCCTCTTCTCATCTTCTCTTTTGGAGGCACCAGGAACTGATCCCGGGACTTTCTGACATGGGAGAGAGGCACTCAATCACTTGAGCCACTCCAGCTCCCTCGTTCGTTGTGTCGCTCACTTTCTCTCTTCTGTGTCTCTTTTTGTTGTTGTGTCATCTTGTTGTGCCAGCTCTCTGCACAGGCCAGCTCGCTTTCACCAGGAGGCCCTGGGATCCGAACCCGGGACCATCCATATGGTAGATGGTGGCCCAATCACTTGAGCCACATCAGCTTCCTGAGTAGTAAGATTTTGACGATATTCTTTCATAAGTTGTAACAAATGTCTTATGACAATGCAAGGTTTTGGTGGTAGGTTGATGTATGGGATCCCTGTATGATGTTATACACGCTGTTTTGTAAGTCACAACTTTTACTATACACTTATTGTTTATGTTTTTTCATGTATGAATGGTATAAAAATAATAATAGAGTGAGTTGGGGGGAAAATACAACAAATGTAAGATACTTTGGTTAGTAGTAATATTTTGAGGATGCTCTTTCATCATTTGTTAAAAATGTTTCACAATAATGCAAGGAATTGGTGGTAGGGTGAGATATGAGAGCCCTGTATGATGTTATACATGTTTGTTTTATAAGTTTGCAACTTTTACTATATGCTTATTGTTTGTGTATATTTATATATGAGTGATATACTTAAATAAAATTTTTAAATGAAAAAATATCTATGACATAGATTTTATATCCACATAAAATGAAAGCAGCAAGCCAAGGAAAATATTAGAGCTACTAGTTTTAGGCACTGTTTTTCTTAGGCATTTTGCCTCTTGGCCGAGGAAGTAGTTTTTAATGACCCAGTCCCCGTACATTGTGTCAGAATGGCCACCAATATGAGATAGGTACTTCAGATGAAATTAGGTCCCAACACAAGTGAAATAGCGGGTTGAAATTTTAAGTGACAGTGACAGATTAAAGAATTGGTCAAAATTAAATAATTAGGACAAGTGAGCATGGATCAGACCTATAAATGAGATGAAAAAATTCTCTACAAATATAAGATAGGAAAGTACTAGATTTGTATGAAGGGAGCAGAATGAAATCTAAGCTTGATTATTGTGAGTTGCAATGTGTGACAGGTGACATAGCACCTCTGAAAAATAGCACTCATATTTCCTGAAATGAAAGGAGATGTAGCATGTAAAATTCATGAAATAGTTAATTCTATATTGGTTAGGTATTTATTTGCATGTCTGTCCTATTTTTTCCCTTGAATTTGGCAGAGGATTGTACCAGTCAGGGCAAACAGGATTCTGCTGCAGTAGCAAACTACTTGAAAATCCTAGTCACTTTCAATAACATTCAGGTCCATTGCTCATGCTCATGTCCATACTGGGTTGCTAACACTCTATTCCACATCATCTTTACTTTAAAGCCCCAGTTGATTGAACCATTTCTTCTAGAACATTGCTGGTCATTGTAGCAGAGGAAAAGAGAGAGTGGTTTTGAAAGTTTCTGTACGGAAGTGAGACATAACACTTCTGCTCACATTTCATTGGTCAAAGCAAGTCCCATGACCATGATGGACCTCAGTGACTTGAGGAAGTCCTTTAAAAAGGGCAGTACTTATTGGAAATCGTAATACAATCTGCCACAACAATGACCCTATGAAGGAAGAATTCCAGTATAGCATTATATGAGAATTTTGATAGAATATTGTTTATTTGAAAATAGGGAAAGAGACAATAAAATAAAATTTTATTTAAAAATTTAAATATCAAAAAACAACTTGGTAAAGGTCAAGTTTGAAGAATTTCTTCTCTCTGCTCAATGGTATGTTTATATGTGTGTGTATGTGTTTCTTGGTATTTTAAATATAATCTGCTAGAAAATGGGTAGTAGAGTTGTTGGAAGGGGGATAAATGACCTCTTAATGTTGTTTCCAAATGCAAATTTCTGGCTTATAATCACTCAGTGTTACTATTTAAAAACCCTAAGTGGATGCTGATTCTGTGGAATGTCGCTTTTCAAGGTGTACCAAATTAAGCCTAGATTTAAGCTCATACCATTTCTCAGATAATTAAGTATTTATTAGGTAATAAATACCTTATCATCATTAATGATCTAAACATTTTTTATTGAGTGCTCAGGTATAAATGGCACTTTTTAAAATGTTGCACACAGATACGGAAAAGAAATAGTTTCATTTTGTCCAAGAAAATGCAATCTAAATAGATGAAAGAGACAAAGCTAAATGGACTAAGGATTTTTTTCCAAAAATTCCAAATATATCATAATACCCATTTATTTTCTGACATCCAAGTGGATAATCTTGAATTGAAGAATTAATGTTTAATTTATATTTGTATTTATGTTTGGGTATGGTATTTATCCTTGCTTGAGCTCTTTAGTTGACTTTGTTACAAAGGAAAAATTGTCTCCCCTTACTTAGACCCCATAGATGTTCTTTCCCTTGTGATATATTAGATGGTCATTACAATAAGTAAGTTGAACATCTGAAAGCTAGAGAATCTTCATTACAAAGAAATAATGGCTTCATTGTGTTACTGAACAAGGTCTTGCTGCCTGACATGCACAATACTATGACATTGGGATTTTGAGAAAAGAGTTTTATTGCGAGGATATAGGATTATAATAGAAGATTAAAATGGTTCAAAAGTTTGATATAGTATTCTTATCAGTTCCCTGCTTAAAGCTCATTGATATATTATTCTTGCCAGTTCCCCATTAGCCTAAGGATAAAATTTACATTCCATAACTGACTTTCAAGGCATCACATGAGCAGATTCCCCCAACTTTTACCTCTTCAGGTTCAACTCTCATTATTCCTTTCACATCTGTTTTAGTCCCTGCTTTCAGTTTTTCAGGGTATATACCTAAGAGTGGAATTGCTGGGTCATATGGAAATTCCATGTTTAACTTTTTGAGGAGCCACCAAAGTGCTTTCCACGGTGGTTGCACCATTTTACATTCGTAACAGCAATGCATGAGAGCTCTAGTTTCTCCACATCCTCGCCAACACTTATTTTCTGTTTGTTTGTTTTTTAATAATAGTCATCCTAGTGAAGTGGTATATCATTTTGGTTTGATTTGCACTTCTCTAATAACTGATGATGAGCTTCTTTTCATGTGCCTACTGGCCATTTGTATACCTTCTTTACAGAAATATCTATTCAAGTACTTTGCCCATTTTCTAAATTGGGTTGTTTTTATGTTATTTGTTGAGTTATAGGAGTCTCTATATGTTCTGGATATTTAACCCTTATCAGATATTTGATTTACATCTGTTTTCTCCCATTCTGTAGTTTGTCTTTTCACTTTCTTGATAATGTCCTTTGATGCATAAGTGTTTAATTTTGATGAAGTCCAGTTTATTTATGTTTTCTTATGGTGCTTTGTACTTTTGGTGTCATAATTTTTCTTTTTTGCATCAATAATGTTCTATGTTTTAATAATGAGATATGAGATTTTAAAGTATTGAACTTGAACCTCAGAAAAACATGAAAATACTGCTTATTTTTAATTTATTTTAAACTGAAAAATATTCTATTAATGATTTTTATGCCATACATTTTTGCATAAAGCTTCTGCAGAGTCTCCTTTCTACAGTTTTAATTTTTATGTAAAGATATTTGTTTCACTCAATAGACTGTAAATGAAACTTTATATCCTAAGCCATTCTGTAGTAAAGATTGTCTTATATAGTGGGTTGAATGAAAGCAAGTCAGAAATAAACCTTTTTAGAAAACCCTATTGGCACCGTTTTTCCTGCCTCTTCTTTATTTGCCTAAATCATATTGCCATCAAAGGGATTGATATCATTGGCACAATTGGTGGGTGGATCTGAGTACCTAGGGTGATAGAGATATGTTGGAGTTCTCTGTCTGGGGTTTGTATTATTTTTGTAACTGTCCTATAAGTTTGAAAGTATTTCAAAATAAAAAGTTAAAATTAAAAAACACCACCACCACCACAATTTCACGTTGACTAGAATAGTTGGAAAGACCAACAAACAGCACATGTTGGAGAGGAAATGGAGCAACTAACTAGTGCAGGGGTTCTTAACAAGGGGTATGTGAGCTTGAATTGAAATTCAAAAAAACATTATTCTTGTGGGGACGTGTTGGTGCGGGTGTGATAGATTTATGAAATAATACACAGTATAGTGTGGACTAAGTAAGGGGTCCGTGGAACAAAAAAGGTTAAGAACCCCTGAACTAGAGAATACAGTCTCTGGGAAGAACTGTTGACATTTCTTATAAAATTAAACTCACTCTATGACCTAGCAATTCTGCTTCTAATATTTACCCAAGAGAAATGTGAACATATGTCTACAAAAATACTTTAAAAGACTATAGAAGCATTGTTCATAATAGGCAAAAGCTGGAAGCAACCCAAATTTCCCTCAACAGGTGAATGGAGTAGTATAGCCACACAAAAATATACTACTCAGCAACAAATAATTGTGAGCTTCTGATACACACAACAGTATTATGTTGAGAAAAAGAAGCCAGTTAGAGAGCATACTACATGATGACTCTTTTTATTTGAAGTTCAGGAACAGGGCAAACTAAGGTCTGGTGATAGAAATCAGAGCAGTGGTTGCTTATAAACAAAGGGGAATACCTAGAAGAGGACCTGGGAGAACTTTCTGGTATGAGGGAAATGTTCTTTACATCGATGTGGGTGTCGGCTACACATTTGTATGCATTTTTCAAAACTCATTGTTTTGGACACTTGAGATCTGTGCATTTCACTGTATGTAAAATTTATCTTAATTTAAAGGATATGAGTGGTATGATTAGGAAAGGGGGGAAAAAGAATAGAATACTTTACTACTGTGTTATAGATAGGTAAGAGGCATTGATTTTATGTATGTTAAACATCCTTCCATAATGTATCGCAATATTGGTTAATGTAGTTTAGCCATCCAAGCAGATAGTCTACTTCAAAGGTAATGATAATCCATATATATGTGTGTAGATGGAGATTATATCAGTGTATGTAGTAGGTAGAGGATGACTAAAATTATGAGTGTGAAGACAACCAAAGTATAGAGCTATAGAATCAGGGATTTTTGCAGTCATCTAATTCCATCTACTTCCCATCCAATCTATAGATGATGATGATAATAACAGCTAATATTTGCATAATACTTTATAATTTATAAAACACTTCTACGTTTACTCTATCACTTGATGTTCACAGGTAGAGAAGCAGAGTTCTTATTGTTACAGTGCTCACAGCAACTCTGTGAGGTAGATATAAGCATAAGTGTTAACATTTTTATCTACTAATTGTATCTACCTAGTAGAAAGAGAATGCTATATAATGTAGAATATGACTAACCATGGTAGAAAATAAAGCCATTAAGGACAGTAGGGAAAAGAAATTCAGTAGTTCACCCTATTTACCTTAGAAACAAGTTTATTAAGTTTATTCCACATAGAATTAGATATCATCTCCCATTCAGATAAGGGAATGCTTCAGGGTGTGGTAGAATGAACAGGATGAGGCATTAAAAGACATAGTTATAGGCCCAGTTTTATTGTCACATAATTGTGTCTAATTGGATGATTCCTTTAACTTCTCTGCATCTCTCTTTATTTTTTGAAACAGGAGTATTAGACTAGATGACTATTAAGGTCATGCCCACCTATATGCTTCTCCCTTTCTTTGTTTATTACTCATTCTCTGTTACAACCCATACCTATTTAATGTAATAACAATCTTAGTCAGTTCTTTTAAAAAATTACCATCCCTCATGAATCCTACCTCTCTCACCCCCAAAACAATGGTGGCAGGAACACTAGCAATTTTGTGGTCATTAAGATGTTCCAAATGATGAAAGGGTTGACAAAGAAGCACTTGTGGCCTGACTGTACATATGCCTTGTTTCCCAAGGACTTTGAGGTAGCTGAAATTAGAGTTAAACAATGACATTTTGGTAACACATTCAAGAAGAATGCAGATGCCTGGCTCTTCAGCATGGACATTCATCTTTGTGCTCAGGACCATCAGATGTCAGCTTTCTGTCTTTGATGTATCTAAATTTAGTTTGGATTTTCATCTTCCATCTAGAGCAAATATTTTACATCCCAGCACTGCTTTCTCCATGCCCACAAAGCTAAGTGTTGGGTACTTTGAGCTCCTTTTCATGGCTGTTTTCCATATATTTTCATATAAAGAGAATTGGGTTCATTGTACTATGCTTCTGTTACAAATGGCATGATAGACTGGAATCTGCTCTTTGCTGAACAAAAAATAAAGTGTCTGGTTAATAACTGAGAAATAAATCCCTCCAATGATTTTTTTCTCTGATATTTCCTTCACTGTTATATGTTTGGAGTTTTTGTTAAATAGCGACTTCCCATTTTGCAACTACTGCATACACTATATTATATTTCTCTAGACATGTGCTGCTGTCTAACATGGTAACCACTAGCCACGTGGCTATTGAAATTGAAATTGAAATAATTTTAAAGTATGTAGAACTTAAAATTCAGTTCCTCATTTGTACTAGCTGCATTTCAAGTCCTCAGTAGTCACATGTGTCTAATGGCAATAGTATTGGACAGCAAAGATAGAACATTTCTATTATCTCGGAAGTTTTATTGGATGGTACTGCTCTAAACTGTTGCTGTATGCATGCATGCAAGGACATAGCTTGATGAAGTAGTTTTGTCATATGGTCAGTACTCAATATGGGATGTTGTAAGACAGGAAATGGAAAAGGTAATCAGGCCAAGAATAAGGGGTAAATGGGTGAGGATTGTTCTATCTTGTTACAAAAAACAGTAATCCCACCTCCCATGTGAAAAAGTTGTTAGAAACTGTTTGAGTTTCCTAGGCTGCTCAAAGCAGATACCATGAAATGCATCGGCTTAAACAATGGGAATTTATTAGATTTGAGGCCAAGAAAATGTCCAAATCAGGGCATCATCAGGGCAGTGCTTTCTTCATGAATACTGGCTGCTGGAAATCCTTGGATCCTCTGCCACGTGGCAAGGCACATGGTGGCATCTCCTGGTCTCTTCCTTCTCTTCTAGGTTTCCTTGCTTTCAGCATCTTGCTTCTGTGGCTTCTTTCTCTCTCTCTGTATTCATTCTGTTTATGAAGGACTCCAGTAAGAGGATTAAGACCCACCCTGGCCTTAAATGAGGTGGGTCACACCTTAACTGAAGTAGCCTGGTCAAAAGGTCCTACTTACAATGGGTTCACAATCACGGGAATGGATTAAATTTAAGAATGTAGCTTATTTTTACAAAATAAGAATTTTGCTTTTGCTCCTCTCCAGATAATAATTGTCCATATTATATTGTACTCTCTTTTTCCTCTGATGAATAAGCATCTCATCTAAATTTTCTGTACTCTTAATAACGCTTCACCCTTCTCTTAAACCTCTATCCAGATTTGTGCCTCCTTTCCCCTGGTTGATGAATTTACCACATTAATTATACTATTTTGAGGAGATGGAAGGTATTTGGTATAGCCTTGATTCACCTGTTTTTCCCTTGGATATTGCACTGAATCAGTCACTCTTCTTTTTTTATATATTTACCCTATCAACCCCTCTACTGATATATGTCCTCCATGTCCTGATGCAATCTCCCAGCAATAATGAAAGTAATCATGTTATATTGAGCATTGCTTAGACATTCTTTCCATTTATAATCTTTATATTAATTGAGTTATATAAACATGTTTATCTGTATGCTTTTGTGTATATGAGCATATCCTGATATACTCTAAACTGCTTCTATATTCTTTCCCTCCCCTCTATTCTTTTCCATGGCTTTGACCCTGCTTCCTGCAAAACTACTTTTATAATTCATTTCCTACCTTGAAAGATTTCTTAGAAGAGCAGTTTATATTAGTTGCTGTTATTTATAGATCTGAACTCCCTATCCTTGTCCTTTTCAACTAGTTTTATCTCCTGCATTATATTAAAACTGATTTTCAAAGGTTCTCTTCATTTTGCTCAGTCTCTCACTTAAATCTCTCACTTTGTCTTTTACCTTTCCCTTTTTAAAATTTTCTCTCTCCTTGTCTTCTGTAACACCATTTTTATGCAACTAACTCTTCTCTGTCTGACTTCTAAACATAAGCATGGTGTAAAGTTATGTCTTCAACTTTCATGTACATATTCTACTTTGACGAACTCTTTTTTTTTTCCCTTATAGTTTTAATTGTCACTTTGTAAATATCTCCCATATCTAGATCTCTTTTCATTCCAATTCAGCTTTTTTAACTGCTTGCTGGACAGCTTTATATTATATGTCTTCTTTTGGCTACTTCTAATTTCATGCATGGTCAAAATATTATTTTAATCTCCCCAAATTTTCTCCTTCTACCATCTCTACTATGCCATTCACCCATTTGCTCAGCCTTAAAATTCTGGAATAAAATATTTAACTCTTTCCTCTCTATTATTCTCTGTATTTAAACAATCAGTCACTGAATTCTCTCATTTTTGGCTACATCTAAATCATCCACCTAGCCTTATATCCCTTTCCAACATCATAACCTCAGTTCAATCCCTGATTACATATCACATCTTCTATTGAAAGATTATTCTGACTGATATTCCTGCCTCCAGTTTCCCTCCCTTCTCCCATCATTATCATATAACAAATTGAGTCACATACTTCCCACACTCAAACATCTGTGAATGCTCCTGTGGCAGTTTGAAATTATTTTATGAATCCCAAAGAAAGAAAGATTATGTATTTAAACTAATCTATTCCTGTGGGTGTGATACCCCTTGATTGCATTAAATTTGGTTGAGGGGCCTTTGATCAGATTACTTGACAAGATCGCTTTAGGGCTTTGGATTGGACTACCAGTGAGGCGTGACTCAGGTTGAGCCTCCGCCCCACTTTCTGGGTGTAGCAATTTGATATTATTTATGAATTCCAAAAAGAAATATAGATTATGTTTGTAAACTGGTCGGTTCCTCTGGTGTGATAACCCTTTAATTGTTTTAGAGTTAGCTGACACATTTGATTAAATTATGTTAAGATTAGGGCTCTGATCCAACCATGTCATTAGAGTACAACTCAGTATCAAGTCCCAGCCCCCTTGGGGATAAAACAGACACTCACATGGAAGTAAACACACAGAGAAGAAGAACACAGAGAAAGAGTGAAAGCTCATTAGACACGACAGAGACCCTGGGAAGAGAGATGAACCTGATAGTCTATAGCTGACCTTGTGAAGAGAACTGAGCAGCTGAGCCTGGAAAGAAACAAGCCCTGGGGAGAAAGGCTAACCTTATACAAGCCTACAGCTGAGATCAGAAGAAGTTGGGACCATGAGCCTTAAGAGGAAGAAGGAAGGAGAGACCAGGCAGAGATCACCCTCCATCTTGCTCCAACTCGTGGCCAGTGACTTTGGGTGAGAAAGTACCTCTTATGGTACCTTGAGTTGGACTCTTTAGGGCCTTGTGACTATATTAACTTCTACCCCAAATAAATACCCTTTATAAAAGCCAACAGAGTTCTGGTACTTTGCATCAGCACCTCTTTGGCTGAATAATACACGGGGTCTGATATAAACCCAGAGACACAGAAAGAGTCGAACAGACACAGGAAAAGGAAGCCACCATATTTGATCCTGCCATGTGAGAGATAACTAGAAGATCGCTTAAGCACAAATCCCCCGAGAGGCTTTGCCCATGGAGCAGCTCAAGAGGAGATGGTAAACCCAGAAGGGAAGGCTGAGACCTCGGCAGAGATTGGCGGCCATCTTGCTTTGCCATGTGCCCGGACAACAGAATCAGCAGTAGCTGAATTTGGTGAGAAAGCACCTCTTATGGTGCCTTGGTTTGGACTTTTCACAGTGTTGGAACTGTAAGCTTTTACCCCAAATAAATCTCCTTTATAAAAGCCAACCCATTTCTGGTACTTTGCAACAGCAGCCCTTTGGCAGACTGAAACAGCTCCCCTTGTATCAGAGTAAATTTCATATTCCTCCACCCTGCCTAGAGATCAGATATCTATGTGATATGTCTAGGAAGATGCACAGCTTTGCAGAGACTCCCATACCTGAGACATGGCACTGAAGTTACTCTTGTAACTCAAAGGACCATGAGGAAATGATACAAAGATAGCTACGGGGGTTGTTAGCTGGACCAGAGAGTGTCAACTCCCACTCACCCTACCCAAAACATATACACCATTCAAAAGTCACACTGATGTATACCATGGTACTAGGTAAGCTACCCTGATTTTAAGCCCTCCCCCCAAAAAATCAAGAGAAATTGTCAATTGACTGAGTTGAATTTTTTGTCATCCTGATGGCATGGAGCTTCAAAATAGAAATTAGATTGTTATAGAAAAAATTTAATTCCCTTTAAAGCAGAAACAAAAGTCTTCTCCAGGCTAACATTGGTAGCTCTCCACAATATGACACCACCTTATTTTTCCTGTTCTCTTTCCCACTGCATCCCTTCCACATCTTACACTCTAGCCTAACCAAATCGGTCTGCCAACTCCTTTAGACAATGTCTTCGTTAAGTGTGTTCACACAACCTGTTCTTTCCCTCCCAATTCCTATTTTTCAGATTTCAGAGCTATTTAAGGTCAGCTAAAATACCATGTCTTCCAGAAAGTTACTCCAGAGTTAACTCAGAACTTATCTCCTTTCTTTCTGTTAGCATTTATTTCATATACCTGGTATTATTATTTTAATGCTTTCTCTTCCACTAAATAATGAAATCATCATGGCCAAGGAACAAGTTAAACTTATACTTGGTCACCCAATAGTTCCTGAAGATGGAAGATGCCAAAAAACAATTTGGTGGGAACTGAATTGTGACTTGAATGAATTAATAAGACTAGAACACTAACTCATTGCATGAATTAATCACTTAGGCATATGAAGGCATTTTGATAGCTTAATAATAGCTGAATATGTTCACACTGAAGTGTCTGATGTGAAGGCACCATTTCAAAGGTTTGCACAAGTGGATCATTTAAATATTACTTGCAAGCAAAACAATATTTTTAAATTTTTTGTAAAAGTATACTATTATATGCATACACTAAAATGTGACAGATGAAAATTTACAGCATTTATTAAAGTTTCATGAAATATAATTATATACATATTATTAGAGACATACACTATCTCTGTGTATCTAATATTTATAACGGATGTACTGTTCTGAAGACTATAACACACAGTTGAAGAGAAATATTACTTTTACTAAGCATTATGACCCTGGGAACGTAAAGATTGTTGAGAAAGTGTGGAATATCAATGGGAGCATGTAGGAATAGAAATTTTTCTGTGTATTCTGCTCAGCATTGTTTCACAGAAAAGGTAATTGATTATGATCCTGTGTGGGTGTGCAGCTTATCTGTGGGAGGCTGCTTCTGTGCATACTTACTTTTTTTAATCTCAAAAGATTTATTTAAGGGGGGATTAAGTTACCAAATAGTATCTCTAAGGAAAAAACAACAAAATTTGTGGGGAGAAATGAAGCACTTGATCTATGATGTAAAGTGTTACGAAGGCAGAGAAAACATCATGACCATTATAAATACAAACAAATATTTTGACAAAAAAAAAAAAAGAGATCAGATACACATGATTAAAGGACACAGGGGACAAATCAAGGAGTTGCCACTGGACAGATCTCAGACAGTTTGAACAAGAAAAATAGTGATAAATGCTTACCGCAGTCTGGATAAAAATAGCATCCAGGAGTCTGATATAAATAAATAAATGAGAAAACTTTTTCTCATGATAGAATGCCAATTGAGAAATGCAGAATGAATATGACATTTAAAAATCAACATTAGGCAACCATCATAATAACTGATTTAGGTAAAGATCATAAATATGGTAGATCTTATAGGTGAAATTTTGAGAAATAGCAGGATGTTTAAAGCCTAAAAGAATCTCATCACAAAATATTTCTCAATCGAAAGTGCAAAAGGGTGATTTTGTGGTAGAAAAATCAGGAGTCCCCATATTATTGTCTAAGTTAGCATCATGAGCAATGGGATTAAGTAACAGCGTGTTGCTCCTGGTCTGCTGTCCTGAGAACTCAGCATCCCTTTTGTGGTATGGCTGCAAAGGCACATTTCTGAGCCTAATCATAAGTAAACAGAGGAAAAATTCAAACAAAATATGTCCCAGACTCTTCAGATATGCCATTGTTGTGAAATACAACAAAATGCTAAGGAAATGTTCAAGATTAAATAGACAAGACAACAGAAAGTAATGCATAATACTGGATTTTCTCTTGCTATAAGGCGCATTTTGTGGAAAATTGATAAAATATGAATAAGCTCCACAAATTAAATCCTAGCCTTTAATCAATGTTAATTTCTTGGTTTTGACAAATCTACTGAGGTACTGTAATATAATTCCTTGTTTATAGAACATAGCATGATATATTCAGGAACAAAGGGGTACCATATCTGCCACTTATTCTTCAGTAGTTCAGGCAAACTAAGGAGAAAGAGAATGTGGTATGATACTTTGAACTTTCAGAAATTTCCAGTAAAGGTTTATTTGTTATTAATATACATGTGGCAAATTGTAGCTGATGTCAGAATAATTATTGAGGGATACATAATATTATGATGATGTTGATTTCTAATACATGTATATTACTTGTATTAGAGTATAGATTTAAAAGTATAATACATACTTTTAAATCTATCTGTCTAGATATCTCTCTGTCTATCATCTATCTATATATTTGACAGAGAAAAAGAGCAGGGGTTCTTAACCTTTTTTGTTCCATGGACTCCTTTGCCAGTCAGGTGAAAACCAACGGACCTCTTGCTAAGTCCACACTATACTGTGTGTAATTTAATAAATATATCACACCCGCACCAACATGTCTCCACAAGAATAATGTTGTTGTTTTTTTTTAATCTTTAAGCTCACCGGCCCCTTGTTAAGAACCCCTGGGATAGAGCAAATGTAGTAAAATGATAATAGTTGGGGAAACAGGTTAAAATTTGGCTGGGAATACTTTTATTATTCTTTCAACTTTTCTCTAAGTCTGAAATCATGTAAAAATAAAATTAGGGCTCAGGAAAAGATCCAAGGACACACATTTTTTTGGTATTTATTGGCTATATAAGGGAACCATTGAAATACCATGGGCATTGTGGTCTTCAGGGAACAAAATCCTCTCCTGGACTTATGCAGTACCAGAAAATGGTCTGCCAAACCCATCTGCTTCTCACTAAATATAAACTTATTTTCTCCTATTGTATTTCAAAATTCGTAGGAGGGGCACTCATTTGTTCATCTTGGATTAGGTGCCCTTCACTGAAACAATCAATGTGAAGGCAAGAGATGAAGTAATATTATTTGCCCATATGGGTAATGTCCCAGCTCTGGAGCACAAAGACAGTAGCTGTTAATAGACCAAAATGGAGAAAGAGTACTGAGAACTCTGCAATACCACTATAAATGACAATTCCTTACAAAAAATGATATCACAACTCCTTACCTAGAGAAAAAGATAAATATGTAATTGTGACAGTTTGAAATTCTTTAATGAATCCTAAAAAGAAAAAGATTATATTCTTGAACTAATTCTTTCCTGTGGGTGTGGGGCCCCTTTTTTATTTTATTTTATTTTTTTTATTTTACATATATATTTTATTTATATATTTATTTATGTGGGGCCCTTTTGATCAGACTACATCAGTGAAGCATGGCTCAGGTTGGGACTCCACCCTCTTACTGGAGCTTTATATAAATGGAGACACAGAGAGAGAGACACAGAGAAACAGGAAGCTGCCATTTTGATTCTGCCATGTGAGAGAAAGGAGAAAGTAGAGAGAAAGAGAGGACTCCAGGGTCGCCAACAACTGAGCTCAAGGAAAGGAGCCCTGAGAGGCTGAGAGAGGTCCTGAAGTCTGGAATCAGCAGAGCACAGAGGCACAGAAAGAGGCCCCTGAGGGGTTGGGCTCTCGGAGCAGCTTAAGGCTGAGGAGACAAGCCACCATTTTGATCCTGCCATATGCCTGATCACCACATGGCAGGATGCCAGGATCACCAGTAGCTGACATTAGTGAGAAAGCATCTCTGCTGATGCCTTGATTTGGACATTTCATGACCTTGGAACTGTAAGCTTTTACCTTAAATAAAATTGCCATTATAAAAGCTAACCCATTTCTGGTACTTTGCATCAGCAGCCCTGAGGCAAACTAAGACAGTGATTAACTCAAACTACATTAAAAGAAGCAACATAAAGGGGCCAATGAATAGATAATTTA
The DNA here is from genome assembly GCA_026826555.1 of Tolypeutes matacus. Lineage (NCBI taxonomy): Eukaryota > Metazoa > Chordata > Mammalia > Cingulata > Chlamyphoridae > Tolypeutes > Tolypeutes matacus. The sequence continues at coordinate 5,518,467 of JAKSZT010023082.1, forward strand.
ATATGTTTCCTACATTTTCAAGGGAGACACATCCCACACCATACTAAGTTCTCAAAGGAACTTATTTGTGCTGGCAATAGGTGGCTCACAAAGACCAAATCCTTCTTTTGCATGATGAAATAATAACAACCTTTTGAAAGAATCATGAAACCTTCTCCAGAGCCCCCCAAATTTTATTCAAATGTTTCACTAAGCATAGCTGGGTTACAAGCACACTCTAAAGAATTCAAATATAATTCCAAGCTAATAACAAGGACATATACCTACATCATCGTGGAGAAGCGATGACTCTGCCAGTAAGAAGAAGTGAGATATGGGTCCTGGACAGCCAACCAACTGACTGTTAAAACATTCCACCATTTTCCCCAAGTAAATTCAAGAAATGTTGATGATTAGCATGATGATGGTAATACCGATAACCATAATGACAAAAACAAAACAAAATAATTCATAACATATTACATGTGTCATCTGCCGGACATTCATCCATTTGTTTTAGAGAGATTGACTTTTTAATCCTCATAATTACCATAGGAAATATGTGATATTCCCATTTTGAAAGTGAGGAAACTAAGATACGTAGTTTAAGTGACCTATGCAATGCTCAAACATTATCTTGGATTTGAGTACAGGTAGTGTAGTTCCAAGTCCATTTTCCCAACCATTTTGTCACAATGCCAACTATAGATTATGAGAAGAAAATGCAGAGAATATTCACTTTCAATTCTGTTCTCTTCAGAGTATGCAATTTATTTCTTAATCTTATTTAAAGCTTCTTATTCTCATGAATGTATCAAGGAAAGTATATCCTCCACCATCACATTTAGAAGGCATTATTCTTGAAGGAAAAATATTTATGCCCAGATTACATGGTGTTCCTGTAGTTAATATTTTTTTGATGAATAAAACTTGACACAAGTGTTTGCCATGGTTTTCTGAGCTTGTCTCTATGAGTTCCTCATGTTCGCAGTGTTCCGTGTGGCTCCTGTTTGGAAATCCTTCCTCTAATAACCATGGGTCTTCTCCTTGTTCCAACATGAAGATCAGTTCTGGTTTTGTAAAGCATTATCCCACTGAGATAAGGTAGTTGTAGTTCTCCAGCATCACATCTCTGTACAAGGTCTTCTGAGCAGGACCCAGGTGCTCCACTCCTCCTGGGTGAACTCCACGACCACATCCTTGAATGACACTGATGCCTGAGATTTTTTCATTTTTTGCAGTTATTAAGAGAATGCAGAGAACTGTGATGGTTTAGCTCACATTTCTCAAAGCTGGCCCAAACCTTCCACTGTCACAGTGTGGTGGCTACTGGAGGTGGTGACATCATCAAGTCTGGTTCATTCTGGGCAGCAGAATCAAGAACTGCTTCTGGCCAAGCAAGTCGAACCTGCTCTTTCTGGGCTCTTCTGTCTCTGTTCTGAAGCTCCCAGCCTTGTGACCTTCAGTTGGTGAAAGGACTCAAGTCGCTTCCAGGAACTTGAATCATTTCCAGATAAGTCTGAGAGGGCAGAATGAGGAAACATGGCCTCTGCATACTTATTTTCCAAGAAGAAAAATCTTCAAATTTAAGAAACACTCCTCATTTTTATGAATATTATCTCCTCATTAAGAATTTGGTCCCTATAGGTGTACATCACATAGTTTGTAGAAACATCATATGGAAAAGGATAAAGAAGAAATGTAAATCTTATCTTGCATGTACAATAAAAGACAGTTTAAGCTACTGAAAAGAATTCCTGGGAGTATATAGTACTATATAGTCCTAAATCCAATTTTAAAGATCTAAATTTAACCCTAGCCTAAAAATAAGTAGAACATCAGAAGTGTACTTTCCATAGCATAAATAGGTTCCTAAAATGTAGATTTCTCCATGTGCGATGCTATTTTCATTTTAAAACATGAGCTGTGATCTTTTGGGAAAATATTTGGTCCCAAATCTTAATGAAACCCACACTTAAGGAGAAAATATTTTAAAATCACATTTTGATGGAAATAAAGTAACTTACTAATTAAAATTAATCCCCCAAAGTACCTAGGGCTATTTAAATATTAGGCATGACCCTTTTATTTGAACCTATAATTAGCATTATGCTTGTTAAATATATGTCCCAGAGACTTCAATCTTTGGTCTGTTCACGTGCCGGTTGAGCCCTGAATCTCAGCAGAGTTGCAACACCTACTTTCCAGTTCACTGGAGTCACCCAGGACAATTAACAAGGAGATGATGATGGACAACGCCCATCCCAAGGAACGAGAGTGTCTGCAACTGCAAGATAGTTCTATCAATCTGCCCCATGGGATCTAAACCCCCTCTCAATTAGAAGCAGAGTGGGCATCACTGTCCCAAAATCCTCAAGATTGGGGAATGAACAAGGGACTAAAGTGGACTTATTATTATTCTATTATAGACATTATTATTCTAGCAATGGAAGAACTTTTTATCATTGATATAAAGGCAGTGGCCGCCAGAGGTTCTGAGGGAAGGAAGAGGGAAGAATAGGTGTAACATGGGAGCAGTTTGGGGACATTGGAATTGTCCTGCATGGCATTGCAATGACGGATACAGGCCATTATACATTTTGTTATAACCTATAAAATTGTACGGGGCAGAGTGTAAACTATAATGTAAACAAACTATATTTCATGGTTAGTAGCAGTGCTTCAGTATGTGTTCATCAATTGTAATAAATGTACCACACTAATGAAAGATGTTGATGTGGAAAGTGTGTATGGAGGGGGTGGGGCCTATGGGAATCCTCTATTATTTTTTATGTAAAATTATCTAAAGCTTCTTTAAAATAAAAGAAAAAAATATTAGGCATGATAAAATGATCTTTATAAAATTATAGTTTAACAGAATACAGCATAGTTATTTAGTTTCTAGTCTTCTCCCTGATATAAAGTAGCAGGTTAATATCTTTGTATTGTTTTGTTCTGTTGTTTTGTTTTAAATTTGCTGTGTCCTTCCCTTTGTGAAAGCCTCTGTCTTTCATGAATAAACAAGCTGACCTGGGCTAAAAGAAGGTAGAGATACAGACAAATAGAAGCAGTTATTTAAAGTAGTATGCTATTAAGTAAATAAATAAATTTACTAAGAGAAAAATAAATTAAAAAGTTGGGGTCACATGTAACTGAAATACATAGCTCTGAGGATCTGACAACTGTTTAGAGTGAGCCAACATATAATTGTTTTTAAATCCATTTGCCGATTTATGAATTATATATTTGATCATTTTTGGTTTGGATTGGTTTGGTTTTCCTCTATCACATGATTTCCTATAAAATAAACCAAGTATTTTTCAGAATACAACTTTCATCAGAATCATCTTGGGAGTCTCCACTCTAAATCTGCTTTCTCTGAATTCTGGTGTATGACATCTGGGTATCTGCATTTTAACCTTATATATACAGAACCACAATCTGAAAATTACGGCAGTAGTTTAATTGCTTTTGAATATAGTTACATTGCTTTTACGTTAACTTTATTTTCACTGCCAAAAGATCCGCTTTTCTCCAAGTCCCAATTAAAAGCCAGACTTCTGTGAAAACTTTCCTGATTTTTTTTTTGTCAGAGTTAGTTGCTCCCTCCTCTGCTCCTCCAGCTCTGAGTGTGCCTTCATTGTAGAAATTGTGGGTGTCTCAAAAATCTTAGTACAGATTTAAGCTTTAATAACTTCAGATGTAGAAATGCTACAAACTTACAGTAAGTGCCATTTGAAATTTTAATTATTTAAATTTCTTTTACAATCATTTACCTTTGTTTACTTTAAATAGCAAGTTTTTTATTTTAATATTTCTTTGTGACAGATTTTCAGACTAGTGAAAAAACTTAGCCACCCTGATCACCTGATGTATCGCTCTTAGACTTTTTCTTGTGGTGTCATGTCAAAATTGTTGAGTATGCATTGATGCCTCATTATTTGAATAATCTTAAGGCTAGGCTCACAAATGTAATCCTTTTGATCACTGAGAAGCAGCTGATGAAAGTTTTTACAAAGTGTGAAATTTGACCAGAGCGATGTATAGCAAACACAGTGGTCATGCTGAATTTTAATAGGAAATGTATCAATGTTTTAAAATTTTAAATATTTGATCTTTCATGTTTGGTATAGTTTTTGTGACATTTATACTTCTAAAGTTATTAAAACAGAAAACTACATGAAGACTTGAGACATTACTTTTTTTTATTAGAGAAGTGGGGTCACAGACCAATTATGCATAAAACACAGGATTACCATATACCACCCTATTATTAACCCCTTGCATTACTGTGGAATGTTTGCTGCAATTGATGAAAAAACATTTTTATAATTGTATTATTAACTATAGTTAATGCTTTAACTTAGGGTTTACTGCTTATGTAAACCTAGTGTTTTGGGTAGGATTGGCATCTTAGTGTCCTTCCATTTATTTAGGTCTTCTTTGGGTTCTTTTAGCAATGTTTTGTAGTTTTCTATGTGTAAGACCTTTACATCCTTGAGTAGATGTATTCCTTCATAATTGTTTCTTTTAGTTGCTATCGTGAATGGAATTTTTTCTTGATTTCTTCTGATTGTTCATTGCTTGTGTATGGAAACACCACTGATTTTTGCGTATTGATCTTGTACCCCCACCAGGTTGCTGAAATCATTTTTTAGCTCTAGGGACTTTTTGTGGATTTTTCAGGATTTTCTGTATATAAGATCATTTCATCTGCAAATAGGGAAAGTCTTCCTCCTTTCTAATTTGGGTGCCACTTATTTATTTTTCTTGCCTAATCACTCTGGCAAGAACTTCCAGTACAATATTGAATAACAGTGGTGACAGTGGGCATTCTTGTCTCGTCCCTGATCTTAGAGGGAAAGCTTTCGTTCTTTCATTATTATTAGGTAGAATGTTAGCTGTGGGCTTTTCAATATGCCCTTTGTCATGTTCAGGAGGTTCCCTTTGCTTCCTAATGTTCTAAGCGATTTTATCAAAAAGGGATGCTAGATTTTGCCATATACTCCTTTCTGTATCAGTTGAGATTATCATATGTTATTTTTCCTTCATGGTGTTAATGTATTACATTAATTGATTTTCTTATGTTGAACCAACCTTGCATAACAGGAATAAATCCCACTTGATCATGGTGTATAATTCCTTTAATATGCTGTTGGATTTGGTTTTCTAGTATTTTGTTGAAGATTTTTGCATCTATATTCATAAGAGATATTGGTCTGCAGTTGTCTTTTCTTGTAGTATCTTTATCTAGCTTTGATATGCGGGTGATGTTGGCCTCATAGAATGAATTAGGGAATGTTCTTTCCTCTTCAATTTTTTTGGAAGAGTTTGAGTAGAACATGAGTCAAGTCTTCTTGGAATGTGTAATGGTTTTAAGCTATCTGGACCCCAGAAAATTATGTTCTTAAAGCTAATCCATTCCTTTGGGTGTAAACCTTTTGTAAGTAGAACATTTTCATTGGGTTACTACTGTTAAGGTACAGCCCAGAGTGGGTCTTAATTCTCTTACTGGATTCCTTTATAAGAGAATGAAATTCAGATAAAGAGAGAGAAAGCCACAGAAACAAGAAGATGAAGGCAATTAAACCCAGAAGAGAAGGGAGATAATAGCAGACACCACCAAGTACCTTGCCATGAGACATAGGAGTCCAGGATCACTGGCAGCCTGTCTTTAGGGAGAATCTATCACCTGATCATGCCTTGAGTTGGCCATTTTTCTCAGCCTCGAAACTGTAAACTTGTAAACAAGTAAATTCTTACTGTTAAAATCTAACCCATTTCATGGTATCTGCTTGAGTAGCTTAGTAAACTGGAACAGATTTTGGTACCAAGAGAGGTATGCTGTATTGCAAATACTAAAAATGTGAGAGAAGCTTTATAAATGGTATTTTCTGGAAGAATTGTGAGGTGGTTGATAGAAAAGACCTTGATGGCTTTGCAGAGACTGTTGGTAGAAATATGGATACTAAAAGTACTTCTGATGAGGTCTTAGGTAAAAATGATGAATGTGCACAAACTGGAAGGTGATCCTTGTTTTAAAGTGACAGAGAAGTTGGCAATAGTATGTCCTAATGTTGAATGGAATACAGAATTTGAAAGTAATGAGCTTTCCAACTAAATGTGGAACGTTCTGCCTGGCTTCTCCTTGCAGATTATAGTAAAATGTGATAGGAAAGATACAAGCTGAGAACTGAACTCCTAGGCACAAAGAAACCAGAAATTGATGGTTTGGAAAATTCTGAGCTTCCGGAAAGCAAGTCCCCATGTGAGAATTTAGTTTTACTTGGAACCAGTCAGCCATTTCAGAACAAGTCAGGTTTGAAAATATAGTTATCCAGGAAGGATTTGTGGAAAGTCCTACTGTCTGACAATTTAGACCCTGTGTACTACATGCAAAACTGACAAGCTTTTTGTGAGATCTATATGAACAGAACCACTGCCAGCCTAGACTAAGAGGGGCAGAAAAGGGAAAGATTGAAGGAAAAATGACTTCAAAGGCAGAGCCATGGAAGCTGGGGTATGGACTGAAGATATCTTCTCAGGCCAAGAGAAAGAATCCACCCATGTATATGGAAAGGGTGAGTATGCCTTTGAGCTTGGAGAGGGTGGACCTTCCACCCCGTTGTTCAGGAAATATTACCACCCTAGGTTTCTCAGATGCCTGAGGGTTTGCAGAGAGGCTGACAGTGACCCTGATGCTTGAGGAGGGTGGAGCCTTGAGTCCGGCCACCACCCCAATGCTTGATGAGGGTGGAGCCAAGAGCCTAGCTGTCAGCCTAGTGCTTGAAGATGTTGGAGCCTTCACCCCAGTGTTTGGGGAGAACGTGGCCACTGCACAAGCCCTTTGAAAGGGTGGGGCTGCCGATCCATTAAACTCCAAAGGACAAGGCATCATCATATAAATGACTCTCAGACCTTAAAATCAAATGGAATATACCCTGCAGGGTTTTGGAATTGTTTGGGACCTGTGACCCCTGTTTCCTTCCAATTTGTCCCTATGGAAAATGGGAATTTTTATCCTATGACTGTTCCTCCATTGTATATTGGAAGCAGATAATTTGTTATCTAAGTTACACAAGTCCACAGCCAGAGAGGAATTGTATCCCAGGACAGACTGCCCCTATAACCTATTATGATGAGACTTTGTACTTAATATTGTTACTGAAAGGATTTAAGGTGTTTGAGATATTATTATGGAATGAATATATTTTGCATATGGAAAGAACATGTCTTTTTGGGTTCCAAAGGATAGTGGGTAATGGTTTAAAGCTATATGGACCCCAGTAAAGGATGTTCTTAAAACAAATATATTCCTGTGTGTGTAAACCTATTTTAAGTAGGACCTTTGGTGAGGTTACTTCAATTAAGGCATGGCCTGGGTTAGATCTTAATCCTCATACTGGAGTCCTTTATTAGAGAATGAAATTCAGACAAAGAGTGAAAAAGGCCCAGAAGCAAGAAACTGAAAGCAATGAAACCCAGAAGTGAAGGAAGAGAACATCAATTGCCACCATGTACCTTGCCATGTGACAGAGGAGCCAAGAATCACTGGCAGCCAGTCTTTGGAGAGAGATCATCACTTGATGATGCTTTGATTTGGACATTTTTCTCAGCTTCATGTAAGTTTGTAAACTAATAAATTCCCACTGTTAAAAAGCCAACCCATTTTATGGTATCTGCTTGAGCAGCTTAGCAAACTAGAACAGAATGTTTGATAGAATTCTCCTGTGAAGCCATCTGGTTGTGTGCTGTTCTTTGTTGGGAGGTTTTTGATTACTGATTCAATCTCTTTACTAGTGATTGATTTGTTGAGTTCTTCTATTTCTTCTTAAGTCAGTGTAGATAATTTGTGTGTTTCTAAGATTTGTCCATTTCATCTAGGTTATCTAATTTTTTATTGTACTGTTGTTCATAGTATCCTCTTATGGCCCTTTTTTATTTCAGCAAGGTCGGTCAAAATGTCCCCCTTTTCATTTCTGATTTTTGATATTTGTATCCTCTTGATATTTGTATCCTCTTTTTTTCTTTGCCAGTCTACCTACAGGTTTGACAATTTTATTCACCTTTTCAAAGAACCAACTTTTGGTTTTGGTGATTCTTCTCTATTGTTTTTTGTTTGTTTGTTTGTTTTCTTTCTTTTATTTCCATGCCGATCTTTTTAAAATATATATATTTATTTATATTAAAAAAAAAAAACTTAGATTACATAAATGTTACACAAAAAATTTAGGGGATTCCCATATGCCCCACTCCCTAGCCCTCCAACATTTTCCCACATCAGCAACATCCTTCATTAATGCAGTACATTTGTCACAATTGATGAACACATCTTGGAGCATTGCCACTAAGCGATGACTATAGTTTATGTTGTAGTTTATACTCTTTCCTGCACATTTTTGCAAGTTATTACATGACATACAATGGCCTGTATCTGTCATTGAAATATCATTCAGGATAATTCCCAAGTCCCAAAAATGCCCCCAAATTACACCTATTTTTCCCTCTCCCTCCTCTCAGAACCTCCAGTGGCCACTGCATCCACATTCATGATAAAAGTTCTTCCATTGCTAGGATCACAACAAGTCTACAGTAGAACAACTGTAAGTCCACTCTAGTCCATCGTCCATTACCCAATCCTAAGGATTCTGTGATGGTGATGCCCTCTCTACCTCTAATTGAGAGGGGGCTTAGGTCCCATGTGGCAGATGAATGGGACTTTCTTGCTTGCAGTTGCAAACTCTATTTCTTGAGATGGTCATTGTCAGTCATCTTCTACTTGTTAGTTGTCCTGGGTGAGTCCAATGAACTGGAAAGTAGGTATTGCAAGTCTGTTAAGATTCAGGGCCCAACTGGCACATGGACAGCCCAAAGATTTAAGTCTCTTGGACATACAGCTATCAACTCTAGTACTAAATATAAGTTCAAATAAAAGGACAGCAGAGCCATGTGTAGGGAAAACACAACTGAGTCCAACTCTATCACACTGTGGAGCATAAATTCCAAAGTAGAGCTGACTGGCAGGGCACCAAATTCCTGAGCTGTCTGCCCTTCCTGTAGTGTCTGCAAGTCTCCAGAGCCCTCAGGAGCCCCGCTATTTGAGATAATATTTACTTTGGCAGTCTATGAGTTCCTGCTGTGACGTGCATTAGCGTAACCTCTGAAATGACCTCCTGACTCACTTTGAAGTCTCTTAGCCATATAAATTCATTTGTCTTTACCCTTCCCCCGTTTTGATCAAGGTCTTTTTCCAGTTGCATTGCTAGTTGGTGCTTCGTAGTAATCCCCTGGTGCCAGGGAGGCTCATTCCCGGGAGTCATGTCCCACGCTGGGGGGAAGGTAATGCATTTATATGCTGAGTTTTGACTTACAGAGAGGCTGCATTTGAACACCAAGGAGGCTCTCAGGAGTTGTCGCTTAGGCACCCTATAATACTATGCTAAGTTTCAATTTCAAAAGTAAAGGTTCATAAGTACAATCATCACAAACAAGGGCCTGTCAATGGTCCATCCTCCTTCACTAGTCTCTGCCCCTGTACTCAAGAGATTCTTGCTGTTGCATTATCTCTAATGGGATAAATGTGGCAGAGCTCCCCATGATTGGAATTTGATATTTCTTTGGTTATTGTGTGGATCTCCACCCACTGTGACAATGCCCCATGAACACTTGAACACATTCATATGCCTTCTAATATGCCCCAGGTGAACCTCCTCCCATGCATCCCCCCTCTCTGACACCACACACCAATGATCCTCCCCTGCCAAAGTTGTAACCCTTCTGTGATCCAAAACTTCTTCAAAACTGAAGCCAACAAAATAACCAAATACAATTAATAGGAAAATGATATAATAATGATGGTTTTAAAAGTAATGAACAAAATGCAAAAATTTTTTGAAAAGTTTGAAATAATAAAAAATTAGAAATTAAAAATTAAAAATTTTTTAACATTATGTCTTTCATCACTGTAAGATCTGTTGTCTTGTATGTACAGTGACATTTGTTTCCATTTATTCACCCAGAGGCTAATTTTTTTCATTTTGTTCAAAGAAACTAAGTTACAGAAAAGTCATATACAGAATATAAGTGATTTCTATATACCCTATGTCCTCTACCTTTTCCTCTTTCCTCTATTAATAACATTTTACATGTGGATGGTACATTTGTTACAATTGATGTACAAATATTGAGAGATTGCTACTAACCATGGTCAATGATTTACATTGTGGTTTACATTTTGCACTGTACACTTTTATAGATTTTGATGAAGTTTGATGTGGTCTGTAGCCATCCTTGTAAAATCATGTAGAACAATACCATCACCCCAAAAATGTCCCGTGTTCCATCTATTCTATTCCTCCTTCTCTCTCCCCTTGGAAACCACAGTCCCAGTGTTGTAGTTTCAACCACATACCCACAAATCCCCAGAGTTCACCTGCTTCCTCCCACAACCCTCCCCCCCAGTTCCATGGACAGTTTAACCCACCTTCCCCACCCTACCCCCTTACAGACCAGCACCGCCCAGTCCAATAACATCACTGCACCACTGTTATGCCCATCCAGTGCACAATTACACCCTTCCGTATTATCATAGATTTTACCCATATGGGCATTGGCTCACAACCTTCTTCTCCCTTTCTGTCTCAATTTGGTTCCATTGGTTGGTATGTCTATCTTTGTGCCAATACCATGCAGTTTTGACCACTGTAACTTTGTAGTATGTTTTAAAGTCAGGTAGTGTAATTCCTCCGATTTCATTTTTCTTTTTCAATATATCTTTGGCTATTCGGGGCCCTTTGCCCTTCCAAATAAATTTCATAGTTAGCTTTTCCAATTCAGCAAAAAACAACAACAACAACAACAAAAAAAAAAAAACACTGTGGTAATTTTTATTGGGATTGCATTAAATCTGTAAATCAGTTTGGGTAGGATAGACATCTTAATGATGTTTAGTCTTCCTATCCATGAACAAGGAATATTCTTCCATTTATTTAAGTCTCCTTTGATTTCCTTTAACAGTGTTGTGCAGTTTTCTACATATAAGTCATTTACATCTTTAGTTAAATTTATTCCTAGGTATTTGATTCTTTTAGTTGCTATTGTAAATGGGATTTTTTTCTTGATTTCCTACTCAGTTTGTTCATTTTTGGTGTACAGAAATGCTACTGATTTTTGCACATTGATCTTATTACCTGCCACTTTACTAAACTCATTTAAAAGCTCTAGAAGCTTTGTTGTAGATTTCCCAGGGCTTTCTATGTATAGGATCATGTCATCTGCAAATAGTGAAATTTTTACTTCTTCCTTTCCAATTTGGATGCCTTTTATATCTTTTTCTTACCTAAGGACTCAAGCAAGTACTTCTAACACAATGTTAAATAAGAGCGGTGAAAGTGGGCATCTTTGTCTTGTTCCCAATCTTAGAGGGAAAGCTTTTAGGATTTCACCACTGAATATGATGTTAGTTGTGGGTTTTTCATATATACTCTTTTTCATATTGAGGAAATTTCCCTCTATTCCTATCTTTTGCACTGTTTTTATTAGGAATGGGTGCTATATTTTGTCAAATGCTTTTTCTACATCTATAGAGATGATCATGTGATTTTTTTCTTTCGATCTGTTTATGTGGTGTATTACATTGATTGGTTTTCTTATGTTGAACCATCCTTGCATACCAGGGATGAAAACCACTTGGTCATGGTGTATAATTTGTGTGATGTGTTGTTGAATACGATTAGCAAGTATTTTGTTGAGGATTTTAGCATCAGGTTCATTAGAGAGATTGGTCTATAGTTTTCCTTTCTTGTGGCATCTTTGTTTGGTTTTGATATTAGGGTGATGTTGGCATCATAGAATGAGTTAGGCAATGTTCCTTCTACCATTTTTTGGAAGAGTTTAAGCAGGATAGGTATTAGTTCTTTCTGGAATGTTTGGTAGAATTCACCTATGAAGCTGTCTGGTCCTGGGCTCTTCTTAGTTGGGAGATTTTGATGACTACTTCTATCTCGTTACTTGTCATTACTCTGTTGTGTTCATCAATTTCTTCTTTTGTCAATGTAGGCTGTTTGTGTGTTTCTAGGAATTTGTCCATTTCCTCTAAGTTATCTATCTTGTTGGCGTACAATTCTTCAAAGTATCCTCTTATGATACTCATTATTTCTGTGGGGTCAGTGGTGATAACCCCTTCCTTGTTTCTTATTTTATGTATTTGCATCTTCGCTCTTTTTTTTTGTTAGTCTAGTTAAGGGTTTTTCAGTTTTATTAATCTTCCCAAAGAACCAGCTTTTGGTTTTGTTTATTTTTTCTAGTGCTTTCTTATTTTCAATTTCATTTAGCTTTCCTCTAATCTTTGTTATTTCTTTCTTTCTACTTCCTTTGGGGTTAGTTTGTTGTTCTTTTTCTAATTCCTCCAGGTGTGCAGTTAGGTCTTTGATTTTAACTCTTCTTTTTTAATATAGGCATTTACAGCTATGAATTTCCCTCTCAGTACAGCTTTTGCTGCATCCCATAGGTTTTGATACTTTGTGTTTTCATTTTCAATTGTTTCAAGATAGTTACTGATTTCTTTTGCGATTTCCTCCTTGACCCATTGTTTGTCTAAGTGTGTGTTGTTTAACTGCCATATCTTTGTGCCTAATCAGGTTCTTTGCCCCTTACTGATTTCCAGCTTCATTCTGATTTGGTCAGAGAAATTACTTTGTATAATTTCAGTCTTTCTGAATTCATTGAGAGTTGTTCTGTGGCCTAGCAGGTTATCTATCCTGGAGAATGATCCATGTGCATTAAAGAAGAATATATCTCCCTCCATATTTTGGTGTAATGTTCTGTATATGTCTATTAGGTCCAGATCCTCTCATGTGTTATTCAAAGTCTTTGTTTCTTTATTGATTCCCTGTCGAGATATTCTGTCTAATAGTGATAATGGTGTATTAAAGTCCCCTACTGTAATTGTAGAGGCATCTATTTCTCCACTTAGTTTTTCTAGTGTTTGCCTCATGTATTTTGAGTCACCCTAGTTAGGTCCATAAATGTTTATGATTGTTCTTTCTTCTTGATAGATTATCCCTTTTATTAATATATAGTGTCCTTCTTTGTCTCTTACAATAGTTTTGTATTTAAAGTCTATTTTGTCCAATATTAGTATAGCTACTCCCACCATTTTTTGGTTATTGTTTGCTTGTAAAATTGTTTTCCAACCATTCACTTTCAGCCTCCTTGCGTCCCTGGGGCTAAGGTGAGTTTCTTGTAGCCAGCTTATAGATGAGTCATATTTCCTTATCCTCTCTGCAAATCTGTTTCTCTTGACTAGTGAGTTTAATCCATTAACATTCAATGTTATTACTGTCAAGGAATTACTTACATTAGCTATATTTTCTTTAGGTTTCTATATGCCATTTGTTCTTTTTATTTCTTTTATCTTTTTAGTTGTTCTTACACTCTCCTCCAACTCCTCTCTCCTGTTTTTTCCTTTTGACCTGCAGAACTCCCTTTAGTATTTGTTGAAGAGCAGGTTTCTTATTGACCTACTTTTAATTTCTGTTTATCTGTGACTATTTTGAACTATCCCTCATTTTTGAATGCCAGCTTTGCTGGATAGAGAATTCTGGGCCAGAAGTTTTTTACTTTTAGTACCTTAACTATGTCATACCACTGCCTTCTTGCCTCCATGGTTTCCAACAAGAAATCAGCGTTTAATCTTATTGAGCTTTCCTTGTATGTGATGGATCTTTTTTCTCTTGCTGCTTTCAGTATTCTCTCTTTGTCTTGAGCATTGGACAATTTGGCCAGTACATGTCTTGGAGTAGGCCTGTTAGGATTTATACTGTTTGGAGTGCGCTGCGCTCCCTGGACATATATGTCCATCTCCCTCAATAGGGTTGGGAAATTTTCAGTCATTATTTCCTATAACCTACCTTCTGTCCTCTTTCCCTTCTCTTCTCCCTCTGGGATGCCTATAATGCGTATGTTTGTGTGTTTCATGTTGTCTTTCAAATCCCTAAGCCCCTGCCGGATTTTTTCTCTTTTTATCTATCTGTTCTACTATCTGTTTGATTTCAGATGTACTATCTTCCACATCATTGATTCTTTCCTCTGCCTGTTCAGATCTGCTGTTATGTGTTTCCAATGTATTTTTGATTTTTGGGTTGTGCCATTCATCATCATCATATCTGTTATCTTTTTTGTATGTTTACAATTTCTTCGGTATGATCTCCCAGTCTTTTCTTAATATCCTTAATCTCTTCCTTCACTTCATTAAGTTGATTCCTGATATTTGTTTAGACATCTCTGATTCCATGTTCCATGTTCTGCATCTCCTCCTGGCTTTTAGTTTGTTCATTGGACTGGGCCATGTGTTCCTGTTTCTTAGTATGCCTTGTAATTTTTTGTTGGTGTCTAGGCATCTGTTTACCTTGATGAGTTTATTCAGTTGATTAGCTTCTCTCTATACTCTAGGGTTTTATTTTGTTGTTTTTGTGTGTGTGTGGTAAGGTTTCACTTTGACACTTCATTCCTTTTATTCTATTTCCTTGCTATTGTCTATGTTCCCTTGGGGAAAAAAATTAGGACCAGAGTAAAGGAAAGAGATAGGAAGAGAAAAAGAATAATAGTAATAATAATATTAAAAAGTAGGAGAGGAACTGTACAATACCTAGGAAAATGAATAATTAACCCGAGTAAGAAGTACAGAGCAATGAGTTTTTAAAAGTGGGATAAAAGCAATGAAATAAGAAACAGAATAGAGAAAAATATATAGAATGAATTAAAAGGCCAGAATGATGAGAAGGGAGGAAAAGAATAAAGAAAAGAGAGAAAGAAAATAAAGTAAAAAAGAAAGAAAACAGAGAAAAAAGGAGACAGAGAGAAGTAAATACAAGAAAAATTGAAGACCAAACAAAAAGAATTGGAATGAAAGAACAACAGAAAACAGAAGATAGAAAGATGAAGGAGAGAAAAGGAATAGTGTAGATAGAAAAAAATCGGTAAACGAAAAAGAAACAGGGAAACAAAGGAAGGGCAAATACAACAAACAAGAAACAATACAGCAGCAAGTCCTTTAATAAAAGGAGAAAGAAAGAAAGAAAAAGAACAACAACAACAAAAAAATAAACATGGAAAAACAGCCTTCCCTCTTAGACCCCTAAGGATCTTCTCATGCTGCTGATGTTCATCAATCAGTCCCCCTGCAGCCTGCCATCTGCAGGTTTTAAACTGGGATTTCATGAGTAAAATAAGGAAAATAAAAAAAGGAACCTTTAAAAAAAAATAAGAGATCCAAGAAAAGCTAATATAAAGAGAATGTCTATATGTTCCCTGTTATAAAGTTTCAGCTGGGTACCTGGTAACCCGGTAGATCACTTCTCTAAGAAGAGCTGGGACTCGAACCAGGGACCTCATATATGTAAGGCAGGTATTCTTCCAATGAGCTTACCAGTCTCCTTAGGTTAGTTAGCCTTTCAGAAGGCTATCCACCCCCTTTCCCTGGGGCAGGTTAGATTCCTTGCAGTTTTCCAGAGTCCTACTGATTAGGCACCTGTCCCTGCCTCCTCTCTAATCAAATTCCTCTCTTTACCTGGGTGGCTGGGCCTGGCAGCCTACCGGAGGATTTCCCCCTCCCCTCTCCCTGTCGGGTTAAGGTCCCTTCCGATATTCAAAGGGAGCTCAACTGGCCAAACTCATCACGAAGAAAACACTCTCCACCTTCCCAGACCCCTCTTGCTCCCAGGTAATCTGACCTCACACCCTTCAGAGCAGGGAGTCAGTGGCTCCACCTAGATTATTTGCCCTAAGGGTGGGGTATATGTGCTGCTTCCAGCCACAGGGGTGAGCAGCTCACGGATTTCCTTTGGTTTCTTTATCTTTCCAGTACCCTCCTAGATGACTCAGAGCACCTTCCCGTTCTATATATATATCCAAAGCAGCTGGCGGGGAGGAAGATGTCTGCTCTCCTCTTAGTTAGATGCAGTTCACCAGGAGTTTTACCCTCGCTTAATATCTTGGGGGTTGGGGAGGAGAGCCCTTCCTGGCAGCTGGGAGGTTTAATAACTCATGATTTGCTGTTTTGGTTTCTTCATCCCTCTGTCCCTCACTCTGCTGGGCATTGTAAAGCAGTGTCCTGGTCTGCTGTACTCCAAAGCAGGTCCCCAGGGCAGCCTTTGGCTCTTTTTCCATTGTTTTAATGAGAGCTGAGCCTTATCTGCCTAAAAACGGCCATGTTCTCTGCTCTCCCATGCTAATCTTTATTTCCTTCCTTCTACTCACTTTCGGTTTACTTTGCTCTTCATTTTCCACTTCTTCCAGTTTTGAGGTTAGGTCTCTGAATCGAAGTCTTTCTTTTTGTTAATGTAAGCATTTAGAGTTATAAATTTCCTCTCAGCACTGCCTTTGGTGCATTCCGTAAGTTTTTTCCCATAAATTTTAATATGTTGTATTTTCCTTTTCATTTGCCTCAAGGTATATCTTATTTTGCTTGTGATTTTCTCTTTAACTCATTGGTTGTTTAATATTATGTTGTGTGATTTCTGCATATTTGTAAATTTTCCATTTTACCCTTTCTTGATTTCTAGCTACATTCCATTGTGATTGGAGAAAATACATTGTATGATTTCAATATTTTTTAATTTATTGAGACTTCTTTTGTGGTCTAACATATGGTCTATCCTGGAGAATGATATATGTGCATTTGAAAAGAATGTGTATTCTGTTTTTGTTGGATGAATTTTTCTATATATATCTGTTAGTCTTTGTTGGTTTAGAGTATTTTTTAAGTCTTGTGTTTACTTACAGATCTTCTGACTAAATATTCTAAGCATTATTGAAAGTGGTATATTAAAGTTTCCTACTATTAAATGTAGAACCATCAATTTCTCCCTTCAAATCTGTCAGTATTTGCTTCATATATTTTGGGCCTCTTCTGTTAGGTGCATGTATATTTATAATTGTTACATCTTCTTGTTGAATTGTCTCATTCATCAATATACAGTGACCTTCTTTGTCCTCATAACAGTTTTTGACTTAAAGTATATTTTATCTGTTATTAGTTTTTTTTTTTTTTTTTTTTTGAGGTACCCAAAAATTGAACCCAGGACCTCATATATGGGAAGCTGGTGCTCAACCACTGAGCTACATCCACTCCCTAATTAGGGTTGGTTTATTTATTTGTCTGATTTTAGGAAGTATCAGGGATCGAACCCAGGACCTTGTACATGGGAAGCAGGCATTCAACCACTTGAGCTACATCCACTCCCCCTTTCTGATATTAGTAAAGCTACCCCTGTTCTCTTTTGTTTACTACTTGCATGGAATAATTTTTTTCATTCTTTCACTTCCCCAACCTACTTGTATCTTTGACTTTAAGGTGAGTGTCTTGCAGACAGCGTATAGTTGGATCATTCTTTTTAATCCATTCTGCCAATCTCTGCCTTGTGGCTGGAGAATTTAATCCATTTACATTTAAAGTCACTACTGGTAATGCAAGACTTTCTTCTGCCATTTTGTTATTTAGACTTTGTATGTCTTATACCTTTTTTGGGGGGCAAGGGAGTAAAGAGTTTAAGAAACAAGAAAAGAAAAACAGTAAACAAACCTAGACATGGGTGCGGGCATGTTACAGGGTGAGACATGTACACAGGGCCCCAGGTTAGGTCTTTTTAAGACCTTTCCTCTTCCCCTTTCCTTATGTTGGGGAGGAGCTCCAGCTGTTTGCTGTTCTGATTGGTTGCCCCACCTGTTAGCTCTCAGGGAACTAGTGATGAGGCCTTTGGTTTGGACTTATCCAGGACCAATGGGGAGGCCTGTTTGGAGTTATCTAGCACTTCCCTTTGACCCCAGAAAGAGTTCCAAATGGAACCTTGTGGCCGGGGTCTAGGTGGGGTCTTTGTGGCTTTGTTCTTAGTAGCAGCCTTCCTTCAGGGGGTTTCCAAGCGGGGTCTCATGGCCATGTTCTCTGCTGGGTCCCAGCTGTCTTCCCTCTTCCCCTATAATAACCTCCCTCAACTACCCCCTCAGAGAGTTTACACCGTTATTCTTAAGGGGGAGCTGAAGGGCGATGGCCATTCTTCAGTAGCTGCTTCCTGCTGGTTAGGAGGAGTAGTCCCTGCCTGACAGGGTGTGAAACTCTGGCTATTCTATTGAAGTTGAGGGAAGATGGTTCTAGCACTGTGATTGGAACTTGATGAAATCCCTGCCTGACTAATACCTTTTTCTGGAAGGTGTTGATTCTGGAGAAATAAACTTAGTTAGAATTTTGAAGATACATGGTCCCACTAAAAGGATAAAGAAGAGTATGGCAAGTGGGCCCAAAAGGGGAGGGGGACAGCCATGACATACTGGACCATGATAGTGAGAAAGGCTAGGTACCTCCAGAGGTTGTGTCCTCCCAAAGTTGATGGGTCTAAGGGCTTCTAAGGCATGGCTAGTTTCTTCTGTGCTGTTGGTTAACTCTAGGGAGAGATTGTGGTAGACTTTCTTGGCTTGCTATAAACTGCCAACCCCAGGTCCCATGGTGGTGATTATATCTAGGACAGCTAAGAAAGGTACAAGGAGAGGCACTGCCCTAGACATAAACTCACAGAGACAACATAGACAACAAGACAAGCATATGGCAAGCAAAATAAAGACAGTACTTAGAGCCATTCTTTTACCTTATAGGCATGTTCATTAACTACTTAGAAAATGAATTAAGTTTACTAAGACTTTTAACATGTTCAATAGCCTTCTGCATATGATCTAGAATAGAAGAGATATTATTATATAGGTATATAGGTGCAGTACTTAATACTAATCAATACACTAATCCATGTACAATTTCTTTCTTTGAGCTGCAGTTAATAGATCGGAGCTCCAGGTTTGCAGTACCGTACATGTTGTCTGTCCGTGGGAGCAGGCCATAATGCCAATTGTGTTTAAGTTCTACTCACATTACTCTAGTAATTATTGCTCCACTTGGTATGTCCTTCACACAGCCAGCATGCTGCAGCAGCACCATTGATCCTAGAGAAAGGTCCCAGTGTTTCACCAGCTTGGTGCATAGCACTCTTCAGCACTATGAAACAGCCAGACTGGAAGCAATGACCATTGTAAATCTGACCATATCGAGCCATCGCCAGCTGTTGCAGGAGTCCAAAACTACAGCGTACTTTCCATCCACTTCAGGAGCATGTCCAGAGATGTGGTAGATACTTTTATTGTTTTAGGGGTTGTAGTGACCAACCTAGCCAATAACTCAAATAGAGTGGTACCAGCCAGGGTATATGGGCCTCGTTTGAATGGACAAGAGAGTTTGACAGTATTGAAGTCTATCTCTTTTAATTCTTATATACTTTCTAAATACTTCCAATGCAGTTTATAACATATTAAATTAACTATTTTTAGTACTTGACTTTTTAAATTAAAGATTTATTTATTTATTTACTTGTATCCATTTTTACCCCCTCCCCCCGTTTTTGCTGTTTTTGTGTCCATTCACTGGGCAATTCTCTGTGTCTGTGTGTCTGTTTCCTGCCCTCTCTTCTCCTCCTTCTCCTCCTGTCTTCACCAGGATTCAATCCTGGAAACCTCTGATATGGGAGAGAGTCGTCCAAATGCCGGCGCCACCTTAGTTCCTGGTTTTTCAGCATGTCTCGTCTTTTCTCTCCCTTGTGTCACTCTCCTGTTACGTCATCATCTTGCTGTGTAGCTCAGCGGGGCCTGACGGCGCATCTGCGCGCAGGGCCTGGCAGCGCACCTACACGTGGGGCCTGGGGGGCTCACCTGCTTGCAGGGCCTAACGGCGCACTTGCACATGGGGCCTTCTATATTTTTCTTTATTTTTACTGGGTAGTTCCAGGGATCGGACCCAGGTCCCTCAATATGGGAGACGGATGCCCAACCATTTGAGCTACATCCGCCCCCCAATTGACTTTTTATTTTCTACACCTTTACCATGATTACATTAATTAACTGATATTTTGCTTTAGCAGTACAGGAAAAAAACTACTTTCTCCATTATTTTATGAAAACCTAAGATTCCCAATGGAATCAAGATTATCTTCCCCCTACCACTGCTTTAATATGCAGATTGAAATGGCCTCTGACAGTTTTCCCTTTCACTTTTTGTTATTAGTATCAGTTTAGGTTTCTAATTAATAATGGCTTCCTGGAATTAGCCATTTAAATACTTCAGTTTAGACAATGCTTTTATAAACTTCCTATTACTAACCATAAGTTACTTTTACCTTTAAATAAGCTTATTAAATGACAGTTAGCTGTTTTATACCTTTTTTGTCCCTCAATTCTTCCATTAATGTCTACTTATATTTATTTGATTTTTTGGTGTTGTACCATATTGAGTGCCTTCTCTTTTCTATCTGGGTATATTTTTCATATATTTTCCTTGTGGTTACCGGAACACTACATATTTTAACTTACTTATGTGAATGCCTATTTCCCTGAACTGTGCTTCTCTAAGCCTGGGGCCTTGTTTTATTCATCTTGCACAGTCATTTAATATTTTCTGAATTAAGGGCAAAAATACACCTGTTATACGTTGTCCAATTATTTTACTATATTGAATATTATTGAAATATTACTAAATGTACTTTATCTAATATATTTAAGTTTTAATATTTAAATATCATCAAATATATTATTATATTTAATATATAATAATATTTACTCTATTCAATTCTATTGCCGTTATTATCCTTACAGATGCTTGAATTTTTCTGTCTTTGGCCAGTGGCAATCTCTTCATATTGGCTCCTGAGTCCTACTTACATAGTCCTACCAGTCTTTGATAGCTTCCTTCTATCTTGTATCACAATATAATCCCAGCTCATCTTGTACATTTCCTATCCCAGATCTGTAACAGCTGTTTTCCAAGAATCCCTGGGAAATGGTATTTCAAGACCACAAACTGTGGGATGTTTATGTTTCTGGGTTGGTTACTACTTCTCTGTCTTTACATGGCCAAACCTAAGAAATACATACATAATACATCAAGTGTTCTATTTATACTTCCATTCAAATTCAGTACTCTAGAGTTTTTACTTCTTCAGTCTTACATCTATAGCTGCTTTTTCCCATGCTAAAAATATATCTTATCAATGACACTAAGAATTATAGAATGGCATTATCATATAATTGTTCATATGTGTCATCCTTTAAAACAGTTTCAGCAAAACAATAACAGAATACTTCTACCAATAACCTATATGATTACTGAAAAATAAAACAGCTTAAAATATTTTAACACTTCTTTTTGTTGTATCATATTAGATGTGCAAGTAAATGATTATATTTTATAGAGACTTTGTATGGTTATACCAATCACAGAATATACGTTTAGACCTTATTTACTTTTTTCCTTGAGGAAAATCCCTTTCAGGGATTGAACATTTAATCATATCCTCTGATTCTGGGAAGATCGGCAAATAATAAAACTTGTATACCTTGTAGCTGAAGCAAGCTGTAGAGGCAGAATGGGGAAACTGGGCAACTTCCCAGCTCTTCCCAAAATATCTCTTCCCAGTGTAATTGTGTTTGAAGTTAATTTCTATAAAATTGGACTCTTCCAAATTTAGATGTAAATAAAAATGCACTTTCCAAATATAAATGTATTATCTAGACCTTGACTCCTCTGTAGACATAATTCATAATTATTAAGAGTTTACTTTGTGTAAATATATAGACATAGATATGACTATATTTGTAATAAACTTCTCCTTTGCCACAGGAACCACTCAGAAAGGCAAGGCTCAGTGCTTAAGTATTTCTATTAGTTTGAGAATTAATCACACCTAAATTTAACTTTAAAAAATTTGCTCCTAATATGAATCTATACTTCTTCAGACAAGATATTGTGCTGAAATATCATTATCAAAAACTGTGTTGAACAAGTTTTTTTTCTGTTAAAATTAAATTTAAGAAAAAATGAAGTGAACTGTCATTCTTTAAAATTTGCATTACTGTAGAATATGGATATATTTTTAAAAATTAGATAGCCAGATAAGAATAATTAACTTTTTATTTTGAAATAAAGGCTGCTTTAAAATTAAAAAGGATACAGAACAACAATAATACAGGGTTAAAATGTATTGAATATTTACTGTATGCCAGACACTGGCAGTTTTTTTATTTAATCCTCACGACACCCTTATGGGGTTCTCACTAATATCATGCCCATTTCATAAATTCCTAGAGGAAACTGAGCATTAGAAGCATTGTTACTTGCTTAAGGTCATTTTGCTTTATTGCTGCTTATTTTAAATCTAGCATTTGCAGGTAAAAAGACATTGGTGATTTTTTAAAATAATTTTATAATTTCGGAAACTCAAATTTAGGCTCAGAAGTATAAACCTAATATTTGTTAGTAGCCTATCTCAATTTAAAAGGCATAAAATAAAGTATATTTCATACCTTGAAATATTTGAAAATATGAGTCTTTATGATACTTTGATATGACTATTGAAATAAATGTTAGTGTTTTTCTTAATGTTCCAACCTATAATAAATTAGTATTTGGAATGTTGGTGATAGTCTAGCAAAGTACATTTATTGCAGGTAAAATTTTAGATAAAAAATGGTTGCAGTAAGCTTCCTAATACTATTTTTTTAAAAGTCTATTTAATGTATATTGTTATTATGTATTTCAAATTAATAAAATTAGAAAATTCAGTTAAGCAAAAATAATATCCTCCATAACTGACCATCAGTGATAACCACTATTTATATTTTGGTATATATAACATTCCCTATTTTTTCCCCATTCTTAATGCTTTGTTTGCTTGAATTGTCAATACTTTTTCAAATTATAGTACAATTCCTGAGAAAATATTTTAACAGGAATGCTTGATTTGTTGAACCTAATATATAGTTTCTTTTTTTCAGGATTGCACTGTATATGAAACAGAGAATAAAATTCTTCATGTGGTAAGTATACTTAGATTTATATCCATTTAATTAGAGAATGTTTTGTTTTTTAACTAGTAATCAAATAAAAGGATACAGTCTATTTAAAAAAAGTGTGCCATAATAAAAATCTAGTGACAGGTATGTATTTTATAAGAAATGTATAAAAGAATCAAAACATAAATTGTTAGTTATAACCATTCTATTGCATCTAATAGAAAAATATACAATATTTTAAAAATGCAATATGTAGCAAGGTTGGAATATAATAAGATAATGAATCTAGAGAAGAGATAATTGAAATAAGAATTTTTCACATTTGTCCAGGATATAAAGAGATCAGACTATTTACCTCTATTGTCATTTGGATGAAATACTTCATAAAATAATCTAACTTCCTTCACTGTGATTCTGTACTCACCAGCCTTCTGAATTTTAATTTGGCAGTATTTGTTGAATTAATTAATGAATTTGCAGATATTTTATTACTAGAAATATAATATGAGTAGATTATTCTTTGTAGAAAGGCATCTCCATTTTTGTTAAGGAACAGTTCACCATTTTTATTTGTAAATCACTTTCTTGGGTGATACTAGTCTGTCTTAAAAACTTCTTCACTCTGGTGTGAGATCATGTTGTTTCTGCATATGCCAGGTCCTAAATGGTGAAGATCCATATGCCTGCCAAATGAAACTTTCTTCTTTTATTCCTGCTTTTGTTTTTTAAATTTTATATTTCTGAAATATTTTAATGTTATTAAAATAAAAATGCATTATTTTGCATTTGAAAAAGGAAATATTTTTAAACCATCTTACCTAAATGTGTGTGGTGTGGGGGATATTAATTCAAAGTATCAGTAGTGCAGAATTCTTGTTCCTGTTTTGTTTTCAGCTACACTAATCCCTTGATCCTTTTGCCCTAATTGTACAGTGATGATATCCATAGTGATTTCAAAGTATGGTCTGAGGAGTAGAGAATTAACATACTCTTTTAATTCAGAAGGGAATATAATTATCACCAACCCCCTTTTGATCTACCTGTGGGGTCTGGAGAATAAAGAAACTGATATTTATTTAGGGTCTGTTATATTCCAAGTAAAGGTTTAAGTCCTATGAACATTTCTCATTTAATCCTAATTTTATAGATGGTGGAACTAAGTAAGTGTCACAGATGTTAAGCTGTTCAAGTGTTGACTTTGAACACAGATCTGATACCAAAGCCCATGCCCTTTCCAGATCTGTCCGTTGTTCCCAATTCTATTTCCCCAAGATTTTATGAATTGTACTATTTTTTTCTATAGAACTATGAGGCTACTAACTAGCTGTACCTTATGTTTCAGTAACCAAGGAGCATGAGCATATGCTTTCCCTCCTACATTTTATTTCCTAGAGTTACTGTGTCTTTGACAATGAATTTTCCATGACAATGACTATTCCTTCTGAAGTATGAAAATTACTGAATTGAACTTTGGCATACTGCTGTGGGTTTTTCATTATTTTTATCCCAAGGCAGTTATTGAGGTCATTGTGTATTATACTGCTTTCTCTTTATAAAGTTTCTCAGGAGTAAATCTCTTTCTGGTGTCAGTATCAAAACAAGTTGTACTTTTTTTTTACATTGGCTGTTTGAAACTTAAGATAGAAATTTGTGGCCCATAGTTAGCAAATACATTTCATGGTATTCATTTTGTGTATTAGCTTCATTCTTGGCTCTAAATTATATCCATGATTTCTCTTTCTCTTGTCTTTCTTGCTTAATATATGTATGACATATATATTTGTGTTTGGTAATATAATGTTTTTTATTTATTTTTAAAGAAGCTTTAGATTACGTAAATGTTACATTGAAATTATAAGGGATTTCCATATACCCCACCCCACACACACACACTTTTCCCCATTAACATCTTTCATTAGCGTGGTACGTGGAGGAATATCTCCAGTAGTTAATGAAAGCACTTTTTAAATTAATATTCAAATGTCAACAAAGGAATTGTAAATGGTTCATAGAAAAAGAATCTTCCAGAAACTGAAAAAATATGAAATTTTATTTCTGAAGAAAATTCAGATTCTACCATCATGTGCCAGAATAACAGAAATGAATTTAAATGATGAAAGAAATATTTGTGATTTCTCTTGTATAAAAAGAAATATCTTAAATATAATTTTAGTCAATGAGGCTAAGGAAATAAGCTCTTTGGGGTTATAAAATATTTGAAAATTTTACTTAAAACCATAATAAAAATAACCAGATTTAAAAATTTCTTATTTGACTCTTATATTATTGCTATATTGACATTTCATTTATCTTTGTCAAAAGCTAGATTCTGAGATATTTGTTATGAAAGGTGAATGACAACATAATTAATATAGAAGAGATTTAGAAATGAATGCAATATATTTACTTTGGCAGTTTTGCATTCAAGCTAGTGAGAATTTAAAGATCCTCTCTAATGATCAAGACAGGATGGCATCAGCTAATCAATTCAACTCAGAAAGTGCTTTTGTATTTTCATGTTATCATTCCATTTCCCTTTCTGATCTTATAAGGAAAAATGGCCCAGCCTCCACTAAAAGGTTGTATGATTGTGTATTACTTTTCTCACAATAGGAATTAAATTTTTAAATAGTAAATTAGTATACTATATGGCTTGGTATGTGTTGCTGGAATACTTTCTTTAAAACAAAAATTTCAAAATTAGTACCTTTTTCACATTGCCTATAATGTGTAAGAAATCACTGTGAGTCTAAAAACTGTGTCTGAGTCCTACTTCTATCACTTTCTATCTCAGTGATTTAACTTTTTTGAGACTTTGTTCTCAATATGTAAAATGAAGATATTAATATTTTCCAAAGTATAATTGTTTCTAGGAGGAAATAAATATATTTTGGTAAATTGCTATACAAAAGTAGAGTATTAGTTATAGGCTTTAAAAAATCCTAGTCATATAATCTATTATCTTTTCATTGTTATACTGGGGAAAAAGTGCTGAACCTATTTTCTAGGCTGAGCTTTATAATCTGTTCACCTTTTTTCCAGTATTTATTTGGCTAGGATTTTTTTCTTCTCTTTCCCTTTCTTAAAATTATTATTATTATTATTAGAGAAGTTGTGAGTTTACAAAACAACTCTGCGTAACATACAGGATTCCCATATATCACCCCACCACCAACACCTTGCATTATAACCTTTGTTTAAGATGAAAGAACATCATCAAAATATTACTGCTGGGAAGTGGATGTGGCTCAAGCATTTGGGTGCCCACCTACCACATGGGAGGTCCCGGGTTCGGTTCCCAGTGCCTCCTAGAGAAGATGAGCAAGACAGCAAGCTGGCGCAATGGCTGTTGCAACAAAATGATGCAACAAGGAGACACAGAGGAAACACAATGAGAGACACAACAAAGCAGGGAGCAGAGGTGGCGCAAGTGATTGAGCACCTCTCTCCCACATGGCAGGTCCCGGGTTCGGTTCCTGGTACCTCCTAAAGAGAAGACAAGCACGCAACAAATGGACACAGAGAGCAGACAGCAAGCACAAACAATGAGGTGGGGGGGGAATAAATAAAAAATAAATCTTTAAAAATATATATTACTGCTAACTCTAGTCCATAGCTTACATCTGAGGTATTATTTCCATAAACCACCCTATTAGTAACACCATATATTAGTATTGTATATTTGCTATCATTCATGTGAGAGTTCATGAGAGCACTAAAGGGAGTGCTACAGCCTGAAAAGAAAAGTCAAGGGCAAAAGACTTGGAGAAGAGTATAGAAATGAAGAATATTAGGAAGGGTAAACTGAAAGGGTAAGAAGACAGACAATAGTAAGTTTGACAACGGAAAGCCAAAGAATAAAATGGATGAAGTAAGTAATGCCTTTACAATAATAATATTGAACATTACTGAATCGAACTCCCAAATCAAAAGACATAGACTGACAGAATGGATTTTAAAAATATGAGCCATCTATATGATATCTACAAGAGACTCTCCTCAGACATAAAGACACAATCAGGTTGAAAGTGAAAAGTTAGAAAAAGATATTCCACACAAATAGTACCCCAGAAAAGATCTGGAGTAGCAATACAAATATTGGACAAAGTAGATTTTAAATGCAAAACTGTGATAAGAGATGAAAACAGTATATATTAATAAAAGGGTAAATTCACCAAGAAGAAGTAGCTATAATAAATATTTATGCACCTAACCTGGGTGCCCCCAAGACACAGACAGGAGGCATACACTGGCAAATCAGAAGGGAGAAATAGACATCTCTATAATAATAGTTGGAGAATTCAGTACACCACTCTCAGCATTGGATGGAATACCTGGACAGAGAATAAATAAGGAAACCTAGAGCTTGAATAATATGATAAATGAACAAGACCTAACAGACATTTATAGAGCATTAAACCCCCAAACAGTAGGCTATATATTCTTCTCACGTGCTCTTGGATCCTTCTCCAGGATAGACCATATATTAGGCCACAAGACAGATCTCAATAAATTTTAAAAGATGGAAATTATACAAAGCACTTTCTCTGATCATAATGGAATGAGGGAGAAATCAATATTGGACAGGAAAAGGGAAAATTCACAAATATATGGAGATTAAACAACACACTTTTAAAGAATCAGTGTGACAAAGAACAAATTGCAAAAGAAAATCAGTAAACATCTTGAAACAAATGAAAATGAGAACACAACATATCAAAACCTATGGTATACAGCAAAGGCAATGCTGAGAGGGAAATTTTTAGCCCTCAATGCTTATATTAAAAAAGAAGAAAGAGCTAAAATTGAAGATCTTACTTACATGTAGAGGAACTAGAAAAAGACCAGCAAACCAAGCTGAAGGAAAGAAATAATATAGATCTGAGCAGATATAAATGAAATTGAGGAAAAAAAAAACCATAGAGCAAATCAACAAGATCAAAAGTTGGTTCTTTGAGAAGAGAAACAAAATTGACAAACCCTTAACTAGACTGACAAAGAAAAGAAAGAGAGAAGATACAAATAAAATCAGAAATGAGAGGGGGAGCATTACCACTGTCCCCAAAGAAATAAAAGAGATCACAAGAAGATACTATAAACAACTGTATGCCAGCAAAATGGACAAATTCCTAGAAACACAGGAACTTACACCAACCTTGAAGAAATAGAAGTCCTCAACAAACCAATCATGAGTAAAGAGATTGAAACAATCATCAAAAATCTCCCAAAAATGAAAAGCCCAGGACCAGATGGCTTCACAGGTGAATTCTACCAATCAGTCAAAGATGATCTAATACCAGTCTTGCTCCAGCCCTTCCAAAAAATTGAACAGGAGGCAGTGCTACCAAACCAGCATCACCCTAATACCAAAACCAAATAAAGGTACTACAAGAAAAGATAATTACAGACCAATTTCTCTAATGAATATAGATGCAAAAATCCTCAACAAAATACTTGCAAACCGAATTCAGAAGCACATTAAAGAAATTACACACCACAATCAAGTGGGATTTTTCCCAGATATGCAAAGGTGGTTCAACAAAAGAAAATAAATTAGTGTAATAAATCATATTAATAAATTGAAGAAGAAAAATCATATGATCCTCTCGATTGACGCAGAAAAGGCATTTGACAAATTACAGCATCCTTTCTTGATAAAAACACTCCAAAAGATAGGAATAGAAGGAAGCTTTCTCAATATGGTAAAGAGCATATATGTAAAACCCACAACTAATATTGTACTCAACAGTAAAAGACTGAAAGCTTTCCCGCTGAGATCAGGAACAAGACAAGGATGCCCACTGTCACCAGTGTTACTCAATATTGTGCTAGAAGTTCTAGCTAGAGCAATTAGGTAAGAAAAAGAAATAAAAGTCACCAAAATAGGAAAGGAGGAAGTAAACTTTCATTATTCCTTGATGATATGATCATATACCTAGAAAATGTCAAAAAAAAAAAAAAAATCCACAACAAAGCTCTAGAACTAATAGATGAGTTCAGCATAGTGGAGGGATACAAGATTAATATGCAAAAATCAGTAGTGTTTCTATATCCTACTCTTGAGCAATCTGAGAAGGAATTCAGAAAAAGAATCCATTTACAATGGCAACTAAAAGAATCAAATATTTAGGAATAAACTTAACCAAGGACATGTAAAGGAACTGTAATCAGAAAACTACAAAACATTGCTAAAAGAAACCGAAGAAGACCTAAATGAATGGATGGACATTCCATATTCATGAATTAGAAGACTAAATATCATTAAGATGTCAATTCTCCCAAAACTGATTTACATATTCAATGAAATCCCAATAAAAATCACAACATCCTTTTTTTTTCCCCCCAGAAATGCTGAGTTTGGCTTAGAGAGAGGCCACATTTGAGCAACAAGGAGGCTTTCAGGAGGTAACTCTTAGGCAGTATATAATACTAAGCTAAGATTCAATTTCATAAGAAAAGGTTCATAAATACAATCATCAATATCAAGGGCCTGGCCTAATTGTCTGTCTTCCTTCACTAGGCACTGCCCTTGGATTCTTGCTATCCTATTAGAGAATGTAGCAGAACTCCCCAGGATGGAAATTCCTTATTCTTTTGTTTATTGTGTGGATCTCCGCCCACCAAGACAATGCCCCATTAACACTTGAACATATTCATATGCCTTAGAAGAATAGCCATTATTAAAAAACAAGAAAACTACAAGTGTTGGAGAGGATGTGGAG
The DNA here is from genome assembly GCA_026826555.1 of Tolypeutes matacus. Classification (NCBI taxonomy): domain Eukaryota; kingdom Metazoa; phylum Chordata; class Mammalia; order Cingulata; family Chlamyphoridae; genus Tolypeutes; species Tolypeutes matacus. The sequence goes on from JAKSZT010023082.1 coordinate 5,548,049, forward strand.
AAATAGGCACACTCCTTCATTGTTGGTGGGACTCTAGAATGGTGCAGCCTCTATGGAAGACAGTTTGGCAGTACCTCATGAAGCTGAATATAAAACTGCCACATGATCCAACAATCCTGTTACTAGGAGTATATTCAGAAGAACTGAAAACAAGGCCATCAACTGAGATTTGCACACCAGTGTTCATATCAGCATTATTCATCATTGCTAAAACATGGAAACAGCCCAGGTGTCTGTCAACTGATGAATGGATAAACAAAGTGTGATATATACATACAATGGAATATTTCTCAGCTATAAGAAGATATGAAATCGGGATGCATATCACAACATGGAGGAACCTTGAGGACGTTATGTTGAGTGAAATAAGCCAGACACAAAAGGATAAATATTGTATGGTCTCACTAATATGAGCTAAATACGAGGAATAAACTCACAGAGGTAAACTCGAGAGTATAGGTAGACTGTGGATCAACAATGGGAGCTGTTGCTCAATGTATGTAGAATTTCTAGTAAGGTTTACTGTAAAAGTGTGGAAATGAATACAGTTGATGGTAACACATTATTATAGTGAGTATAATCGACTCTGCTTATTTATAAATGAGATTGGCTGAAAGAGGTAGTCTATGGATGTATATGTTAATTGAAAGGAAGCTAGAGAATAATCTAGGCACTGTATAATAGTGATTTCAGTGGTAGATGAAGATTGTGGTTAGTATAAATATAAGAATGTTCTTTTACACAGTGTTGAGAATGTGGTGATACACAGGAAAATTACAGATACAGAATTATTAAACTATGATAGGAGAGTAACTATAAAGATGTAAAGAGAGCGCTAAAGGATGTCCTAGGACTGAGGGAATACCCAAGGAAGGACAAATTTGGAAGTGGAATACCTTCCCTGATTGGAGAATGGATAGTTGAAGCTTCACCGGCTTGCCTAGGCTAGAGCTCATCCACAGTTGCCAGACAATCAGGAAACAACCTTCCTATAAAACAGGCAAGTCAAAGCTGGTGGGGTGCCACTGTGGGTGCAAGGCCTGGAGAGCATGGTAATTGTTGAAAGGGCTGCAGGATGGTGGTCACTGAGCCCAGACTGAGGCCACAAGGTCACTGAGGGATTGGGTACACAGCTGGAGCAGAGCACCATTGGATGGCCCTACACACATGTACCACTGGTGGACAGCGCAGCAGGAGCAAGAAAAAGCAAAATGCCTTACACGGGAACCATAAAGAGAAGCTTCCTGGGTTGCTTCCATTTTGGGGCTATTGTGAATAATGCTGATATAAATATTGAGTTGTATATATGTTACTACAATAGAAAGTTTAAAAAGAGAGAGAAAAATGCCTCTTTCCTCCTGCAGTGTTCCTCCAGAGCCCTCTACTGACAAAAATGTAACGTTGTGCTTACTGTAAAGGAAAAATACTTCCAAGTCCAGTCCATTATCACAGAGCACGCACTGAAGGGTGAATTTAGAGCTGAGAGCCAACAATAAATACATAACTGGCCTTTATTACCATTAAATCTCATGTGGCAATTTCAAATTTCTCTGGTATAAGTAAAGAAATTTCTACCAGGTCTCTGCTATTTGTTCCATATTTGCCCATAAACTGTGTGTATATAGCAACTGAATTTTCAGAAGCTCATCCAATTATAATGAACTGCTTCACTCTTGCTATTTGAATCTAAAGTCTAAAGAAAAATGAAATATTCTTTCTAATAATTTGCATCTTAGTTGAGCAGCTGGTATGTCAAGCCTTGTTATTCTTTAGCCTGAAAAGTTGCTTGCCTCCTAATCAATTCTCTCTCATCTGCTTAGGGACCTGCCATAATCCTGCCTGTCTGTGTTTCCTGCCCATGAAACAACAGACAAACAGAATGCAGATAATCCCAAAGCAAATTCTTCTTTCCAGCTGGCTCTACTTTCTTATTCAGAAATGAGAATAGTGGCGGAGCCTCTTCTCCCAACTTTTAATTCAGACCAGGATGTCTCAGGGAAGTAGAGAAGTTGGAAGTATCTTGAGCACACTTCTTGATCATCAAAGCTGGAGCACATTTGAGACTAGTGTTCTCTTACTGTTTGGCATCAACCTCATCCTCTTAGGTGATTATTATTCTGAAGTGCCATTTTTAGGCTATAATATTATCTCAAAGTTTGGCTCTCAGCATTAAAATATATGGCAAATACATGCTAGGCGAAGTTCCAAGCACAGTAGTTGAGCAAACAGGAACCAAAACAAAGTTGCCCAGGTGTAACGTGGCTCTGCCATTTAAAAGCTGTGTTACCTTGAGCAATTTTTTTTTTAGCACTTTTGTGTCTCAGTTCCAATATCTGTACAATAGAGAAGATGACAGTATCTCCTTAGGGTGGTTGTGAGCATTAAATTAGTTAATACATGTAAAGGCCTTAGAAGAATACTTAAAATATTGTGAGCTCTAAAAAAATGTTAGTTATTATTTCATTTAATCTTCATAACAATGTGGAGATAGGTACTATTTTCATCCCAATTCTATGGATAAGGAAACTGAGGCACATAGAGAAATTCAGTAACTTGCCCAAGATCATGTAGCTAGTAAGTGCTAAAACTCAGATTCAATCCCAGATTCTTAATCACTATGCTATAGCTGTCTCTCTGGGAGATCACAATCTAATTCTAAAATTGTAAATTGTAGACGTATCATTTCAGGGACTTTCTTTTCAGTCTTTCTGTTGATGCTTCTCTGTTGACATCTATGGTAGGCAGAATTCTAAGCTGGCCCCAAGAACCCTGCCCTCTGCTATATAATCCCTTTTTCTTGTGTGGATGGAACCTGTGAATATGATGGATATTACTCCTGAGATTAGGTTTTGTTATATGGCAAAGATAAAGGGATTTTGCTGATATATTTAATAATCATCAAAAGGAAGAGTATTCTGGGTGGGCCTGACCCAATCATTTGAGGGCTTTAAAGGCGACTCAGAAGTCAGATTCTCTTATTGGTTTTAAAGAAGTAAACTGTCATTTTGTAAGAGGGCCTGTGGAGGGGGCTACATGGCCAGGACCTGAGGATGGCCTCTAGGAGCTGATGAGCCATCCCTGGCTGCAGCCAGCAAGAAAATGGGACCAAAGTCATATAGTTGCAAGGAAATGAGTTCTGTTAACAGAATTCCTTAATGAACTTGGAAGCAGATTCTTCCATACTTAAGCCTCCTTGTAGGAGTGCAACCTAGTCAATACCCTGATTGCAGACTTGTGAGACCCTGAGCAGAAGATCCATGGAAACTGAGATAATAATGTGTGTTATTTTAAGCTGCTAAGTTTGTGGTAATTTGTTACACAGCCAAAGATAACTAATGCAGTATCATTAACCTAAATTTCACTTCAAAATGTGAATATAAGGATTTAAATGATTGGATGCCAGTAATAACAGGACTGAAACTATTGATAAACTTTAGGACCTTGCTTGACCCTGGATGAGTAAAAAGTAGCATGTAAGTATTAATGTGGACAAATGTTAAGAACTAATTCAGAAGAAAATGATGCTTTTAAGATCATGACTTACTAATTTTAACTCAGAATAGGCTGTAGGGGTCATTGCTTCTTTTCCTTTTTCAGAAACACAAGGACAGCATGCTTTGAACGTCACTGATGTTGAGGACAAAACCAAATAAATTACCAGAAATACTTTTCCAGGCTGTGAAATCCTTGAGTGGAGTAGTTGGCATCTGAATCATATTGTAGAAACTCAGTGATTGTTTAATGAATGAATGGCTTAAAGAAAGAATTGTTATTTTTGTTATTGTGGTTTTGTTTCATTTTGCTAATTGTTTTGTTGTGGTTTTTCCCCCACCATCAGACTCTTAAGCTTTAAGGGATTGCAAGTGTTTTCTAGGCTTTTTTGGAATTTAGGTCATGTGATCGTTATTTATTTGCAGCTGCATTTGCTTTCTGCAGCTGTTTTTTTTTTTTTTTTTTTTTTACCGGGAGGTCCCGGGGATCGAACCCAGGGCCCTCCATATGGGAGACGGATGCCCAACCAGTTGAGCTACATCCGACCCCTCTGCAGCTGTTTTAAACTCTTACTATTTGTTGTATATACTTACAATTTTTAATTGGATTGAAACTGAAATTTTATTCTATTAAAGTTTTTAAAAGTTTTTTTCTTCATTTTTCTTTACTCATATGAGCAAAAAATTCTTCTTGAAGAATGTGCATATAGAATAATACTTTTGAATACCAATTTAAATTCTATTTGTGAATTTTAATCTTTCAGAGTTACCCATGATTGTTCATTCCTTGTGTCTTATTAGGGAACCATCATAACTAGATGTGTAAAATTGCTAGCTCAACTGAGAGTTTGCAAATACTAAGATACTAAATGTACTATATTTCTGAATGAGGTGTGTATTAGTCAGCCAAAGAGGTGCTAATGCAAAGTACCAGAAATCTGTTGGCTTTTATAAAGAGTATTTATTTGGGGTAGAAGCTTACAGCTACAAGGCCCTAAAAGAGCCCAACTCAAGGTTACTTCCTCACCCAAGTCTGTTGCAAGATGGCAGGCTACCTCTGCCTGGTCTCTCCTTCCTTCTTCCTCTTAAGGCTCCATGGGCCTATCTTCTTCCGATCTCAGCTGTAGACTGGCATAGGGCTCATGTCTCTTCCTAGGACTTTAGCTGTTTGAGCCTTCTCCTTTCTGTCACATGGCAGGACCGAAATGACAAAGTTCTCTCCTCTTCCATATTTTCTTCTGTGTGTCTTCTTGAGTGAGTGTCTATTTCTATCAGCCCACCAAGGGGGTGGGGACTCAACCCTGAGTCACACCCAGCTGACATGGTTGAATGGTTGAATCAAAGCCCTAATCTTGATTTTATCAAGTAAACATAAAACCTTTTAATTTAATACAATCAAAGGGTATCACGCCCAGAGGAACAGACCAGTTTACAAACATAATCAATATCTTTTTTTTTGGAATTATAAATAATATCAAGCTACTACAAGGTTTATATCATTTAGACTTCTCACTATTTAAAATTAGAATGAATGTGTAATATTTGTAAAATCAAAGACTGTCTTGTTCACCAAATAAAATTCAAATATCATCCTAAATTGGCACAGAGCTGCGTGATTTATTATACTGAGTTATACTAATATAGAAACCAAACAAAATAAAAATACGCTGTTTTTTAGACCATTTTAATTGAAATATTATCAGTGACTTTTAACATGTACACACTATTAAAATAAAATTTTTATGACTATTTTACATATCATTAATAATAAAACTGAATTTGTTTAAGCTGTACTTAAATTGTAGCTTTCATGCCACCATTGCCATCATAAAATGTATATTCAACTGTTATTTCCTCAATTTATCTTGGTTTTATACTCTTGTCCCTTGTATGAGATATGTATACCAGATAAATGGGAATTTTCCTTTTAAAGCCCCCTTTTTTAACCTAATGAGCCTGGAGTTCTTTCCTATGTCAAATGAATTTTCTTGTTTTTTAATATGAAGATATTTCTATTCATTTGCTCTAGTACACTCTGAAGAATAATTGACCAGGACTCCACTCATTCAGAAGAGCATAAGTAAAAATTATTTAAGTAATTCAATCATGCCTGAGTGTGTGACTAACATAAGCCTTCTTTCCTATCCCTTAGCTTTTCACTATTGTTTGTACTTGGAACACTTTCTACATTCTTTTTTAAAATATAGTATCTAAAACTTCATAAGTTAATCTAAAAAGTATCTGAAAAATTCAGAGGTAATAAAAAAAATGCTGTTCATAAACAAAGAAGGAATGCCAATCTGTTGTTATACCTTAATGTAGGGTTGTTCTTTTTTAAATCTCTACAATGAATAAATTGCTGTTTTTATATATTTTTAAACCATACTAAACATGCTGTGTTTGGATCTTTTTTCCCTTTAGAATATTTAGATTTGAGTGAACCAGCCATATATACAGAATAAAATATGTATATAGAACAAAATATTAAAACTTTCCATTTCATCCTGAGAACATGATCTATTATTCATATTAATCCATATTTGAAATTATTATAAATTACCCAAGAGAATAAAATCACACAATACTATTAAATCTAGCACATGACACTCTTCTGTTTGAAAAGGTTCTTGAAATCATACCTAGCCCTGTCTGTTAACTATTATTCAGTTACCAATGCTTTGTCACCATCTTGGGTAGCTTATAACAGAATCCTGAAGGTCAGTTATAATACTCCTTGCCATTTTATGTTTCCTTTAGCTTTATTAAAGGCATATTATTTACTAGGCTTTAATTTACAGTTCAAGTTTTTTCTTTGTTTTTAGAATTAAAGATAAATAGAATTTAAAATCCTTTGGTATAAATATTGCAAAAATACCAAAAGGATCCTTTTTATGCAGTGGTTACCGGTCATTTTCTAGCAAGAATACAGTTGTCCTTTTGCTGCTCAAATTGCTTTAAGTTTTCCCAGAGAGCCATGTCTTTCTAATACTCTATCTAATCTACATTGTAAACTGTAAGAACTCTTGATGGCCCACCTTATATTTCTTTATACTATGTGGTATGTTATATAACATCTATCTAATACAGACATATATTTTAGACACTAAAAATTAAATTGATAAAAAATGGAACTTGATCTAAGGATCAAAATAAGAGACAGTAAATATAATAATGATTAAGAATTAAAGTCCTTCTTCTGCCTAGTCAGTGACCTTGGTTTATTTATTTAGCCTTGCTCTCTCATCTGTTAAACTGGCTACAATGATACCTACTTCAGGAAGTTGTAAATTTAAATGATTTTGAAGCATTTAGCATTGGGCCAGGCATATGATAGGTGCCCTACAAATGCTAAATTATAATAATAAAGGATGTGGGTTTTTTTGTTTTTTTTTTGTTTTTTGCTATTTATAGTTCATTTTCTTTTTCTAGAATACACTGTTAGGTAGCAATAGATAATATTGTGTTTTAAAACAATAAAAGTATATCTCACACGATTTCACTGAATGAACAGAATTAAACAAATACACAGTTTACAAGAGCATGTTAAATAACTTCCGTGGAACTTTGCCATAGTCCTCTTAATGTGGCTTCCTGCAGTGGGCTTGATGTATGATGCAGTAAGGAGCATAGAATTAGCATATAGGGGGGCGGATGTGGCTCAAATGGTTGGGCGTCCGTCTGCCATATGGAGGGACCTGGGTTCGATCCCCGGGACCTCCCGGTAAAATAAAAAAAATATATATAGAAAGCGCATGGGCTGCCAGGCTCTGTGTGCCGCTGAGCTGTCGGGCCCCGGGAGCCATGCAGCAGGATGATGACGTAACAGAGGAGAGACAAGACGAGATGCTCCGAAAGCTCCAGAAGCCAGGAGCTGAGGTGGCGCAGGTGGCAGAACACCTCTCTCCTACATCGGAGGTCTCCAGGATCGAATCCTGGTGAAGACTGGAGGAGGAGGATGAGAAGAGATGGCAGGAAACACACAGAGAATTGCCCAGCAAATGGACACAAAAACAGCAAATGGGGAAGGGGGGGTTTAAAATGGATAAAGTAAATAAATAAAATCTTAAAAAAAAAAAAAAAAAAAGAATTAGCATATAAAGAAAGGTCATTTTATACCTTCTAATTGGCTTATTTAGTCAAGTGGCAAATGCTGTAATATGAAGATTCTAGTGCATTATCTATAAAAGAGTCAGCAAGGTTTTAGTGCAGTTTCTTTTTTTTAACTCTTTGTATTTTTTTTTTCAAGTATTTTAATCCAGTAAATCCTGGTAGCTTTGATTGCAAGGTCAGTGTTTTACTCACCTTTTGTATTCCCTACAGTACCTAGCAAATAGCAGGCATTTGGTAAACAAAATTACTCAAGAAGAAGAATCTGAAAAAAATGATTTGCTACTTAATACAGTCCATTTAGTTGGTACTTTCTTTTTCCTAAAAATATCTATAGTCTAGTATTTCTGCCTTTTTTCCTTGTACCCCAATTCTAAGTACTACCAATGTCTGGCAAGGAGAGCTATTGTAGCTCAATACCAGTTTATTATATGAGGCCCTGAATCTTGTAATACATATGTATCAAGCCATTTGTATACATCCATTATCTGTCGATTTATTTGTACATTGGACTCTTGAAATATGCTTCAACTTTTAAAAACCACAAAGTTTTCTTGGTTTATTTTTACCATGCTGATTTAGTAACCTTCAGATTATCATGCAATCCAAGTACCCTATATAGAAATGCTTCAGAATTAACAATGTTATCGCTCCCTTGATATAAAGTGAAAATAAGAATGAAATGTAGCCACGTATAGGAGGAAAGTTAAATCTGCCAAAGTATGTTTTTCTTCCTGTCTGTCCAACAGCAGCCATTTGAATTGAAGCCACAGTTTTTCTATGTTAAGTTCTCCCACTCTGTCCTTTTCCCTATGGTGGCTGATGAACATTTGAAAAGGAATTTTTTTTAATGTATATAAATAATAAATATCAAAGAATGGGGTCCCAGGATGGTCTACATAATTGGGGAAGCCAAGTGCAAAATGAAAATGGAGAGCTCCATCTTCAAAAATGACTATAAATTTCAAGACAGCAGCAACAGAGTATAAAACCAAGTGCAGGCCCTGTGCACATGCCCATGATGCAAGCACTGTAGGATTCCCTAATTCTGGAGGGTGATCTTCCTGTTGGCACTTTGTCTAGAAGCTCATCAGGTTAAATACCTTCATTGTATCCGTAAAGATTGAACTTGAACATGAAAGGGAGTAAAGAGATGTGAACTGTCCATCTCGACTATGCAGCTAGACTGGCCGGTGTATTATGGTCATCGTAAGATGATCAACAAGGCCATGGAATTGAAAATAATGAGGTAATTCATCCTATGAGTAAGGATTGAGCCCTTAGAAGGTAGAGAAAACAACAGGAAGAGACCAAGCATTTATTTATTACTTTCTTTGGATAGGAGCCATATTGGGCTCTTTTCTTTAATACATTATCTGGATTTATCATGGAAACCCTATAAAGTAATTTTTATTATCCCCATTTTCTACATGAGGAAACTGAGCCTCAAGGATAAAAAAAAAACTTAAAGCCACACAACAGGTAAGTGACAAAATGGTGATAGCCCACATCTGTCTTCATACCAAGCCCCCACTCTTTCATGGGTATCAAACTGGCTAATGTCTGTCTTTAGGGGCTGGAAGCCACAATAAAAGGGCAGCCTTGAGAAGCAGCAAAAAGCATGACTGTGATTAGGGGTTGAAATTTAGCCTGACAGCCTCTGTAGTGAGGAAGTTGAGCCCTGCACAGACTGAGGCCATGGACCAAGTACAGAATGCAATCAATAAAAAAGAAAGTCATTATTATCTTGAACAGGCAGAGGGAACTCCCAGCAGAGTAATGCAGTGGCCACAGAACAAATGTAGCATGTTGGAGACAGAAGATAACACCTTGAATGCTGCAGAATAATAGCTCCTCCTACAGTGAAGGGGAAAAAAGTTCTCAAATATTAGAAACCAGGCTTCAGTAAATACAGTGACAGTCTGTAAAGCATCTGAGGGCTAGCATATGTTAAGGCAGTATTTTCATTCACTCATATTGGACTTTCTTCATGATTTTGCTGTGTCTAAGCCTTAACCATACTATTATGTATCTAACATATATTTTGAATCAAGTATTCTATGTCAGTATGAATGAATTTATCCTAACCAAAACACTAGCATTATGTCTTCTGTCAAGCCACACTCTACTAATTGTTAAAGCTTGTTTCCTCTTTAATTTATTGAGCTAATATTTATTGAGTGCCTTGTTTGTTCTAGTATCTGTTTGACTGGTGTGGGTGATCAGTGATGGGGGGTGGCGAGGAAGAGAAGAAGTCAGAGATGAATAAGACATGGTCCCTTAGTTATCATACAGTTGGAATGCTCAAACAGCAGGATTTGAGGGCATGCCAAACTGCCTGGAGGAGGTGAGAAACTTCACACTAAGGTAACCTTTGGGCAGGAAAGTCTTGAAGGGCCAAGCAGATTTGGAAGATTTATCTTTCCTGGACCTTGGATGGATATATTTTTTTAATGTTTCTGATCATAGAGTAAGATTTTGAGATTATTTCATTCATTTCAATCCATTGGTTGTTATCAAAAGGTTCTCAGATAATTAAGGTTGTTTAGAAACAGTCATTTTATTTTAGGACCGATGAATCAAATAATAGAAGCAAGAGACCATAACTATGACTTCCATGAATATTTTGCATATAGTTCTTATATTCATAATTTAGAATATATATATATAGGTGTGTGTGTTGTATGTATATGTATTATGTGTTTCACCCGAATATCTTTTTTACACAGTAATTTGATTTTACAGAATAATGTACCAAATACTTTCATCTACTGTTTGTTTTATTTTCTCCTTCTTAAAAATGTTATTTTAAAAAAGGTAATGTGTATGTTACTTACATGTGTTTACTGTATTTTTCTCTGTTTTTGCTTCCAGTGTAAAACTCTTTCTGGAGTCTGTGACCACATCATATCCCTGTCGTCAGATCCTCTGGTTTCACAGTCTGCCCACCTGGAAGTGATTCAGCTGGCAAACATCAAGCCAAGTGAAGGGCTGGTAAGAGATACTGTGTTTATCAAAACCACCATCCATCAGTGGACAGCTAATAATGTGGGCAAAGCAGCCTCCAAATATGGGAACCCATGAATTTTAACGGACACTGAACATTTTGGTAAATTTTTTTTCTGGAGGAGTTAATGAAGTGCGAGTTTAATCATAATAAAAAGTTTTATAAACATAAATTAAAATGAAAGGGAATTAAAAAGGGTGATTTCTGCATTACGCTGTTTATTTTGATAATAACTTAGGTTTTTTTTCCTTGTATTCTTCCACTCCACCCCCATCCCCAGCCAAAGTTCATGAAGTTTAAAATTTTGTAATAAACAACACAATGTTACCTCCTGTGCAAGTAGGTTTTTGTTTTGTTTTGTTTTGCTTGTTTTTTTCTGGTTTGACTGTATTTCTTCCCCTAGGTTAGGTAAGCTAAACAAAACTGATATTCTTTATAACTCACGTCCATTCTTTCTTCTATAAATAAGCAAGTAGATAGTGCCAACACTTGGCTAACATCCCTGAGGTCTGTTTTCTTTTTATGATAATAAGATAATCTTCTATATCTTGTTCAACTGGTTGAAAAGTGTATTGGTTCTCAATTTAACCTAAGTACAGCTTAGTGTTTTGTTTTGTTTTGTTTTGTTTTTTGATTGATTTTTAATAAGCCTCTAGGAAAAAAGCATAGAAAATGGATTTTGATGAAGGTGAGGCAAAAAACAAGAAACTGACTGGAGAACATCATACCTGTACACAGCTATTACATGCTAGCTTAGTGCTGCAATATTTGTCCTTTCTCCCTGTAGATGAATTTTCCAGAGAAACCATTAATGATACTTTAGAAAATAGAAATCTTTAGAAACTAGCATTAATAACTGAATTCAGATGATAATCTTCTTATCTTGAAGCATGCTTAAATTTGTATTTGGCTTTTCTTCTTCATATATGTATAACTGTTTCAGAGGGTGAAACCTTCATTGGCCATCAGTAATTTTTTGGTTTGAAGCCATCTGTTCTGTAGAGTGACTTTTTTTTCCTGTTATTTGGAAAACTATTTCTGCATAACCATAGTTCCTAGTGCTATTGTGGCTTTTATGGGTATTTTCCTGGGAAGATGGAAATCAATATATCAGACATAGCCAAAATATCATCATTATAACTTGTGTTATATCTGACTTTGATTAGTTTTAAGAGCTTATTTCTGACATTTATAAACTTATTTGAAGTAATATTTATGATTTTAAATTTTCGTTATTTCTTTTTATTACTTCTACAAATTCCAGTCTTTCGACCTATAGTATTAAAGATTTGCCTTTCTACATCTCCCATTTCAATAGTTAGGAAGTAAAGTAGGCTCTCTTAAGTATTATTTGTAGAATGAAAAATTATGAACTAATTCTGTGTTATATTAGATTGTCAGGATACCTGGATACAAATTACATACATAAAATATAGCTATAAATGTGATCTTGGATAGGGAGGGTAAATTTAACCCCCTTGGCTTCAGTCTTTTCCTCTGTAGAATGTGGGGATCAGTAGAGGGGGTGGGCTAACTCTTCTTTAAAGCTCCCTCTAGCTCCAGTTCTGTGGTTCTAAGGATGATATTGTTCTGAGAAAAGAGCCTAATTTTTTCCCTCTAATTTCCACTGAAATTACGGAAAAAATAACCATACGAAGCTAGTCAACATAATGCTAATTAATGGACTTTTTGAAATCTTGGATATTTTTGAACATGTGGTCCTGGACAGGTTTTTTATTTTTTTAAGTTAAAAGAGTTAGATCTGGGTCTGCTCTTTGGAATAGTCATGGACTTAAAATGCTAAGAACAAGATTCAGTTAAATAGTCTGGGAAAGAGAGAGGAAAGAAAAGAAGTGAATGCCTACCATTTGCCAGGTACTTTCCTCACAACTCTACTGAGTAAATAATTTTCCCATTTTACAAATGAGAAAATGGGATCTCAGATTCCCAGCAATTTGCCCCAATATCACATATAGGTAATAAACAATAGTGCCAGGGTTTAAGTTCATTATAAATCTATAGGAAGTGTATCTGAACAAAGCTTTTTCCATTACCTCACTATCAAATTTGCAATTGCTAAAGGGAGGTGGGAGAAGTTTAGAAGGGTGAATTTAAAACTAGAACTATTTAGGGAAATTCATTTTCAAAGGACATTTCAAAGGAAAAGAAAAGCCTACAGTGTTGAAAATTAATAAATACAAAGAGTTAAGTATAAAACCATTTCTTGTAATTCATATGAAAAGGGAGAAGACTAAATAGAGATTTTAAATTACCTATTCAAGTTATCATTTTAAAAATCAGCCACTTTTAAGTAAGTTTAATTATTCACATTTGAATTAAGTGAGGATTTGAGGATTATGTTAACATTTGGCATATGTTTAGCCATAGGAAGTATCTAAATAGTAAATGAAGAGAAAGAAAGAAGTAGAGCATACCAAGTCTTAATGAAATTTAATTAGCTTAGAAACATCTATAGAAGGTCTGCCAATTTCAAAACAAAATGTCTCTCATAGACAAAAATGTAACTGCTTTATTGTTTTTGATAAACTGGATAGATTGTTCATCAGCCTTCTAAGTGGTAAAATCTCCCAGGATTTCTTAGATTTGGAGGTCCTGAAGCATTAGAAGAAACGATGAGAAAAGTGTTTAGTTATGATTAAACATGAAACTTCTGAAATGCTTTTATTTATTTAATTTTTTGGTGTCTAAAGGTTTTATTTAGCTGGATAAAAAGGATTTCTTTTTTCCTTTTTTAATTTATTTTTTTATTTTTTCTAAAAGATACTTAGATTACACAAAATGTTACACAACATCATATAAAAATATAAGGGATTCCCATATGCCCCACTCTCCACAGCTCCCACTCCCCACACACACCAACAGCTTCCTCCATCAGTGTCATACATTCACCACAACCTATGAACACACCCTGGAGCACTGCCACCAAGGATGGACCACAAGTGGCGGTGCTAAAATGATTTTAAACAACAATAATCAGCCTAAAATTAAAAGAAGGAAAATGGGAACTGTCCTAACATAAAACTGGATAAGAGTTGAGATGAGAGAGAAATGGGTCGGAGTTGGGGGTGGGCATTCTTGTGGAAGCCTCTTGGCCTCAGAGAGAGTTGTTTTTCTATTTAGGTACTTGGACTGTCTCCAAATATGCCTTATTCTGCTGCCTTGCCTATGAGGTTGCTCTGGCTGCTGTTGGTTAACTGACATTTGGAGTCAGAATGAAGCAAATGTCATCTTGGCAAACTGAACAGGAGAAAGGGAGCTGTTCGAGTCAACTCCAGAATTAATTAATTGATTTATAAAAAAGGAAAAAAGGGGAAATGACAGTTCTGATGAACTAGTAGCCTAGATTTGTCTCAGTTCCAGAAAAAGTGCCACTTGAATTACATGTCCTACTCGTATTTGACAATTTTTCAGAGATGGACAAGTGATAAGATGTATTTCTGTGGACTATTCATTATTCAGAAGATAATTAGTTGAAGCTCATCCACGCAACTTGTTTCTTCTCTTACTTCCTTTTGTTGCCTGACTTTTTGCCATTTTTCTCATTAGTACTGCTAAAAGGGGATAAGAAGGATGAAGAAGACAGTTTTGATTAGTAAAAGCAGTTATGATATATACTTTATGGAAATTAGAAATTATAATATTGCAAAAAATAAAATGTCCTCTTTGTTAGGGATATTTCATAAATGTGCTTTATTTATGTCCCATTGCTCATAATTATAAAAAAGCTTCTAAAATTGAACTCTATACACATAATTAGATCCATCTTTATTCAAACGTTTTTAAAATAATGTTTATCCATCTGAAAAATTAGCTTTAATCTAAATTACAAAAAATTGTTACAACAAGATCCTCTTCCTATAACTAATAGATACTAACTCTAGCTTACAATTGCCAGTCTTTAAAGTTCCTGGTATGTACAATAATTACATACAAATATTATTTCCAGAGTCATAATTAGATTATCCATAATTTTTTATTATCCCAGTGACTACAGTGTCTTTTCTGAGCTTTTAATTCTTAGGATACTAGGCTTTCTCTATGACTTAATCATTTATTTCAAACTCTTGACAAACATCTTTAATTTATAACCACAAATGCACAGAGTTTAAAGAAGTATGGTGCAAAGTATAATAAGCTTCTACTTACAGTTGTCAGAAGAGATGGGTAATTGGAATAAATTTGTATAATATCAAACTCAGTTACTCTTTTTTACCACTGTATTAGTCAGTCAAAGGGGTGCTGATGCAAAATACCAGAAATCTGTTGGTCTTTATAAAGGATATTCTTTGGGGGTAGAAGCTTACAGTTACCAGGCCATAAAGCATAAGTTTCTTCCCTCACCAAAGTCTGTTGCCATGTGTTGGAGCAAGATGGCTGCTGACGTTTGCCAGGGTTCAGGCTTCCTGGGTTCCTCTCTTCCCGGGGCTGTGTTTCTCTCTGGGCTTAGCTCCTCTGTTCCTTCCACAAGGTCAGCTTTAGACTATGAGGCTCTCTAGGCTTTGCCTCTCTCCACAAGACCAGCTGTGAATTGTCAGGCAAACGGCTCGTCTCTTTTACTGGGGCCTTCTCTCCTTCCTCACTACCAAGCTCCTCTGTGTGCTTACTTCCCCAGGCTCCAGCATTAAAACTCCAGCATCAAAAAACTCCAACTCTGTTATTTGCCTTGCCTTTTATCTTTGAGTCGCCACCCACCAAGGGGCAGGGACTCAATGCCCTACTGACTTGGCCCAGTCAAAGCCCTAATCATAATTTAATCATGCCCAGAGGAACAGGCCAGTTTACAAACATAATCCAATATCTATTTTTGGAATTCATAACTATATCAAACTGCCACAACCACATTTCACATAGAACATGTGTGCTAAAAATATCTTAGTCTTTCTGAATAAATGTTAAACAGTGGATGTTTGACTTTAATATCTACTTTTGCCAAATATTATGTTCTAATGAGAAAAATGAAAGTACACAACTTGCCTAACTGTTAATAAATAGGTAAACCAGGAGCATAGTAGTTGAGAAGAATGTATATACACTGTGCTTTAGTTTCCTTATCTCTGAAACAGAGGTAATAATAGTTTCTACCAAATAGACTATTATTAAATAACTATAAAACACTTAAGGCAGATCCTGGCACATTATAACAAGTACATGTTAGCAATGATGATTGCTTTGTGTGTCCAAGCAATATATATTGTTTTTTTTTCACTGTCTTTTTTCCACTTTATCCTCTCTCACAACCCATGTTAAAAACCAAAACAGAATTAGAATCTAACTCTTACAAATACATTTTAAGATACTTTATTAATTTGATGTCATCTTGTTAATTCCTGGGGGGGGGGGTGATTGCAAGGATCTTGTACCATTCTAAGTTCTATAATAATACCATTATATTTGCCTTCCAATATATAATAGGATCAATATTAACTTCAAAAGTAAGTAACCTATACATCTGTCACTAGTTTAAGATTGAATATTACCATGTGGTCATAGCCAAGAATTACTAGCTAATTTGTTGATTAATTTCTAGTTAAATTTCTGTTAAGAGGTTTGGTGATTTATTTTATATAAAGTAATCAGCTTTCATTTAAGAAACTAGAGTTCACAGGTAATTTATCATTTTTAAAAAATTATATTAATTTCATTTCACATTAGAGATCCAGGCTCATCCATTTCTAGAACTGATACCAACAATTTAGACTTAGGATATTAATTAAATAATTTTTTCAGAATTAAAACCTACCCAGTGATTTCTTAATAGTCCCATACCATGAATTTTACTGCTTCTTGTTTTTATCTCTTACTTATTTTCAATGAATACGTGTGTATATTCAGTTATCTAAACGTGGTTAACATAAAGGTTTGGGACATAACCATTATAGTAATTATTGTTTGCTTTACATAAGTACTAAAGGTATGTTTTTCTGAAATGATATTTTTGATTATTTAACCCTTATGTTTCAGATTTTAAGTTCATTGAAATTAATACTTTTTACTTACGAAATCAGTGGTTTGAAATGCAAAGCACTTTTGTAGGTAAAACTCAGGTAATTTTTTTTTCTCCAAAGAAAATTTAAAGGAACAGAATCTTCCTTAGAGGGGAATAATGACTAAAGGGGAATCATTTATTTTTTTCTGATTATTTAATTTAAGATGTTTCAGTAAATTGTGAGTCCTTCATTGTGATATTATTTTCCTTTACTTTGAAGTTCCATAACTATTCATAATTTAAAGTTTTCATTTGCTCATAAAGTTTCCACAATTTCAGTATTTCTGGATAATTTTTAAACCTAATAAAGCTTTTTCTAAAATGGCTTTATTTAAATAGAAAATGGAATCTTGTCCTCTTTATTGGGGGAGGGGACATTGCCACACATGACCTCTTAATTGTTGATGTAGAGATGATTAGATATAATTATTAAAATTATGAGTAACAAACAAAAGCAGAAAATGCAGGGTATCCTACAATAGCAGAAGGAAAAATTCTATATAAGTAATATTTTATCACTCTTCTTTCTCTAGTTAGTTGTAGTACAAGTGACTCTGTAGAAACCTACTTTTTAATTGTGTAATATGCAACAGGTAATAATATCGTAATAGCATGCTAATACTTGAGTCTCCTATTTTAACTTTTATTTTGCCACAGAACATATAGTATGGATTCTGGAGGGGAGTGAGGTGAGTTCTTTCTTCAGGATATGGAGTTACCATGCTGCCTTTTATAAATTTTATAGGAAATTCACTTGTCAAGTAGTTATTTGATTAAGTTGACTACAGGCTTCTTCCTACAAAGTTTAGAAATCAGAACATTGAGACAGGAATTTCTTATTATTGAGTCATGGCTTCATCCCAGGTACATGTGGCACTTTTAATTCCATAGGGTATTTTTTTCTTTTTTGTAAGCAAGGTTGTAAGGTACTTGAGAGTACTCCAATTGCTTCACTTTTTTTTCTTTTCTGATGCTTTCTGTTTCTTAGGGTATGTATATTAAATCAACATATGATGGCCTCCATGTAATTACTGGAACCACAGAAAATGTAAGTATTGTAACATTTCAAATGTGTGTGTTGTGCCCTTTCATTGTTAAACACCTAATTTTTTATATCTCACATAATTGAGGTTGACTTTTGAGGATTCATGAGCAGATTAGGAGATAAAACTAAAGACATACCCAGTTAGTAAGTGCTGGTTTCAGGAGAGTTTGTTTCAGTGATTATATTTAGTTTACAATAGCTATTTACTTAAAGTAAATCAGATGTTTTCTGTTCACAGCCAGAGATTTGTCTTTGTTTAGTACTTTCTGGTTTGTGACAAGTTATTGTGACATCTAAAAAAATCCACTCCCATCTGTCAAATATTTTAGTTATTTTAAGAATCTTAACTCACGCAAGAAAGGAACATCAGGTAAGTCAGGCTTTTTGAAATTGTGGCAGTGTAAGTCAGCTTAAATCAGTAGATGGGGCAGTATGGTATATAGTGCAGTGGTTCTCGTGTTGTGATCCCAGGATCAGTAGCATTAGCCTCCTTTTGGACCTTGTTAGAAATGCAAATTCTTGAGCCCCACCCCAGACCTACTGAATCAGACACTCTGGGGCCCAGCCCTCTACTTCTTACAAAGAGATTCTGTTTTAATGGTGATTCTGAAGCATGCTCAAGTTTGAGAACCACTGCAAAACAGTGGGCCAGAAGTCCCTAGGCCTAGGTCCTATAATCAAATCTGCTTCTTTATAGCAATGTAATTTTTGGCAAGTTGTTTACCCTCTCATTGCTTTAGTTTCCTCAACTATAAATCAGAAATAATATCATATGGCCTGTTTACCTTACTATGTTGTGAAAATCAAATAAACTAATAACTGTGAAAGACTAGTAGCTATAAAGAGCTCCAGAAATGGGAGGTGATCATTTTGGGCATTAACATGGTCAGTATAATAGATTTTAATAGCATAATGAATCAGTATTCCTGCATTTGGTTGTCTCAGATTTTCATTGTACTCTTCTATAAGCAGATGCTGAGCTTTGAAGTGATTTTTCTTTGAAAGATTCTGACAAATTACATGTTTATGCTGTGTTCCTTTAAAGATGACTGAAGTTGAATTAGTTTATTCTCAAGTTATTGTTGATCTCAACATTTTGCCAGCATTTTCTTTTAAAAATCAACATTATCTTCATCTAATTCATCTATTCCTTTAGTCATTTATTGATCTTTCCCTTCTTCTCTTGGTTTGTTGTGAAAGGTAAAACAGATAATATGCATTACAATTGGATTCCTGTAGTGGCTTCACATTTTGGTATTTATATAATGAGACTCATATGGGATCAAAAATATTGGTTAGG
This sequence comes from Tolypeutes matacus, assembly GCA_026826555.1. Taxonomy (NCBI): domain Eukaryota; kingdom Metazoa; phylum Chordata; class Mammalia; order Cingulata; family Chlamyphoridae; genus Tolypeutes; species Tolypeutes matacus. Next base: position 5,567,006 of record JAKSZT010023082.1, read on the forward strand.
TGCATAGTGTGAACTATTTAAAATTTTTAAATGCAGTAAGATACTGTAAACTATACTCTTGCCACTGATTGACCATTGTCATTTATTTGTACATTCACTTGCCCATTCAGTTGTTCATTTAACAAACCTCTGTTTCATGTCTGCTGTGTTCCAGGCATGGTGCTAGGTATTGGAAGAATTTTAAAAATAAGCTAGCTTGCTGCCCCTGAGGAGTATACAGCAAGTAGGGGGTTAATCTGTGTAAACAGGTAGTGAAAGTTGCATGGACCATGGACAAAGGAAAGAATAGTAAATGCTGCCAAGTGAAATCAGAGAAGGAATCACAGAAATGGTGATTTTGAACTGTAACTCAAAGATTGGTAGGAATGTTTCTATCCGTATTAGCTGAGATCTGTGAAAAAAAAAAAGTTGAGCACTATACCTTGCTCATATTATTTACTCAGTAATGTTTAATAAATGGATGAGTGATCAAAAAGAAAGATTGATTCTGTATTTCAGATATGAACCTTTTATTAATAGTTCATTATTTATTTCTTCTTTCTTCTTGAAAATATTTTACTATTTTCGATACCTTCAGTTATTGCTAATTAGGAGATCTGTGTTTGAGTCCTAGTAAAGCTTCTCACTAAAGTGGGCAAGTTATTTTGCTTTCCTGTGCCTTAGTTTCCTCATATGTAAAATGAGGTGTTTGGACAAAATGATTTCTAGGATCCCTTTTAACACTGAAAATCTATAATTATAAACATGTTTCCTTTTTTACATATCTGTGCAAAAGTTGTTTAAATTTCTTTGCATTTTATGTACCAACTGTCATTTTCTTTTATATCATTACTAGAGCCATTTACTTGGTATTTTTCTTCCAAACTTTCCTTAAAAAGATTGTGAACTAAATAGCATAGGGACAGATTCTGTAGTTACAGCTTTATTAAAGTAATGATTCACTGTCTTTTCAGGGTTGTTACATGATACTCATCTGATTTGGTAGCATGCCTCACCTCCTAAATATGTTGTGAAATAAAAACATATATTTTTTCTTATAACACTATTCTTAGGGTTGGGTTCACATCCTGGATGAATCTACAACCTTAGTTTACTTGTGTTACTTCAGTAACTAGAACTCCCTGGATATCTACCATCTTATACTGAGTTCTAGTCTGGCAAATAGTTTTATTATGAAATTTAAAAATTTTGTTTAATTGAGTATAATATTGTATCAAGATGTTTATGTTTTTTAAATAATTGGGAATTGGAAGTGAATCAAAAATAAAGGAATTTGAAATCACTTTTAAAGTAAATCCTACTCCAGGGTCTTGAAAGTAGGATTTTAGTTTGCAGATTACACCACTGTATCATTCTTCTTTAGCTTTCAATAGATACTAACAAATAATATCACCAGGATTTATAAACACGCATGCATATATACAAAAATATATTTTTTCATAAAAACACCAAAGTCCATAAGCATATTGTCATTACAATATCTAATAATGCATATAATAAACAATTAGTAGTAACTAGAGAAAAATAAAAAATATTATTTGAAATTAATTACCCAGACCTACAATATTATAAAATCTCATTTTAGTTTCCTAAAGATTTTGTAAAACTTGCCAATATTAACTTACCAAAGTTGTTTTTTGTTTGTTTGTTTTTGTTTGTTTTTATTTTTAATCTCTTATGGGAGTAAAGAAAAATGTGATGGAAATGTCACATCCTTTTGAAGTGTTAGCATTTTTGTTCATTTAATGTGATTTTTGTTTGCCAGAATATTTTATGTATGAAACATAAGAAATAGCATGTGCTTATAATTATACCGTTATAAAGAGAATATTATATAATGCATCTTTGAGTTAGTAGCTGTTCATCTTTTAACTTGCTTTTCTAGATTATTCAGAATTGATGTTATTAATGATTAAATTAACAATTTTATTAGTCTTCAAACCTTTGATGCTGATAATATATGCATGGTTCTTGAAAGCATTGATTTGCTAAAGTTAATGTGGATTATTTATATTAAATGGAAAGACTCAAAGTACACAAAAGATAATGTTTTGAAATATTTTTGAAGCAGTTGCCCAGCACAGCCCAGCAGGGATGCTTGTATAAAGTTTGCAAAGGTTAATACCAATTCTCATTTTCCCTTAATAATCTCAGAAATATATTATTCTTTTATAACATAAATATATACAGTTTTACATTTGTTTCCTGTCATTAGTTATACACAGAATGCAAAAAGTATAAGATACTAGTAACCATTTTTATTAGTTTTATTAATTGCTTTATTCCTTGAAGATTATAACTTAAAACACTTGATCAAATTTATTGTAGTGTTGCCAGACAGAGGAAATGACTGATAAAAATTACATTCTTTATTATTTCTTTTTTGTTAAATTTAGTCACCTGCAGATCGGTGCAAGAAAATCCATGCTGGTGATGAAGTGATTCAAGTTAATCATCAGACTGTGGTATGTATAATTACCTTAAGAGTCAGTGGGAGGAACTGATTTAAAGATTTCCTAAAGCTTTAAATGAATATTAATGAAATGAAGTTCCTGTTTGTGTACAAAATATTTGAATAGCCTGTTTCTTTCTTTATCATTGAATAACTATTTATTCTTCTTTGTTATTTGATGGAATGTAAGGCATGGTTTTAAGAGAACTTGAGGAAATATTGGTGGTGGTTGAGATTAGACATGCATTTCTGTTTGGACAGGTGTAAGCTAACATTATGCATCCAATGAACTAGGAAAATAATTTTGGAATAGAAATTAAAGTGGTGATGCACATAAATTCAACCTTTTTTATATAACTTTTTAAAAATTCATTTTAAACCTAAGGCCATTTTTAAAAGTACTTAATTACCCAGTTTTGTAAATAGCATGCATTCCTTTATCTAACATTCATTTGCTCTTTAAAGTAACTGGAGGAATTTTTTTTAAGTTTATTTTAAATGTAGACTTTTTAAAAATATTTAAATTTTAGTAGCTGAAATTGGCTCTTTATTTCCCAGAAGAAGACAATAGTTTTAGATTTAAAACAATTGCATAAAACTATTACACTTAACTAAAGATATTGATTGAATTCCATTGCCCTATGAACCTCACGAATCCCTTTCTACTGCTAAGAATGACAGTGGCATTCTGTGCCTGTATTACATTTTTAAGGGCTGTTTTACTTAATCTTAGATATAGAAAATGAAAATTATATGATTTTCATTTCAGACTATTTTCTGTGTCTCAGTTGATTCACTTTGTTCACCTCTCTGACAAAATTAGGTGTAATGTCTTTAAAATGAGTTAAAATAATCTAATATTAATATAATAATCTTTATTTGAAAATTTTTTCTGATATATTATGTTATAGCTCACTAATTCTTCAGAATAAAAAATTATCTCCCATTACAACTTTTAACTAGGTTTCCTTTTGCATATCCTAATGGTAAAAAGAAAAGCTATATTTTAAGTATAAGAAGATGCTTGTGAAAAAGCTGATCTCTCGCAATAATTTCGATATTAAGGCAAAAGGTACATTTTAATTTTTGCTTTGAATACACTGAGAAGTTTATTGATAATTAAAGTTATGTTTCTTCAATAAGTTTAATATCTTAAGTGTAGTAAAAATTAGTGAAAATTTCAAAAACTAAATTTGTGGGCCTAAGGTTGGCACTGAATTATACAGAATATTGGTGATTGAAAAAGGCTTTCCACATACAAAAAGAAATGATGAGTAGAAAGTTCTCATTATTAGAAACTGTACAAAGTGGTTGTCCTGACTGAAGTTTCTTGTCCCCTAGGATGAGGATTTGAGTAATGGGATAAAGCAGCTGCTTCAGTAGAGTGGCAGCTTTTGCTCTTCTAATGTTCATGTTGCCTCCATTTCTGAAATGTGACCTTAACAAATATGACATCTGTTGGATAGTTCCTGCATGGGTTTCCAGTTGGTTGATTCTAAGAGGATAGAAAATAGTCCCTAATGAACAAAAATTGTTTAAAGGATACACTTCATGGAACAAATTCTGATGCTTATCAAATGAATATGAAAGTCTTTAAAAGTCTACAAGTGAACTAATAAAATCTGCATGGATTGGTGGCATTGAAATACTAAGAGAGTGGGAATATACATGTTTGCATTGCAGGAATATTCTAAAATACTGAGAACTACACAGAATGATGGTTAGGGAAACTAAGTTCCACTGTGTGCTCTGAAATTGACATGTGATTTAAGTGAATCTGGATAACTATATGAGTGTCAGTTTACCATCAATTTACCTTTTATAATAATAACCATAGCCATCATTTATTGAGTTCTTACTGTGTGCCAAGCATCATGTTAAGTAGTTTACATATTTCATTTCCTTTACTCCTAATAACAATTCTGTAAAGAAGTTGCATGTGGAAATTGGGGCTCAGAATGGGTGTTTTAATTCACCCACAACTCAAGACTGACTCTGGCCCGTGCTTACTTCAATTTTCTTATACTCCCTCCCAAAATTAAAATTATAAAATGAAAGGGGAAGAATTCTAACAACAATGTAAAAATCTCAGGATTCATTGAGAGATTAAGTGGGGCCCAGGGTAAGGGAAGGAAGTGAGAATTTCATAACTGAGGTAGAGAATCAACTGAACTGAATTTAGAGTAGAGTTGAAATTCAACTTTACTACCCCTCCCTCACTCAGATATATAAGGTTAATGTGAAACATCTGTCACAACGCTGGCCACACATTAGAAGCTCAATAAAAACTAACTTTCCTACCTACCTCCCTCCCTTTTACCTGCCACAACTGGGCCAATTGAAGTCCAGTTTCTTGGCAGAGTGCTACTAGAGCCTACAAACTGGTTTTGGATTATAACAGAGACATTCTCTGGCAGAGAAATTACATTGAATTCCATGGAAGTAGCCTTGCTTAATAATTGGATTAACTACCAGAATTTCTTAGTTTTGTTCAAGTAAGAGGCATATTTTTCTTACTGTTGCCTGCATTGTGATCTGTACAGTGCTTTTTAACTTCTTACTAGACATTATACAGATGTGATGAAATGCAAATTATCTGGATTTTGTTACCGTGAAAGGTTTCATAGGTAGATAGATTAGTTGAAACAAGTTTAAAGTTTTAAGTTTAAAGTATTTGTAGCCTCCAATTATCCCTTCTATCCCTACATTCATTACCAGGGACAGTAGGTGTCAGTTATGATGTAATAGTAAGTTACATTAAAGTATGGCCTAATACATTTGAAATGTATGTTTAATATTCTTTAATCCATTAATTAATTGATCAGAATAGTGAGAGATTACCAATTTTATTCTTTACCAATTTATAATCAATAATAAAGAGGAATATTATATCTTATTGTTACTATTTTAGCCCAGTTAGACTTTTTTATTATAATATTACTGTTACCTATAGTACGTAGTTACATTAGTTGTATTTTTCCCATGTATCACCATATTCTTAACACCTTGTAATAGAAGAACATTCTTGTATTTGTACATTAACCACAGTCATTACCCACCATTGAAATCAGTTATAGATCTAAAATTTTCTATTGCTTTAAGTATACCTTTAATAGAGATACTAATGTACAATACAAAATCCAGTAATTTTTCTTATTTTAAAATACATGTAAAAATGATTTGAAATTTTTCCCTAAAGTCTGAGAAAGTTGAATGAATTACAGATGAAGTCAAATACTATTTTCTAAAATTGCTAGTATGGTATATCTTCAAGATGTCCAATTAGATGTATATGTTTCTAGTTTGCTCTTTTTTTTAAAAAGTATATATTCTTATTTGAAGTGAAACTGGATGTTTTATGTCCTTTTTCATGATGCTATATTCTTTATTGTGAGTGGCTTTTAAGCTTTTCAAACAACATACTTCTATGGCTGAGAAACTATGGCTGCCAGGTAGGAAGAAGAAAAAATCATGAACATCCAAGCAAAGCAGACTGAGTCATATTGCATGTCTTCCCCACCACTGAAGATTCAACTCCTCAAAGGCTGCTGGAATCTCCCAAGATTTTTTTCCACTTCATCTGCCACTACATCCCTCTCTCTGGGAGATACCTCGGCATAGTTTGAAACAGCAACTCTGCCCTCATGATGCACTTTTAACACTTTTGTTTTTTAGTCAATGAGAGTATTTATAGTTATTAAAGTTTTTCAGTATATTCCTAATGAATCTGTTAAATTTCATGTTAATACTGTTTTGGGTGTGTACATGTTTTAAAGATTTTATCCATACTAAAAACAGATACTTTCTTCTTAGGAATGAGAGTTGAAAAGGGTGGCACGTATGGTGGTTGAATCTAGCATTCTGAAATTTTTCCTTTTATTTTGTATAAATATTAAAACATATTCACTATTATTTTAAAGGTCTTCTGGAACCTGGTGACTATATTATGGCAAGAAATGGTTCAATCAATGTGGCTATAAAAGTTACTGGAATAAAAAAATGATCAGGTTGGGATAGTCAAGAAGATAGACTGCAGCAAATAGAATATTGGACTTTGCTTAGTGAGATATGGAAGATGAATACTATAAGCTAGTGGTTTTTGCTACCCCCAAAATGGTAAATATCACTGTGAAAACTCATGGCAGAAGGGATGGGGAAAAGGAAACACATTGAAGGACTATTGAGTCTTCTAGAAATTTCATTCTAACTTCATGTATATAATTCTCAAAGGTGCCTCCCCTATTTTCTTTTATTCTCACTCTCATCTCTTTTTGACTATATCCTCACCCTCTTGTTCCCTCAACTGCAGAACAACAGAAGACTATTGTCAAAAGGGGAAGCCAACATAATCAGAAAGTATGGAGAGTATGGTAACCCATTAAAGTTCCTCTCTCTTTATCCCTCTCTCTCACCTTACCACCCCTTCCCTGGACTTAAGCAGGAATGAGTGGCTATAGTACCTTGAGTGGAATCAATACCATGATGAAACCAGATATGCTTTCTCTCTCTCTTTTCTCATTTACTAAATTGTTGTCTTTATTTCTTAGTTTTACTTCTAATTCCATTTTCTTCTCCTTTCTTTTACCATTCTCATCTATTCTCACTTGACTGTTTCTTCTCCATTCATCATCTTGTTCAGTTTTCTTTATTCTTGCCTATTTTCTTCTCTTCTTTCTCAAAGGAGAAAATATTCATCTTACAACTTTCCTTACCCCCCCATATATAAATATATAAATATGTAAATATAAATAAGTGAGACCTCAAATGGCAGTATTTCTGGCATACCTCATCTTATTCTTGTAAACAAAAATGTTACTGGAGTACAGGGATTAAATATGTTAGCATGGTGTTTAACGTATTTAACATACTGCTTAATAAATGGCTATGATAATACCATATAATAACTATACTGAGATTCTAAGAAATTCGTCTTCTAAAACAGAGCAAGTAAAGTGTTCTCTTTTAGAAGAGAAAAATCATAAAGAGGCATTTATAAGACATTAAAGAAAACTGTATCATAGATTTCAATTACTCATAATAATACTTTATTTCATATTCTACAATTAAAAACTAGTATCTGTTTATGAAATGATCATAGTTTTTTTTTAATTTTACATTGTAGATTTGATGAGAATGTGTGATAACTAGTTATGAAGTGTCATATTGATACATTGAAATAAATTATATTTTTGGCCTAGAGAAATCAATTTATTTGTTAGCTTTCAATATAATACTTCATGATTTTTCTGTTATCAAACTCAGATGTATTATCTTAAGCCTTATATATAAAGGAAATAAGTTGTATGGTGACTTAGGTCAACTCCCTGTTAACCAGTTTATTTTCTCTGCTGATCTCTGCATTCTGATTTATTTTTCTTATTTATGCAGTTCTTACTAGTTTCACCAGGAAATGGGTAGTTTCTTTTTAAAATGATTACTCTGTTTTATTTTTATTAGAGTATGTCTTTCAATGTCAACATACAGTTAATATGATCTAGTTATTTTACAATTAATCAAAAACTGTTTCCTTATAAGTAATTATTATGTGTAATTAAGATGTATCTATTGGCTGAAGTTCTTACCTACTCTCGCTTATTAAGTGTGTAGCTCATTTTGCAAATTAGTATCAGTAATCTCACCCCTTTTCCTATGACTGTCAATAGAAAGAGTCTCTTATTGCCTAATCACTTCCTATTTGTAGTAGAGGTAGGAAATTAGTACATAACATTTAGCTGCCTGATGAGGATAAAAAAATTATTTCAGAGGGAAACATATTAGAGCAATAATCTTAAATTCTTTTCAGGTTATTTAGCCATATGATTCAAATATAGGTTTCATTCATTAAATGAACATTCAGCATGGCAGCTGAAATTTTAGGTAATGGAGCCACTCATTACTTTTATATTTCCTCTCATACTCTCCTTTCTATGTTTTCTTACCCTAATACTAAACAATAAAGGATTTTTTAAAATTGAGAGAAATGGTAGACAGAATTCACTATGACCCTTTGTAGAACCGACAGAGTTACCTTTTTTGTCTGAGTTGCTAGAATTCTTGTAAAATGATGTCCAAAGATAATTTCTAGAGTAGAAGTATTTATAGCCATAATAGAAGTTCTTAAATTTAAAATTTTATTAATAAATATTTAGAATGCTGTTTTATTTAATAATTATATATGTGTCTCCATTTATGTATTAATAAATATAGGCATCTATTGCAATATTTGCTAGGATTTTCAAATAAGCATTTTTGTTGAATGTCTACTAATAAATGAGTAAATGCCATTTTAAATATTCATAGAACAGTTGTACATTTTTAAGCATATCACTTTTTGAATACCAGGGTTTTGCTTGCTCTTTAAATTTTGTTTTCATTTGGGTTCTAAATTAAATTTAAGCCTGATTCATTTCATAAGTATAGACGTATTTTCTTAATTCTTTCTCAAAATTAATATAAATAGGAGCTTTAGATTTTTAGATAAAGATACCTTGTTTCATCCCTTGGTTTTGGCAACTAAAAGTCTTTTCCTTTTATTTTAAAATACACATATGTCCAATATCTTTCTAAAAAGAACAGTGATGAAATATAGGAGAGAACAACTGAAATTTAATAACTTCCAAATATATGCAAATATAAAATTGTGTTAAAATTTAACCTATGTGAATATCTTTATAAAATTTTTAGTTATAAATCTGTATTATTTTGGTTCTTTTAAAAAATGTTATTGCTTTTTTGGAGAGTGAGGTTCTGTGGTATGATAAAAGATTCGCCCCTTTTTACTATGCTTGCTTTTTACTATGATCTGATTGTCTTCCTCCTCCATCTCTCCCTAAAAGATTTTTTTTATGTTTTTGGGAAGTTAAAGAACATTGTAAATGATTATGAAATGAAAATAAAATTGGTTTTGATTTAGTTTTCTTCAGCATATATTAACATAAACCATGTCCCCCCAAATAAACCTTTGGCCTTCAGAAGCCCCAACATTTACCAAATACCATACTGAAAAGGAAGACGGGAAAGAGAGCTGTATATTTATGATGCTAAACTGGACCTACAGGTTTTGATTCAATTTGCCCCTGAAGCAGAGACATCAGCAATTCAAAGGCTACAGTTAATATAAGTGATAGGTTGCTTGAGATAGTGCAAATAACAGGGTATGGATTACCATCTTTGGTGAAAACTATTTGGGTAATTTGAAAAACTTAAAGGAAAACATTATGATTACTGTTTTGTTCTTCCTGTAAGCTTCCTCATGAGCCAATCAAGGAATTCTGATTTAGCCCTAAGAACTTCTTAGTTACTCAGGAAAAAACTCCAGGAAGGTGGCATGCAGTAAGTGGAGGGAAAAAAAGTATTAGCTTCTTGTAGTGCTTAAGTTGACTCTCTTGGACTCCCTGTCCATCTTTATCAGAGAGAAATTATGTTCCCTATTAATGCTTTCCCTTTATATACATTATATCCCTGGTTAGAATTTCATATTCAAAATCATCTGTCAGAAAGATTCCATTAATAGATTTGTGTGTGTGTGTGTGTGTGTATATATATATATATATATTTCTATAGTTATATATATACACACACACACATACACACACAGATGCAGTCAATCCTCATTATTCGTGGATTCCATATTTGCAAGTTCACCTACTTGCTAAAGTATTTGTAACCCCAAAATCAATCCTGGTGACGCTTTCGTAGTCATTCATAGACAGGCACAGAGTGGCGAAAAATTTCAGTTGCCAGACACGCATGTTCCCAGCTCAGGTCAAACAAAGGCAGCACTCTGCCTTCTTGTTTCAGCTTTCATAATGTAAACAAGTGTCCTTCTCAGTGTATATTTAGTGCCATGCTTTTGTGCTTTTTATTGGTGATTTTTCTATTTAAATGACTCTCAAGCATAGTACTGAAGTGCTGTTTAATGTTCCTAAGTGCAAGAGGGCTGTGATGTACCTTGCCGAGAAAATATGTGTTTTAGATAAGCTTCACTGAGGCATGAGTAATAGTACTGTTGAACATGAGTTCAATGTTAATGAATCAACAATATATATTAAGGTGTCATTAAACAGAAGCACACATAAAACAAGGTTATGTATTGATTGTTGATGAAAATGTCATGATGGGAGGCTCACAGGAACCAAACCCTCTATTTCCCATAAGAACAATGGTTCAATGTTTGTTATTTCAGTGTTCATGGTAACTTTATAAAACATAACCACTGCAAATAGCAAGAATCGACTGTATATACATTATATAAATGACTGTGAAATTCACCTGAAAATATTAAGGATTAAAATAGATAATATGTAAATTCAAATTGTGAGTGGCTTAACATGGTCCAAGTCTGATGGTAAAATTAAGCCACCTAAAAAGTAAATGCCTTGATGTATACTTATTTCACTGGATAAGTGCCTTTTAGAGTTAAGGAGGGTGTGAGATTCAAGAGTAGCTTGATGAATAAATGACATAAAATTGTGAGGGGTTTTCCCTAATGAAAATAAAATCTGTAATTCCCATGTTCCTTATTTTCAAATGATATCTTCTCCCAAGACTATCCTAATTATATTTATAAAAATATCAATACTAAGCTTTTATTTAAAATAGATAAACCTTAGGACATTTCTGAATACCTCTGGATCATCTATTCATATTATTTTATGCTAAGATTTAAAATCTTTTTGCATATAGTTCCTTAACAGAATGCGTATCCTTTACTGTAAATTCCTTTATATTTGAACCATGAGTTTGTAGATTGGTATTCAAGTTTTAGTAGTTCTAGGTTCATTGAAAGATACTTATATCAAAATTCATTACTTCAGAAATACTTGGAACTGTATGCTCTTTCCTCCACATTTCCTCCACATCACTTGTTTTGCTAAAGAAAGAGGTAGTCATTCTTTTAAGTCAATAATTTAAATTTAAGGCAATAAATTAAATGGTTTAAAGCATTTAATTTGTAAGATACTTTAATAACTTTTTAGCAATGCAGAGGAACAGAACGCTGTAATAAATATATCAGCATCAAAAAATGTGGCAAAGCCAGAAGTGTCATTAGCCAGAGTGTGATGGGTTGTGGATTGAGTTAACGCTCTTCAGCCCTTTTAAAAAGAACAGGAGACATTTGAATCTAGTGTGACTCATATCATCAGACATTCATATAGGCACTCCTCATGTCTCTTTGAAATTTCATTTGTGAATGGGTATCTTTTATAGATTACAACCTCTGGGTAAGAACATGTGTAAATATTGATTATAAATCTATTTCTTTGTCTTTTTAAGAGTTACAACTTTTAAAATCTTCTAAGAAATTGTATTAGGGTTCTGTAGGGAACAGAATCAACAGGAGATATCTGTAAATAGTACGAGATTTTATAAGATTCTCTCACATGACCATGGGAATGCACAGCAGAAATGTACTATCATCCTACCTGTAGGTATAGAAATATGTTCTTGTAATTCCAAATGTACCTGTGAAAAAAAAGATAAAGAAGACCTGGATCTACAAGCTTAACATCTTTCCTTTGTACTTATTTGTAACTTTGGATACTTGGGGCTAGAGAGATTGTCTTTTCATATTTCTATCAGTCAAATAATTCACCAGCTGTTGTTTGGAAAACAGGTAGGCCAGAACAATTCCTAAAGGGGTCAGAGACAACTTCTTCCCTCCCTGTAACAAGAGGAAAGGAAGCCTTTCATCTGTTTAGCACCAACCCCAAAGCTTCTTGTGCAGCTAAGCCAGGCAACCAGTGGTCCAGGACCTGCCCACTTATGTTACCGTTCACCCACGAACATCTGCTGCTTGCTTCAGCCTGATCAAAACAATTACAAGCCCCATCCACAAGAAAGCAGAACCTCTGGCTTTTAATATTTGGGAGAACTAATGGCATTCTTGGGAAATTTTCATCTGGTTTGTGTTGTATATAAAATACACTTTAATGTACAAGTTGGGAATTATATATAAATTAGTAAGCAATATGACTTGCCATTACCTGAAGACGCTGACTTTGCTACCATGGACAATCAGGAAGATAATAGTAGTTCAGCATATGTGAAAACATATCTATAGCTAATAATCAGACATATTTTGTATAATGTACATATGGTAGTTTGAAAGGGTTCGTTCAAACCCATGACTTAATGTGAACAAAATAATCTATTAAAATATTAAGAAAGAGAAATTTGGACTATTTACAACTACTACAATACATTTTTCTGGGGAGAAAAAAAAGCTTCTTAACAATGTTTATATATGTGTATAACAAAGTAGAATCTTTCAATGACAAATAGAAACTTTGTCCACTGTTTTAGTCCTTGTCATAAGCACATCATATCATTATGACTGTCTAGAGTATCCAAGATAGAAATACTATGTTTTTTCAAATGTTCATTTATAAGGAGAAATTTTATTTGGTAATTTGGAGTAATAATATCTTTTGTAGCCTTAGTATCAAGTATGTTACAGTTAGAGAAAAATGACTATATCTTGGTTTTACATACAAAGCCAAACCCTCCTTTGGAGTTTCAGGGCACTTTGTTGTCTCTGAAACATTTCCATTCTCAAGTTACCATATTGTCTCACTAATCCAGATATTAACAAATATTGACTAAGTGTCTACTATTTGTAAGGAACCCTGTTGATTGCAGGGTATATCCAGATAAGTAAGACTCTGTTTTTACTCTCAGAACACTTGAAATCCAGTCCTTGTGAGGTTAGGTGGAGAGGAGAGGGTGAGGAAAAATGCAACCCTATAATATGAGACGGTGCATGAAAAATGCCACAAGAAAGATACAGTGTGCTAGGAGAGTCACAGGAGGAAAAATATAGTTTCAGCTGTAAGAAGAGGCTTTATGGCAGATAATACATTTAAGACGAACCTTTATGGGTAGGTAAGATTTTATAGATGAGAGAAAAATTATAGGCAGAGGGAAGAGTGCTTTTGCAAAGACATAGTCGGGGGCGGAGGAGCACAGTATTTGAGGGGAACATATATTCACAACTCAACCAACTTTTAAAAAAGTAATCATCCACAAAGTCTTTTGTATTAATATAACCACAGTTTATATCTCCTGCCTCATTACTGCTTCCCTTTTCTGCCTTCCACCCATATTGAACTACTGAAAGTTGCTCAAACAAGTGATACTTTGTCTCACAGCTTTCTTCCCTCCACCTCCATACTTACATCACCTGCCCAGCTCCAAAAGAATTTGGCTTTGCTCTAATAGGAAACCTTCCTTGAACCCTCAAGGAGAGGGTAGGTGCCCACTTTGGGAGCTCTCATGGCACCCCATATTCACCCTATTAAGGTACTTCTCTTACTGTATTGTAAATGTTTATTCACTTGCTCATCTATCCCCCTGTTCATTATGCTCTTTAATGGGGCACAGACTGTGCTGCATTCACCGTTGTATCTATAGTACACGGAAGACACAAAAATATTCACTGATTTATGCATTATAATATCTTGTCTTAAAACTTATTAAACACCCAAAATATTCTAGACTTGGGCAAGTCACTGTCTTCAAAATGGGGTCCCTGGACCAGTAGCATCCTCTTCACTTGAGAACTTGTTTAAGAAAAAAAAAAAGCAATTTCTCGGGCCCCACCCCAGACCTACTGGATCAGAAACTGGGAGTGGGGCCCAGCAATCTGTGTTTTAACAAGCCTTCCAGGTGATTCTGATGCATGCTGAAGTTTGAGAACCACTGTGTTAAAGAGAAGACAAAGGTGCCGTCATGTGGACAGATGACCTATTTGAGGAATTGGTTCTTCATTCAAACCTTTGGAGAGCTATTCCAAGTTTTGAGGGGAAAATACTTTTACACTATAGCAATATCTTAGAGTTGGGAAAGACTAGAAGCAGAAAGACCAATTAGGACTCTGTTTTAAGTCTAGGTAGCAGGTACCTAAGCCAGAACTGAGGCAGTGAGAAGAGGTGTCACTCTTATCTATTTTTAAAGGCACATACAGGGAAGCGGCTGTGGCTCAATCAGTGGGGCTCCCGTTTACCATGTGGGAGGCCCCGGGTTCGGTTCCTGGGGCCTCCTGGTGAGGGCAGGCCCGCCCGCACGGTGTGGTTGGCTGACCCAGCGAGCACAAGCAGCAAGGGAGGGGGATAGATGAATAAATAAATAAAATCTTTAAAAATAAATAAATAAATAAAGGCACATACATGGATTAAACGGAGGGAGGCAGTCATAGGTGACTCCAAACTCCAAAGAGAGGAAGGTGAGCACCATAGAATTGGGAACTTTTTCTTTTTTTGGTGGTTGAAAGAAAGGAGATAATGAGTTTGATTTTTAAACTGTTGCATTCATTTGAGCTACCAATGGGATATTCAGGGGAAGATACTTGCTCTCATAATGTGCTGTGCTTTATAATGAAACATACATGAATGTGAATTTTGGCTTTTCCACTTGTTATCTGTGTAATCTTGGCCACTTGAACTTAATCTCTTTGTGCTTCAGTTTCTTCACATGTAAAATTTGTTTAATAGTTTAAGTCATTGGGCAGTTGTAAGAATGAAAATATAATTAAAAAGATTTTAATATAGATCATGAATAATCTTATAGTAAATTTTAGGTGCCTGCTTATTCAGTAGCTGTTAGTATGGTTGAACTGAACTGAAGAGTTGGAAATATATGACAAGTTCTTGATAGCAAGCAAGGATGGTTAGAGAGATTTGAGAGTCATATGCAGAAAGTTGTTAGTGGAAGCTCTGAGAAGAAATTATTGCAAAAGACAGCATGAAATATTAGAAAGGTGGTATAATAGCCTAGAGGAAACACCTACATTTACTGATTGTGAGGAGAAAGAAACGATGGATGACAAGCAGTCAGAGGTATACCCCCATTTCTTTACTCAAGCCAGTGTGTTGTCATCATCTATTTGCATTTTCCTACCCACTCTACATGTTAGACTTGGACTGTATTTTGAGTTCGGAAGTCATCTAATCTAATCATTCAGCCTGTGCAATTGAAATATCTCTCTTGATGTTGACCTCACTGTTTCACAAGTCAGCAATTCCTTTCTTGTATGTCCCTTTTCTTCGTATTTATCTGTAACCCGTTATCTCTTAAAATTTTGTACCTTATTTAATTCCATTACCTATTCGTGTCTCATACTCTTATATTAATAGCCACTAGGACCTGTCTTCCTTCTTTCAAAGTTCCTTCTATGTCCTAATATGTTGCAATGCAAAGAGTACTTTACAATTATTTTTATATTACTATTATATCTTTACATGGTTTCTAATTCAAGCCTATCACACTTAATATTTTAAATAATATCCAGAAACTTAAATCAGAAAAATGGAAAACTAATCTTGAAAAATGACTAGCACACATTTATATATTTTATCTGTTTTGATGTATGTGTAGTACTACATATAATTCCTAACATGGGGGTTCCCAACTTTCTTGAAGTTGTAACACACATACTTGCCTCATTCTATCATACCGTCTACTCCTATCTCCCTATAAGCTGTCAGCCATTAGTGTCTCATTAACAGTTAAAGAGAAATAAATTAATTTCAAGAATTCACTACACCTCATTATATGGCCATAGGTATGCTAGGAAATCACAATACCAGAGCTAGGAGTTATTTTTCCTGAAGGTCTAGGGCCATATCATATTTGCCCTTGATTAGAACATAATACAACCAAATAAATGGGGATAATTGTTAAGAATTCTGTGTGGTAGAGAAAATAGAAAGTAATGAAGAAATAAGCTCTGTTAAGGAGTTTGAGAAATGACTAACGAAAAAAACTATTCAAAAGAGAAAGGCATTAGTCTGGTTACTTTTTATGTATATATAAGTACTGAAATTAGAGTGATGTAGATTCCCTGTGTTACTGGGAAAAATGTTATATAGAGGGTGTGAATTAGCCAGCTTCATTCCCTTTCAATGATTTCTACATATAAACGATGTATCTCCTGAAATCATTCATTGAATAAAAAATACCTGTAGAACGAAGGAGACTTTGATCTCATCTACTATTAACCCATTTAGATCAAATGAGTTGAGGTAGAAGTCTCCTAGTTAAACTTTCAGCAGACTCTTTACAATTCTGTTTGTTATGTCCACATCAGACACTCCTGACATCATAAGAAATGATTAGGTTATTGGCTGAGTCAACATCCAAGGTCATATCCACTTGGAAATTCAGCTTCCTTGGGTTCATCTGTAGAATATTTATCAGGTTGGGCCCCAGTTCCTTGACCTTGGAAACCAATCCCGCCAGCTGCAATTGGGTCTGCTTTCATTCTTCTGAGAGACCACAGAGCAGGAAAGACACAATAAACCTTCCCCATTGGGCTCCTTCTGCAGTGAATTGATGCAGTTCAGGCAATAGACATATCCACATTTTAGGTATATTGGTTTTTCAAGATAAGCCATGCAGTTAATACATCTACTTGCTTCTTTAAGTGCTCAGCCATGGCCACTGTCTGGGTAAAATGTGCATGATAATAGAGTTTCCATGAATTGAATGACCTAAGACTTTTTCATTTTTACATGCATAGAGTTGTCATGTACCTTCTATGGTCAATCACTAGCACTAGGCGTTGAAAATAAAATATAAAAACTTGCGGCTTTGAACTTCTGATATTCTGAATCTAGTTGAAATGAAGAACATAATTCATCATTTTTGCTTTAAGTTGAAGTCATTAAAGGATCTGGACCTAGGCTCTCCAGGATGGTGAGCACAAGACTCATGTGGCTCATAAACACCTGAAAATTACTTGATCTAAATCAGGGCTTCTTAACCAGGGGTCTGTGAGCTTGAACTGAAATGCAAAAAAACATTATTCTTGTGGGGATGTGTTGGTGCAGGTGTGATATATTTATTAAATAATCCACAGTATAGCGTGGACTTAGTAAGGGGTCTGTGGTTTTTCACCTGACTGGCAAAGGGGTCCGTGGAACAAAAAAGGTTAAGAACCCCTGATCTAAATTGAGATGTGCTGTGTGTAAAATACAAATGGGATTTTGAAGATAAGAAAGGAAAAGAGAATGTAAACTACCTCATTAATAATTGTTTCAAATAAATTATATTTTGAAATAATATTTAGGGTATTAAATTAGTTTCACTTCTTTCTTTGATGTGGCTACTAGAAAATTTATAATTACATATGTGGGTCACACTGTATTTCTATTGGACGGTGTTGGTCTAGATTCAGAGACTTTCCAACTCCCCGAAATGGTTTGATTTGGCTGTGACAAAAACCCATAGCAGCAGCTGAGAAGTTGAAGAAGTCAATGTGAGAACCTCAGTTCACCATCTGGCAGAGTTGCCTAAGCTATGATATAAATTTTTTGCTCCAAATGATGAAAAACTTTATTTTGCGTAAAGATTTCTGGAAAATGAAGCTGTGTTGGGAACATGTTATAGGTGGGTAATGATTCATACATAGTACAAAACTCAATTACAGAATTATTTTCTAGCTATTACCAGATACTCCAAATTACCAATGCTTAAAGTAAAACATAATTTGCCACACTAAAAGGCTAGAAGTGAAATATGACAGAATTTAAACCAGCAGATATAAATGCAGCATCTATGTGTATTTTAAAAAATTAAATATTGGAAAAAATCAAATACTGAGGAAGAGCTCTGGCCTTAATCCTAGTTATCTTTTTTACACATTTACATTTTATAATGACTTTAAGACTTTCAAAAATATCCATGAATAAAGATATTATAGTTCTTGATTTATTGAGCACACCTAAGTAATAAATTTGTGTCCTCTTGCGCAAGTCATCTAAAAGTGTGGTGCCTAGAGCAGATGGGTTTCCCCCATCACCACCTTTTAGTGTTTTAAATAATGTTGCCTCTCTGGTTCTGTACTTTATGTGGAAATTTTCCATCTGTAACAAACAGTCCTGAATAGCTAATTCATAAAATGCATGATTTTCTAACTGAAATATTACTATTCATAGAGTAGGTCTTACTTTATTTGTCTTTAAAATCACTATATTTTATTATTGTTGGTTATAAAAGCAACTCGTTTTATTGCCAAAAGTTCAGGAAATGAAAGCATGTATCACAGCCCCTACGTCCCTCTCAATGTAAGCACCATTAACACTATTGTATATCTTTATGTGTTTTCTATATTTATAAACATTTTTTACAAAAATAGAATTGAATTACATTTATTATTTTAGTACCTACTTTTTTCATACAACATTTTTTATACCCCTGACTAACAGACGTTTAAATAGTGTACAATTTTTGGTTGATTTAAACAATACTGCGACACCCATGTTGCATAGATATATAGATACAGATATACCTTTGTGCTTTTATCCAGTCATTTCCTTATGGCAGTGGAAGTAGAATTTGGGAGCCAAAAATATATACTTTTTATGGTTCTTGATATATATTTATTTGCTTTAAAAAGACATTGCTAATGTAATGTCAATGACAGTGGGAAGACTAATTAAAATATAGTGAAATTATATACCCAAAATTTCTGTCATTAAATAATATTGAGTTGAAAAATTAAAATCTAACCAAATTAACTTTATCATCAAAAAACAAAAAAACAATTCCACTTTCTCATACAAAAACAATTCTATGTTTTGGAATTGTAATTGTTTCCTCAAACAGCATTTCATAAGTGTGAAAGAAGGGGATGAATCAAATTGCACTGAACATTTTACTGGAAAACACCATCCAGCCTTAATAATCTTCACCTAGTCACAATGATCATATTATAGAGTAAAATGGACAAATTGGTGGATAGAAATCAATGTGTCGTTCATTGTTGAGAATAGACAAGCTGGAAGAAAGCAATCACATTGACTGCTTTATTAGAGTTAGCAATTATTTGAATAAATGAAAATAAGATAAAATAAGGTTATTATTAATAATTGTTCATAAACTCTCTGTATAGTCAGTATATTTTCTCTCCACACCTGTAACTCAACAATCTGTTCTCTTGTCCTTTCTTTTTTTTTTTTTTTTTTGTTAGGCCAGTAAAAAGAATTTATTTGGGAAATGGGGGAAAGAACAGAGCTTGCTGAGAAATGGGAGAGAAAGACAGAAATGCACACCAAGATTTGGTGCACGCTCCTCTAGGCAGAGAGAGCTCTCTTGCCCTTTCTTAATAAGCAAACTGAACACTTGGATTTAAATTCACTTTGCTTTGGCTCTTGGCTTGTAGAAATAGCTGTAGGGACACTACTTAGCTATCAGAGAAATCAAATAATTCCCACTTACATATAATGGGAGGCATTTGACCAGTTCCATTACTGTAGTTGATCTGCATTAATGTGATTTAAAAAATGGCAGTCTCTTAGTCATGTTAGATAAACATCATAATGATCATTTTGATTCATATATGAGACCCCTGAGGCTTTAAGCTTCACCTCTCTTTTTTTTTGTTCTCTTTCTTCACCATCACTCAATTCAGCTATAGTTGAGGTTATAGTTTAAATGAATGCTCATTAAATATACCAGAGTCTCCCATTATCCTGCAGTGGGGCTGTGTTCCAGATTACCTCTTCATCATAGTCTCTGGAGAGATGTGTATTTTTTGGTGTAAGTGCTCATTCTCTCCAGCGTAAGAATTATATTCCAGACAAAAACACTATGAATAGCAGACAAAAGGCACCCATTCCCTTTGAGTTGAATGCTTAGGAAGAAACTACATCACTATTTAGACCGTTTGCTAAATTCTGATTGCAATTCAGGGTCAATTTTGACCCAGTATATTTATGTGACATGTCCTGGAAGATTATAATCCCTTATAGTGGTTTTTCACTCTTTTATATATGAAATGTACTTTTAAACAAAACTTGGAAAAATAGCTATTTTTAAGGTTTCTTTAAAGCATAGTTCTTAGGATAACAGTTACCTGATACTGCATCACAAGGACTTTTTTAAAACAAACTAATAAAAATTATTCTATATTCAGAATTTTAAAAGGATAATATGCAAAGTAATTTAACATGGTTAACAGTTGAGTGAAGTTTCAGGACATTTCTTAAGTACTTTGGTTTATTACACAATATGTTTGAGGTAATATTCAAATAGAATTGCTTCATTAAATTTAGCACATTATATTTTACATTTATAGGGTCATTATGAATACATTTCCAATGGCTGCTGTATTGAAGTAGCATTACTTTGTCATTTTTTTTCTATTTTTATAGCATGGTGAAAGGTTTATTTTACTGAAACAGTCTTCCATGCATCAGAATGTTGTCTTGGTGGGTCAGTATCAGCTGTTGGTAATATAATGTCAGTCTAATTTAGGAACACTTGTACCACATATCTCTAAAAGATGGTGATGAGAAAGCATGTAGTATAGTTTTTAAGCTCAGGACATTGCCAAATCCTTGTTTTCAGGCATTTACTTGTGAATAGAGCTTGGTTCTAGACCTGGCAGCTGAGCAGTAGTAATGGTGACCTAATTTCTTTACATTCCAAATTGCTCCATTGATAGAATACTGTTTTAGCCTCTGCTTTCACATGGTTAATGTCCATTATATTGTTGCTTATTGATATGGACTCTAATGCAATAACTTGTTTAATCAATTCAAAGATAAAATTTCTTTCTTGAATATATATCTCCTGAAAATGGATAGGATGGTACACCAATTATGTGATTTCTTTTTTTACTAATCTTATTAAATGGGGAGAACATTAAATCTTGAATACTGTACCTCAATTTTATTGTAATGATTTTGCTGGTTACCAGGTGGGGTGGCAGTTGAAAAATTTGGTGAATGCACTACGAGAGGACCCGAGTGGTGTTATCTTAACTTTGAAAAAGCGACCTCAGAGCATGCTTACCTCAGCACCAGCTTTACTGAAAAATATGAGATGGAAGCCCCTTGCTCTGCAGGTAATGAAGCTTAATCATAAGTCATACACCATCATTTTAGCCATAGATTATCTCAGTAATGCTTCTTTATTGTGCCTCATCTCAGCAGCATATGGATTAATCTTGTATGCTTTTGAAAATTTGTTTGTGAATTGATCTCTTCACAGCTTATCCTAATAGGCTTAATTGGGATGAAATCTGACTTCCTATAAATCCCCAATGATAAAGAACCCTGCCTTAATTTGTAAACATTTACAGCATAATTCCAAAGAACCACAAGTTATTTCATACCAAAATATGGACAGAAATGAAAACGAGAGGTTTCATTTTGTGATATAATCTTCTATTTTATAAGTTATATTTGGATATACTGGAAACTAGATGATAGCTTATAAAATTATTTAAAATTAGGTCATAAGATAGCAATAGTAACTTTTAGATAGTAGGAAAATCAAGTTTTAGAGTAGTAGTTAGAATGTACCTAGTGCATTCTTCCTAGCTGATCATTTTTCTCTTTTCTACCCTGTAGGGTGGCAAAAATAGGGAAATTTTTACAGTAGAATTTCTGCACTTTTCTTCAGCATCAAACATCACTTTAATGAAAATCAACTGTGGAAGTTGATTAAATTACATTCATTAAGAAGCAGAGTTATCTAGAAAATTGTAAAACCATGATTCTGACTGATGAAATTCAAGGAAGTAATACATTTTCTTCCATTTCAGTCTGGATGTAATCTTTGAACACATTATAAAAGATTTTTTTTTTCCTTAACATAATCGTATTTTTAAAATAGGAGGCAATTATCTTGTCCTGAAAGTAAAATTTTTAAAAATTTGAATTGCCCATAGAAATAGAACATTGTCCATTGTTCAGATTACAAAAAAGCAATATATGAGAATTCCATTATTGTCACTGCTATATAAATTTTTAAGTTCTGTATTATAGTACCTTATACCATGCATAAATTTTTTTCTAATAAACTCTCCATTACACATGAATAGACTTGTAGATTATTAAGATTCCTCTTCATTTAAAACATTACTACTCATTGGCCTCAAAGTTGGCATTACACTTAAATCATATAAAAACATATAAAATGTTTCAACATTAGGGTCTTTAAAATTTTAATGTGAATCTTTCTAATTTTTCAAATGAATGTGAAACTGTATTATGTCCATATGCATTTGACATGCAGTATTGTTTATTATCATAGATTTTTGATGATCATTAAAGTTGCAAGGTCGATATTTGACTCATTCAGTCACAGAATAGCAGATCAAACTTTCCCATCACATCATTTTATTTTCTCACTGTGTTATCAGTTGCTTTGTTCTTCCTCTTTGTAGATTCCTACTCACATATCTTTTCCAAACACACTTCTTCAAAATCAGAGGGGTAGAAACCCTGACTAAGCTGAAAAGGAGGCCATACTTTCAGCCATTGGGTTTTCTTAGTGTACTTGTAGTTAAATTTAATAACTCCTCTGTAGTCCCTCATATTTCACATTGAACACTAAAAAAAAGAGACAAGTTCCCTGTTGAGTCATGCACTCTGTTTGCAGGAATATCTCTAGCAAAGAATTTGATAATTTGTTCCTCTTTCAGATTCTTTTCCACAAGCACAAGCTGAAGTGGAGAATTAATGTAATGACAGTACCCAGTTAAGAATCACTTTTACATGAAATGTTGAAATAATTGAAAGACCAACATTTCTTTTTTGCTGTACATACTCTTGGAGTGTTTGTGTGGGTGCATTCAAAGCTAGAAAACACAGACTTTAAAAATACCGCACATCATTTCTTACTCTATAATTATAACAGAATTTAAGAAGCTCTTTCTAGGTCCATTCCTAAATACCAAGAAATGTGTCTTATGAGATCACTAATTATATTTAATCTTCATTACCCATTCAGTTACTCTGTTTGTATTTGTAAATTTACTTTTTCAGAAAGCTGAGATCTGAAAAACAAACAGCCTTTATACAAGTGCTTATGTGTATTGGCATTTTTGTAAATTTCTTATTTCAACTGGGTTCAGTTCACCTAAAATGTATTGGCCCAGCGCAATCATCTATGGATAAATAATACTATTAGAAAACAAAAACTGCTTTCAACTCCTTTGAAAATTGCTTCAGTGGTTGATTCTTTACACAACAGAAGGAAGAATATTTGTTTTTATTAAATACTTCCTAGTGGTGCTAAAACAAGGTGTTAGGAGTTGGCAGAATGGATAATCCTCTGACATACCATACCACCACTGCCACCACTGGAACCTGTATTTAAGTGCTGAGATTGTACCATTACAGATTTCTTTCTTGATTTTAAGGCTTCAATCTGTGCTAAAATGCAGAGACACCGAGAAGCATAAAGGGAATTATCTGCTCAGAATTTTTATAGAATGTAGATTTTGGTACAACCAAAGATGGACAAAACCTGAGGGTACTAGTATCTGGAGGTTGAAGATGATGGCCTCTAGAGGGGGGAAATGTCAAAGAACTAGTGGAATGAGAAGGTCTTGAAGGCAGTTTCAAATTCTTTCATGGCTTTGCCTGAGACCACTTTTTCTTCCTAGTACTAAGAACAGACCTTTGATGTGAAATATAGGTGCTTTATGTAACAACAATCCTTTTGTGTGGACATTTACAGAAGTACCGTTCTTACTGTATTCTTGCTTCTGGTGTGTGTACAAATATGTTGGAGCCAAAATGCCCATTAACTCACCTACATATAAATCTCTGGTGTTCAAATTGGAAGAACTGGCATTCAGTCATTTCTTTTTTCATAGTGTACCAATAGCCTACTAGGAATTATTTAAAATAAATGGACAAAAATAAACAATCTGTGACATTTGTTAAACTCAATGTCTATTTCATCTTTTTCTTATACCATGCCATACTTAATTTTTCTATTAGCATTTTCAGATAAAATACAGCAAAGTTCGTGTAGTGTGGAGGTAGACACTAATACATGCCTCCAAAAAAAACAACAGCAACAAAAAAAGTAACTTTATCCTAACATAAGGAATAATGTTTTTTTTTTTTACTTTTAAATTTGTACCTACACAAGTAAAACGTAACCTTATTTACTCTACGGTAGAAGACTGCTAAAGAATACATGATTAAATGAAGGTGAAGTTTATTTCTAAAAATATTTTAAAGTATTAATGACTGCCAATTTTAATCAACTGCAGTGATGAATTTTGATTTTGATTTTCTTTCAAAACTCATCCATGAAGCTATAGCTAAATAAACAAAAGCATACAGTTCAATTTCATATAGAGCAATTTCTTTAATACATTTCATGAAATTTGGAAACTCTTTTGTTAAATTCCTGCTTTCTCAAGGATTTTGCAATAGTACCATAGGACTTAAAAATATTTTAGACAAATACTACAAGCAGATTTAATAATACCTGGAAGACTGAATTCTGTTGTCACTTGCACTAATTTAGAAATAACACCAGATGTCTTATCTGAGATAGAAGCATTTATTCTAAGAAAGCAAACCAGGGATTCCTTGCTATCTGAGAGCTGTTTTTAAAAACATCTCCTTAGTGGCACCCTCTGCTAATTTTTTGGATTTGGGTAAGCATAGTGACTGCTTATGGTCAGGTTCTTCCAAATTAATGAGAAAATCGCTTGGAATTTTCAATAAACCTCAAGGTATATTATTTTTAGATGTTTGTGGTTTTAAATTAGTGTGAATAGGTTGCAAACATGCGTGGGTGGTATGATTTTTTCTTTAAAGAAATAAATGGTAGAATTAACTGGACACTGTCAAGAATGTTTCTTGAAATCATCACAGGGAATCAATGATTTTTTAAAACATTTTAAAATCCAGCTTTTTTTTTTTTTTTTTTTTTTTGGTGAGAATGCTTCTCAGGAACAATCTCTAAAATCAGTTGCTGAAATTCAATATATGAATATAGGTATCGTTCAAAGCATTTTTACATAAGATAAGGTCTAGTGTGTTCCTAAACTATATTCTAGTCCGTAAATCTCTTATATCAATGCCATATTTACTTATGGGGTTTTGTGCTTTTCAATTGAAATTGAAATTTTGTTGTGCTTAGCATTACCTTTGATACCATTTTTACAGAATATTTAAGTAACTTGAGCAGAAAAAGAAATGGAAAGCAAATAGTGCAGTCTTTTTGTCTATCATCTGGTGTAATAAATGGAGACTACTGATTATGTTACATTTCAAATACATACAGATATGAATGGTTGAAGTCATTCTGTAAAAACAAAAGACATAAGCAGTAATAAAATTTATTTCAATATCAAAGTTCCAGGTCAATGTGATTTAAAAACAACCACTAGTGACAGAAAGCTTACATGTTACTGAGAATTTTGTTTTAAAAGCATTTTTTGAAGAAGAGAACTAATATTAGGTATGACACTAGAGAAGAAAATCAATTTTTTACCAAACATATAGTTGTGCTGACTGGAAGGCAGAAACAATTACATGGTTAACATGCTCAAATTAGTAAATAGCTCCTGGCAATTGTCACATCTAATTTGAGATCACCAATGTTTAAGCCAATTAATTCAAGGATTTAAGTCACATTTGTGTCATTCAGCCAAAAGCTTTCAAAATGGTAATGACTACAAATAATCATCTACAATACAAGTTACCCATTCTTTCTTTAGTTACTATCCCAAAAATAATGTTTTCTGTACTTTGGAAAAAAAGGAAGGCCAGTTTTATTGTTGCAATATTAACTATGCCCATAATATTAGACAGCACAAGATTAAATACATGCGTTAGCCTCAATACATTGTGCAAAATTCGAAGATTCAGTGGAAAAAGCCATTTTGTAGGGTGACTCAGAAATCTATATTAGTTATATATTTATGTAACTACATACTTTTATGCACATATATATGTGTTTTTTTTAACTTATGCACATATGGTTTCCTGATCAAATCCATGATCAGAAAAATTTTTCTTGGTAGACTGGTAGGAAAGAAAAAAGTACATTCTCATAAAAGAAGATATAAACCTTTTATATTTATAAATTCGGGTTCTAGGAAAAGAACAACTGAGAGTGGAAGAATTTTGAATGCATGTGTTTTCCTGCCCTTAAGTTCTTTTCAAATAATTTAATATTTAAGAAAAGCATAGCCAGGAAAAGGTATGTCCAATAATTTTTAAAATTAGATCTAATATTCTTTATATGGGCAAGAAACTTACAAAATTGTATCCAACTTCTTATTCCTCAAAGTCCAGAATGCATTTTCTCTGGAGCATTTGTTTCGATGATCAAGAAGAGAGTTGCTAACATAAAACATTATTCTGGTACTGATATTGGGAATTTTAATGAGAATATGTTTGAACCAAGTAAGGAGGACTTGTGTGAATGTTCTGTGCTAGAATAATAGGGCACTGTGATCCATTTGAGTCTGTGCTTAATCCCAAGAGTGAATAAAATACATGGCTGTTTTGAACTTGATGTAATCATTTGTATTTCAGCATGTGTTTTGCTCCAGGAGGCAAAGCAAGCTCTGTGTGATCTTTACATCAGTGAATTTTAGAGATAACTACATAATGCATAATGCACTGTTTTAATCTTTAACATCGGAGCTGTCTTTATGTCATTGGTTCCATTTAAGACATTTCATAGCTCTTTCAAAGCTGGGTCACTTACCAGACAGAAGGACTACAAAAATGTGAATGTTTCAAGTAAAACCTCAATGTCAAATTTAATTTCTTAAATATAGAAGTTCTTTTCTCATAGTTTTCAAGAGGATAGGGGTTTCAGAGGGATAGCAATACTTTTCAGCTGTACTCAGTTACCTTAGAGCTGTTAGAATTGAGGTCATAAGGAAAAGACATGAGCCATCAAAGAATTTAAAGTGAGATTTCAGTGATTCCTTACAAAAGCTGAAAATTTTATTTTACAATAATCACACTCTTCCGGTGATGTTTAAATTAGATGAGTAGGATGTTATGCTGAAGTCATTGCTCATGATTCAGAGGAAGATTTGTTCAGTACCATATTCTGGGATACATTTTTAAAGTATTAAATGTATCCAGTTCAAACTGACACTATGAAAAATTTATGTGTAAGTTTTACTTAGTAGATTTCTGAGTCCTGTTGACAGTAGTAAGTTATCATTAATTGATCTGAGTTTATAAATATTTGAATATATTTGAAGAGATGCATATGATCATTTTATTTAGGATTTGGACATTTTAAGAGATGCATGACAGTGCCCCTAGAAATCTATTATAAAAATATTTTGGAAAAGTAACAACAGATATGCAAATGCATAATCTATAATGGAGACTTACTAAATCTGTGGAAGGAGAGCTTTATGTCACAAGGACCATTTAGATATGAAAACCAAATATAATGATGAACTCCTTCTAGGAAATAAACCCTTTTGAATGGGATCCAAAATGGACCCATGTCATACTTGATTGCATAACTTAATTGATCAAGTTATACTGAAGTTTCATGCTTACTTGTGTAACAAGATGCAGTCTTAAAATACCCTTGTGTTGCTAGTTCCTAATTCTCTTCCATACAATTTTTTTCAGTGTAAGAGAAAGAATCAAAATAGCAAAATGGTAAAAAAAAATAAAAATAAAAAAATAAAAGAATATTACCATTTATTTCTACTTTTTTTCTTAAATTGGAGATTCTTTATAGTGCAATGGTAATTGTTTCTCTTCTATTTTATTATGAAAAAATGATTAAAATTAAATGTTGCCAAGATAGGAGAAGCTAGCCTTTTCATTGTTATACTCCCATACTTAGATATTTCTCAAACTAAAGAATATCTTTATTGAAACTTGAATGCTGAGAGTACTACTCTTTTTTACTCGAGAGAAGCTAAATTTGTCATTTTATGTGTGTTTTTACACACTGAAATAGTTATTGGTGGTGAGTGTATTTTTAATGCCAATTGTCACAACTAGGAATTTTCCTTGATAATTTCAGCTAATTGAATCCTTTAATCTGTGCTTGATTTAGTCTAATTTTTCCTATCTTTCTGATGTTCTTTAATGCCTTTTTAATTCTTGTCATCATTTAATCTTGCACTCTTTTAGTTGTTGTCCAAAGTTAGAAAATTTTGCAAGAGATTATACTTTTAAACTATCACAAAGTTTTCCTTTTGTGTTGAGTAACTTCCATTTTCCCATGACATTTCTACTTTAACATACTTTTCTTTTCCATTGCTTAATGTCTAATTTTTTTAAAAATGTGATTCTCACAAAGAATATTACTTTTTAGTTTGGATTAGCTTGACAAAATAAGTACAATTAATAGCCAAAACTAAATATACTTATGATAAAGCCAATATATATTGAATATTTACTGTCTTAATTGGTACAAGCCATACTGATAAGCCACATGATCTATATGATAAACCAGTTGGAATCTCTTCATTGACTGGCCAGTTAGTAAAATTACTAGCCAGTTGAGTTAAACAATGGGTTGGCTAACTCCTTTTTTATTGTGGTTATTATATATATATATATACACACACACACCATAAAACATTTGATAATTTAACCATTTTTAATGTACAATTCACTGGCATTAATTATTTTTACAATTTTCTGCTACCATCACGACCATCCATCACTAAAACTTTCTCATCACCCAAAACACTACCCATTAAGCAAAAATTCTCCTTTGACCCCTCACCCCTAGCCCCTGGTAACTTCTAATCTACTTTCTGTCTCTATGAATTTGCTTATGCTAGATATTTCATATAAGTGGAATCATATGATATTTATCCTTTTGTGTCTTTCTTCACTTAGCATAATGTTTTCAGGATTCATCCATATAGCATATAACAGAATTTAATTCCTTTTTATGGCTGAATAGTATTCCATTGTGTAGCTATACCACATTCTAATTCCTTTTTTCTCTGAAGTTTTTTTTAACCAATTTAATTAATCAAACCAGCTGACACAATCAAATCTGTTATCTATTTAAGAGTGTTTTCTTCTACATATTTGCTAATTTAGCTAATTATCATGTTAACTGATGGCATTAATGGCAACTCTTGAAAATAAAAACCTAGAGAAATATCAATTTGAGGAAAGTTGACAAGGCTAATATTTAAATTTCTTGGAAGGGGAAAGGAGCCAAATACCCTAGGAAGACAATCCTAGTAATAATCCAAGCAGAATAAAATATTCTGTTGGTCCTTACCCCATGTTTCAGGGGTAATTAAGCTATACTTGCAACCATTGACTACTATTACTCCTTTTCTCCTTTTTCCTTCTTTCCTTTTTTTTTTTTTTTTTTTTTTTTTGGGGGGGGGAGGTATGAACCAAGAAAAACTATCTCTAGTTCTATAAATGGTAAAATAAAAAGAATAAAAATTAAGTTAGATTATTCTAAAATATGTTTTTAGAACTGTTCTTAAGTTCTAAAGATTAAGATATTTTAAAATAAGAGAGATATTAGAGCGTTTAAAAAACATACTGAATATATTCTTTCACAGTGCATCTGTTAAACAGTATTGAAAATAATGTACTGTGTATGAATGTTTTCTTTACTATATTTCTTTTCTTTTATGATGAAATTTTGTCCAAAATTCTTGTTAAATGTCATCTACATTTAATATAGATGTATTTAATATATTTATTTAACATATTTAATAAAGTATATGTATTTTTTAATCTAAAGACTATCATTCAAAGACCTGTAGAGGCTGGAAATGCTTCCTTAGGAAGAATACAGTTTTTTATTTCCTCAGGATTCATGGTATTCATCTGTACAGGTGACTCCTGTGGTTACCTATAAAATCTCAGAATATCCCATTGCCAAGAGTTTTATTTTCAAAAGACACACATAGTTTAACTGGACATTATTCCCCAAATCAGCATAGTTAAACATAATGGTCTTTACTGCATATTTTCATAATATCTTCAAATATCTCTATTAGTAAAGCTTCCGGGGTTTTTTTACATCATTTAAGATGGAATATTTTAGAGTCCCAGAATAAATTATCAAATTCTTTTCCCCTTATCTCTCCCTTTCTTTAATTTCTATTTCACTTAGATTAAAACTTAACTGACATTTTGGCAGAATGTGTAATTTCAAGCTAGTAAGGTGAGCTGTGTAACAAGGAAGGTCAAAACCATGAATGAGTCATAAACTTATGTAGCCTACCCCAGTGACCTACATTGTATTTTACATTGTATTTATGCGTGCCTTTTTGCACAAATTTTGTTTATCTGTACAAAAGTATTGTCACAATATAAAATAGTTGTAATTCCAGCAATATGTGTTAAAGTAATAGACCTGTGGGTCTATATAGAAATGCTAAGAGTGTTTTTGTACTGGCTAAAATGGCAACATCTTGTCATGTGAAGATGCAGTTCATTTTGTGATCATTATTCTTGTGTCTGCAATTGCACTAAAATTCTTATGTTTAATATGTTCATTGTATACATAACTAATCAGTAAAATCTGTAAGAGAAACATCAAAACTTGCAAATAATTGTTTCATTTTAGGATAGTTTCTTGATAATTTTCAAATGCTGTGAAGCTTAAAATTGGGCGTACTCTTAAGTTAATGCATCTGGATGTATTGCTTAAGACAGTATACACATTATCTTAAATTTTTAAAAAACTTCCTAATTAATGCTTAAATAGAGGCATGAAAATGAGCTTGATAGATATGCAACTAATCTTTATTTTAAACAATGACAAATGTGTGTGACTATGAAAGGTAAAATGATTGTGTCACATTTATCACCATACTTTTGAAGATGTACCATAAATGGCTTTGAGAAGAGAGTTAGCTATGTTTATATTTACAGAAAACACATTTTCCTAGAAAATATTCTCTTGTATTGGCTTTTCATACTCCATTTTAATGTTTTCTGTGAACCTGCAACATTTTACTAACCTAGGAATATGATTGGTCTTTTTTGGGAAAAGATTTGAAATCTCTTTCTCATATAGCAATCAATCAGTCAATCAGTCAATCCAGTAAACTAATTCTTTTAAGAATTACTGTTTATTAAGTTTTTTTCAAAGGCATTGGTGGGATTCTGATAAAGTAAATTTAATTCAAATTAGTTCCTGACTGAGATAAATCTACCCATTGTCAAACACCGCCTGGTTTTGCTACCTTTTAAATAGCTTTTAGATAGTTGTACCATAGAATAAGATGAGTTGAGAACTAAGAGGAAACCTGTAATGTAGTAAACAGTTGGGTTTTGGAGATTCAAAGTAATATCCGTGTGCTAAATAACATGTTTCTTGATTGCAGCTAAGTTCAAAAACTTTGCAGAAATAGATAATTTTAAAATGATAACCATGTGTCGTTGTTGTTGTTGTTTTGTGTGTTGTTTGTGTGTGTATGTATTTTCTTTTTCATTTTAACCAGCCTCTTATACCTAGAAGTCCCACAAGCAGTGTTGCCACGCCTTCCAGCACCATCAGCACACCCACTAAAAGGGACAGTTCTGCCCTCCAGGATCTCTACATTCCCCCTCCTCCTGCAGAACCATATATTCCCAGGTATGAAAATAACCATAATGTTTTTCTAGGCAGCTTCTATCTAAAAACTAACAACAGATTGTAAACCACGAAAGCAATCCTCAAGGGACACCTTGGATATTATATCAATTGATGAATACTGAATACAATCTGGAAAATCATTGCACTATAGAGACTGTATTTTAGTTAGAAATAATAGCAATAACTAATTTGTATAAAACACTATGCGTTAAGTATCTTCCATCTATTATCTCATATAACAGGGAAGAATAGGAAGGTAATATTAAATAACAACTAGGATTATTGTAACAAGTAAAGAATAAGGGAGGCTCTTTGGCTAAGAAGCCATCTCCAGTTATTCTGAAGGAGTTCGTACTTTTTTACAATGGAAAGTTATAGATAACTTTAATGCATTCTTAAATATATGTGATAAGGGGGATTTTTTTTCAATGATGAAGGAGAATGGTTTTCTTCCTTAATAATTCTGTATTTAGAATTTTGACTTCATTAAGTTCATTAATGTTTCTTTCAGGAAGTAGAGTTTACAAGAGAATGAATTATTTTAAAATCTATTTTCTAGACTTTTTGAGTCTGTATCTACATTTCATTTCCAGATTCCTGTTTGAAATTCCTGGCAGGTCTGGAAGAATACAGCTTTGTATTGTATTTTGGACATTCTGTCCAAAAACATTCTGATATCCAGCCTTGTGGAATATAAAAATGATGGGAAAGGGCCATGACTAATTGGGGATAGTTAATACCAGTCACACAGAATTTGATTTGGTTTTTAAGGTAATTGCACAGTCATTCAAAAACATTAATTTTAATTCTGTTTTCAAGCACCATACTTATTATTAAATTTATTCAGTATATAAAAGAACTGAACTACCACATGTTTAATTAATTTACTTTAGTACACCTCATGTTTCAGAAATTTTTATTCTATTTGACATGATGGTACCAGCAATTTAAGATCAAAATGCTACATGGCAACATGGCAAAATGGCATGTCTGCAAATACTGTGTTATCATCTTGTAATAAAACTATAGTCAGCTTTATTAACATTTCAGTTTTTTTGAGAATAAATTTGGCTGTGGGAAGAGATATATAATTTACTAAGCCGGCATTGCAAAATCTTTCAAATATATAATTTATAGTCTTATGTTCAGTTTACAATCAAATGTACAAATTCATCAAATACCCTAGTAGAACACAGGTTTCATTTTAATTCTATTAAGACAGTGTCAGACTTTCTGCATACTCTTACATGAAGAGCAGTAAAAGCATGTGTGCTCTGCTCCAAATGGGGAGTGACAAGTGACCCTTTCTTGGTTTGTTTTCATTTTAATTGGAAAGATTATTTCAATGCAAATGATTCAAGAGACCTTACTTTTCAGAAGGCTACATGTACAGATAAGCATCAAAATATTTTTGTTAAATCTCTCCAATTTTTAAAAATTATTTCCTTTTTGCTTCCTAGACAGAAAATTTCTAAAATACACTTAAGCATATAACAGAGTAAAATGATCCAGCTCTGTCCTCTCAGTTTGGTGAAGATATGATTAAAGCAATATATTGAAGTCAATAAAAAGCTTTAGCATGCTATTTAAAAATTTTAGAGAATCTGAAATATCAACATACTGGTTCTTGTTT
Source organism: Tolypeutes matacus (assembly GCA_026826555.1). NCBI lineage: Eukaryota > Metazoa > Chordata > Mammalia > Cingulata > Chlamyphoridae > Tolypeutes > Tolypeutes matacus. The sequence continues at coordinate 5,600,413 of JAKSZT010023082.1, forward strand.
TGTTGGTACTACTTGAAAGCACCAGACTTTTCAATAAATTTAGTGTTTACTATCTCATTTTATTAATTACTTCCAACTGGTCAGTGTGTAGTTTAACAGAATATTCTAAATATATTTGAATCAAGTTATTAGTGAACTAGTCACATAATCTTTCAATATAGCACAGCCACAACAATCCATGTATGAAAGTCCCTTTGTACCACAGCCTTGAATAAATTATCTGCATTTTCTGGACTTGACTTGAAGTTATAGTCAAAAAACCTTTTGCTGTTGTCATTATTTTTATAGATACACCCTTGGCACTGTTTTTTTTTTTTTCTTCTTCCCCATTTTCTTATTTTGAGGATAAATGTGGTTGACTTGATTTAACTCTTCTGAACATTTCTTTTCCCTCCCCCATTAAAAAATTTGTTTAAACAGTAGGCATTTTGGTGATACGTGAACGTATATAAAATATATGTTTAATTTGGATTATAAACTAGTAAAAGCTTTCTTATCTTAAAAAAAAAGACTGAAATGGTAGGACTAGTCATGTAGAATTTTTTATCATATGATTACAATTTTTTGAGCACATATATTCTAGGGGAAAAAAGTGCCTGAGAATGTGTCTTTTTCTCTAAACAGAAAATACTCATGTTTGTGAAATGAGTGAGACTAAGTTGGTATTATATATCTTATGACTATATACAGTTTCTGTTCATCATAAAACATGGTACATTTTTATACTTAACAAATTTATTTTTCTATGATGCCAGTGAAGAATTTATAGTTCTTTGCACACCTACAAAATTTAAGCACAAATTGCCCTTATTAACTCTACTGTTTGCAATGAAATATAGTCTACTAAAGCAATGTTCTAACTTTTAATCTGTCCCATTAAATTCTTTCTAGAGCAAAGGTGTAGATTTATTACATACATGTATAAATGTACAGCATTCAGAAAAGTAAAAAACAAATCTTTACAGCAGCTCAAATTAATTCCTTGAGTTCTTCAGGGACTCATGATCCGAGTACTCACACACACAACATGTATTAATTTATTCTGCTGGAAAGTTTGTTTTTGGTTTGTCTTTTTCTTAATTCAATTTTATTTGAGTGCATTCTGTATAGACATGTTGGTTAAAGGCCCTTCCATCACATCATTGTAGTAGTAAGCAATACCAGCACTTTCAATTTTCTGCCACATGCTATGTCCATATAAGTAGAGCATGATGAGCACCAGAGCTGAATCACCCTCTGATCTCAGCTGTACTGACATTCATGTCACAGTCCTCATAGAGAAGTCTACCCATTTAAGAGAGACATAACCTTACTCCAGTGCCATGAATTCTATAGGACTGTTTCCAAGCTGATTGCAGTGTCAGTTTCTTTTATAGAGAACTCATAGTAACAAAAAGTACCAGGGAATTTGTACAGGAAAAGTTTATAGCTAACAGAATATAAAATTCTTCCTAAATTTTATATATTTATTTTCTTCATGTTGTCTAAGAACTAGCCATGTAGTTATAATTTGGTAATAAATAATACTTTTCTTTTAGAAAGTAAAAGAGCCAATGTCAATGTAAATAGCAACTTCATCTTGTGATGAGTTAGGTAAGACGATTCACTGACTCAGTCTTGAGAGTATTATGTACTATTATTTCAAATAATAGGAATATAGTGCTCTACATTTGGATAAGCCTAATCCAGACACTTGCATACAGTTACAGAAATACAGATTTTTGTTAGACTGATTTCCAAGGTGCTCACCATCTTATAAGGATTAATAGGATTTCATTGAAAAATGTATTCTCTTTTTTATCTGTCTTGTTACAATTCAGTTTACTCTGTAGATGTAAGATTTCAGTCTTAGCACTTAATATAAAATTCTTTTCTAGATTGATAGCATTGACTCATGGCACTGTTTTAGGGAAACTAGGAACAATTAGGAGCTATGAAGAAATAAAGAAACAGGTTACATTTCCATTCACAGTCATGCTCTAAAAGACAAGCCTTTCTAACAAACATTTCATAGCTAGTCAGTAAAACAAGATTCAGTTTAGCCAATCCTAAATGGAATATTTGTACCAGAATACCACTTGTATGGACCCAGTCACCAGTTACTATGTATGAGTAATAGATTTTTGAGATCTCATGAATTATTGGAGATTTTTCTCCTTAGAATCCTATAGAAGAAAAAATGAACTTGCCATCATCCTAAGTGATTAAACTCCATATTTTGTAAGGTTTCTTCACCTACTCTCCACAAGAAATGTTGCTGTTATGTAATAAAATGTTATTATATCCATATAGAATGAGTTTATGAATATCTCTTTATATTCTTAAATGAAATACATGGAATTTGAGTACCAAGAATAATTCTTTACACTAAGGTTTATTTTAAATTAAGAACATACCGAAATTCTGAAAATTCCCGTTTAGTGCTAATTTGGTTCTTAAGGCCACAATTCCCCTTAGAGAGGTGGTAGTTCTTAAACACCTCTTTTTTTTTTTTTTATTGTGGGTAAAAATCAAAATTTTCACAATACATACCAACATTTGCAAAATGATATATAAATATATATGCATATATGTGCATTTGCTTACAAAAATGTTATTTATATATATATATATATATATAAGTATATTTTAAGAGGTGCTTAGATACCCAAAATATTACACGGAACCCACTGGGATTCCCATGTTGCCCACCTCCCACACCTCCCACCACATCCTACACAAACATCTCCCACAAGTGTGGCCCACCGCCCTCAATGGACTCACACATCCTGGGGCCTTGCCACCAACCATACACCACGGTTCACACTGTAGACCACACTCTCTCCCACACAGTTCTGAGTGGTGTGTGCTGATTTAAAATGGCCTACATCCGTTGCCACAACAGTACTCAGGACAACCTCCAAATCCCAAAGAAGCCCCTGTATTTCAACTGCTCGTCCCCTCCCTGCCCCAAAAGTGTCAAGTGGCCACTGGCTCCACCTCATTGTTATAATTTCTTCCATTGCTAGAATCACCTTATGTGAACAACAAAATACCATCAAGTCCACTCTAGTCCATAGTTCTTCCCCTAATCCTGAGGGGACTGGGATGGTGATGTCCACTCCACCTCCAAGTGAGAGAGGATATGGTGGGTGGGATGATCCTGCCTGCAGATGCAGGCCCTCTCCATTCCCTGGGATGGCCATTGCCCATCGTTTAAACACCTCTTTTTTTAAGCAGTGGAAATATTGCAAACAATCAGGTAAACTGGCAGAAGAAAGCAATGTGGTTAATTAAACATTGTTAACACTAAATCTACTCTCTTGAACACTAAATCCAATATATGTGCTAAGATGATTTCCCTTGGATGAATGACCTGGTACAGTAAAAAATGGACTTGAGCAGGAGTTAGAAGGTTCAGAGCCCATTACAAACTCCACCATTTATTAGCTCTGTGATATTTGGGCAAGTCATTTAACCTCTCTGAGTATTAGCTTTTTTTCCTGCAAAATAGGAATAATTAAAAATTGCCCTATAAACCCCAAAGAAAGGTTGGAAAAATCAGAATTTAGGTTGTATGGGAAGTGTATTATTATTTTAGACCCTCTTTTCCATTTTACCACTCTAACACTTTCCTAAATACATCTCCTTTACTCTACCCTTTCTTCAGGGATGAAAAAGGAAATCTTCCTTGTGAAGACCTCAGGGGACATATGGTGGGCAAGCCAGTGCATAAGGGATCTGAATCACCAAATTCGTTTCTGGATCAGGAATATCGAAAGAGATTTAATATTGTTGAAGAAGATACTGTCTTGTATTGCTATGAATATGAAAAAGGAAGATCAAGTAGTCAAGGAAGACGAGAAAGCACCCCAACTTATGGTAACTATAAGAGTTCTTCTTTTACGTTTACATAAAAACTTATGTCTGGCATGGGAATCTCAATTTCCTTTCATAGGCTTTTGAGTTATGAGGATTACTTCATAGCTTTTGAATCTCCAAATGGATCTGAGTTAGTCATGTGCTTCCAAGTGGAATACCAATAATATGAGGCATGACAATAGAAATTATTCTGTTTTCCAAAAATAAGCAAGAACAGTAGGTAATATTTTAGCTCATTTATGATTTGTGAAAATCTTTTTAACATCACATGTACTTTTTGTATGTCAGATGATCCCAAATTGAAATAATTCAAGTTGTTTTTCTTCCTTTTTTTTGTTATTTTTAATTAATACTTAGTGTTACCATAGTTTCCTTGAAATAAAATCATCACCTTATCCTTCAGGGATTTCTTAAAATCTTTAAATTAAATAGACATTTCTGTAATTTTCTAAGAAGCTGCAAAATTAAGTTGACATTTGAGTAGAAGAGTTGACATTTTAAAGAAGATGGACATATTGTACTTGATGCAAAGATGGGCCTACAGTTACCATGTATCTAGGATTTTTTATCTTTTACTCCTGTTTTATCATGCATGACCAAGAAATTAACCCAGTCAGAAATACTTAAAATCAACATATATCATAAATATTTGCAGATAAAGGTTGAGTAAAGTAAAAGTAGAAAAGTCTATGGTCCTAGTGCAAGAATGTATGGATTTAACTGGAAGTCTGTGTTCCTTCCTCCTTTCCAGTTTTCAAACTATCATTTTCAGTGAGGATCTTATAATTTGGTGAAGGACAGGATACCTACTGATTAGTCCAGACTTGATCAGTGGGAGCAGAGCAGCAGGAAAGTTGTCTTTATTTTTTTTGTTTCTTGTTTTTTTAATTGTGGTAACATTTTTTATTATGGTACACATACATGCATATATATCACAAAATTTCCCATTTTAATATTTTAACTGTACAATTCAGTGGTATTAATTACACTCACTATGTTGTACTACCATCACCACCAGCCATTGCAAAAAACGTTCTCATCACCCAAAACAGAAACTCTTTACCCATTCAGCAATAACTCCCCATTTCCCCATACCCTGGCCCTTGGTAACCTCTTATCTATTTTGCAACTATGAGTTTGTTTATTTTAGATACTTCATATAAGTGGAATCATACAATATCCTTTTGTGTCTGGCTGATTTCACTGGACATAACGATCTCCATGTTGCAGCATAAATCAGTACTTCCTTTATATATATATATATATATATATATATATATATATATATTTATTGTGTGTTTCTGTTTTTTTATTTTACCGGGAGGTCCCGGGGATTGAACCCAGGTCCCTCCATATGGCAGACGGACACCCAACCATTTGAGCCACATCCGCCCCCAGTACTTCCTTTTTAATATTCTACTGCATGAATATATGATATTTTGTTTATCCATTCATCACTTCATTGACATTTGGATTGTTTCCACCTTTTGGCAATTGTGAATAGTGCTGCTATGAACATTCAGGTACAAGTTTTTGATTGAATACCTGTTTTCAGTTCTTTGGGGGAATATACTTACTAGTGGAATTCTCAGGTCATATACTAATTTTGTGTGTAACTTTTTGAGGAACCCCTTCACAGTGGCTATACCATTTCACATTTTCACCAACAATGTACAAGGTTTCCAACTTCTCCGCATCCTTGTCAACACTTATTTTCTGTTTTTTTTAATACTAGCCACCCTAATAGGTATGAAGTAATACGTCATTGTGGATTTGATTTGTATTTCCCTAATGGCTAGTGATGTTGAGCATCTTTTCATGTGCTTATTGGCCTTTTTTTTTTTTTAAATATTTTTATTTATTTGTCCCCCCACCTTGCTGCTTGTGCTCACTGTGTCTATTTGCTTTGTGTTTTTGTGTCTGCTTGTTTCTCTTTTGTTGCATCATCTTGCTGGGCCAGCTCACCGCACTGCGCGGGCCATCAACACACCACACCGCATGGGCTGGCTTGCCTTCACCAGGAGGCCCCAGGAATCAAACCCAGGGCCTCTCATATGGTAAACGGGAACCCAACCAATTGAGCCACAACCGCTTCCCTTACTGGCCATTTTTGAGAAATGTCTTTTCAAGTCTTTTGCCCATTTTTAATTGGGTTATTTATCTTTTTGTTGTTGAGTTGTAGGAGTTCTTCATATACTCTGGATATTAAACCCTTATCAGATATATGATTTGCAGCTATTTCTCCCATTGTACAGGTTGTCTTTTCACTTTCTTGATATCTTATGATGCATAAAAGTTTTAATTTTGATAAAGTCTAGTTTATCCAATTTTTCTTTTGTTGCTCATGCTTTGGATATCATAGCTAAGAAATCAATGCTAAGTCCAAGGTCATGGAGATTTTTCCCCTATGTTATAGTGTTAGCTTTTCTATTTAGGCCCTTGATCCATTTTGAGTTAATTTTTGTATATGTTATGAAGTAGGGGTTCATCTTTCACTTTTTGCATGTGGACAGCCAGTTTTCCCAGCGCCATTTGTTGAAGAGACTGCTCTGTACCCATATAATGTACTTGGCTCTCTTGTCAAAAATCAGTTGGCCATAAGTATATGGGTTTATTTCTGAACCCTCAATTCTATTACATTGGTACAAATAATCTGTCTTTTTGCCACTACCTCACTGTTTTGACTACTGTATCTTTGTGGTAAGTTTTTAAATTGGGGAGTATGAGACCTCCAAATTTGTTCTTCTTTTTCAAGATTGTTTTAATTACCAGGGCCCTTTGTGACTCTATATAAATTTGATGATTGGCATTTCCATTTCTCCAAAAAAAGCCTGCTGGAATTTTGATAGGGATTACATTCAATCTGTAGATCATTTGGGGAAGTATTGACACCTTAACAATATTAAGTGTTCTAATCCATAGACACTGGATGTCTTGCTATTTATTTAAGTCTTCTTTTAATGTCTGCCAGCAGTGCTTTTTAGTTTTCATTGTACATGCTTTTCATCTCCTTGGTTATTCCATTTATTAAATAAATTAAATTTATTTCTAGATATTCTATTATTTTAGAATTCTATTATAAATGGAATTGTTTTCTTAATTCCCATTTCAGATTGTTCATTGCTGTTATATAGAAACACAACTGAATTTTGCATGGTGGTCTTGGACCCTGTGACTTTGCTGAATTGTTTGTTAGCTCTAATAGTTTTCTTGTTGCTTCTTTGGGATTTTCTGTATATATAGGATCATATCATCTGTGAATAGAGAAAGTGCTACTTCTTCCTTTTCGATTTGGATATTTTTTTGCTTAATTTCTCTGGCTCAAACTTCTAATACAATGTGGACTGGCAGTGATGAAAGTGGGCATCCTTCTCTTATTCCTGAACATAGGGGGAAAGCTTTCAGTCTTTCACCACTGAGTATAATAACTTAAGGGGAACTTGATAGTCACCAAATAAAGAAGTTGATTACCCATAACTTTATAAAAACATGTTTTCTAGTTCCTTACTTGAATTGCTATTAATTGTTAGTTTCTTCAGACTTTATTTTAAGGCACCTAGTGCCATCATATTTCACAAGTCATAATATCCATTCCCCGAATAAAATAGAATACTGTTCAAATTTAAGGAACTTAAAATAGAAGATATCCTATTGATAATTACTTTTGTAAACAACTTAGGAGAAAATAAATGTATATATGTTTTAAAAAGGGAGAGAGAAGTAAAAAACAATTCTTTTTTTAAACTTTTGAACTTGAAACAAATAATCTAACTATACAGTGGTTTGATTTAATTTGAACCTTCAGTGGAGATACTTATAGACTAGAAATATTTTATTCATCTTGGGTTATCAGGAAATTAGCAGTTCAATGTATTTACCTTTTGATCATGTCATCTTAAATAGTAAAATCTACATGTCAGGGGGTCGGATGTGGCTCAACTGGTTGGGCGTCCGTCTCCCATATGGAGGGACCCAGGTTCGATCCCCGGGACCTCCCGGTAAAAAAAAAAAAAAAAGTACAGAGCTACATGTCAGGCACATGCATTTGTGGCTTCTAATTTTCCCAACATTCAATTCATTCGTCAAGTTGTTCAACTAATATTTATTGTGTACATAAAATTGGCTAGGCACTGGTGATGCAAAGGTGAATAAAACATAGTTCCTACCCATGAGACAATCATAATTCAGAGGGAAGGAAAAAAAGATGTAGTATGTCACTTTAGGTAAGTAGGAAGGTATGAACAAGATGCTGTAGTAGCCCAGAGGTGAAACCACATAGTCTTCCTGAGGAAGTCAGATAAGTTGAAGTGACATTTATGCTGAGTTTTAAATGATAAATAGTCACCATGCGGGGTCTCCAAACTCCAGTCATCCCAGCACACAACTGGTACCTTCTCAAACCTAGGTCTGAGATCGGAGGGCTGATATAAATCAGCCTAAAGGCTCCAACACAAATTACTTCAAACCTTGATAAAAATAAATAAATTAAAAAAAAAAAAGATGACTGCCAGAATAAGACAACTTCTTTATTTAACCTGTGAAGTGACCCCATTATATGAACTCCCAAATATGACCACTTTCCCTGGAATTTAAAAATAATGATAATGAAAATACACAATTCTGTTGACATATAATAGCAAAAAAAACCAAAGTACAGAAAAGTTCACATTTCATACTTTCAGGAAATGACAGTAACTTGACTTTTAGCACTCGCATAATGCCTTAAAATGCTGTGTATAAGTCCTTTATCCTTAGTGTGTTCAACTTAGTTTTTAGTCACAAATAGTCCTATCTTGATTTATGTGAATTTTGCCACCATTACTCTCCTGTTAATTTCCTTTTTACCTACTTACTCAAAGAGAGGTTAGAGTTGAGATTATAAGAGAGTCTTGTCTAGTTAGGATTTTGAGAAGGAAAGGGGAGACATGACAGCTCTTAATAGGTGCTTTTGGTCAAATATGTGTATACTTACTATTCTTTTAGTATTATTCCTATTTTAAAGTTAAATATGAAAGAGAACTATATTTAGGGAAGCCCTGTTATTGTATACCGTAACAAAGAAAGATAGACTCTATAGAAAAATACTTGAAGATAACCTAATTGTGGGATTTAAAATATTGGTTATCCAAAGGCTCTCATTTTATACCATGGATCCACTAGTTGTTGCTAAGAGTGAGTAAAAATAAGTACAGTTATTCGCCCTAAGCTCAGTACAATATGGATAGCCAGTAGACGGCTCTTCTAGAAAATAAGTAAATACTACCTATTGAACTTTTATATGTTCTAAGCATTTTAAAGGCATTAACCCATTTAATCCTCACAATAACTCTATGAGGTAGATACTAACAAAATCCTTGTGTTACAGAGGACAAATCTGAATTACAGAGAGGTTAAATAATTTACCTAACTAGTAAGTGGTACAGGTGGAATTAAGTATCCATGGGTATTTGTTAACCCTATCAGTGGTACTAATAGTTAAGTCCATTCCTAGTTAAATGTATTAAAATAATTTGCTAAATTGTAGGAAAATAATTTCCAACAATTATTTTACTCCATCCAAATTCAAGCATTTTATTTCAGGTAAGCCAAACTAGGTCTGATTTTTTATGTTCTTGTATATATTGTTTTGTAGTTACTTGTAGTATAATAAAAATGCATGTAAATAGATATGGCCCTGACAGACCTTGGGAAAAGATTGCTAATTTGGGGGATAAAATTAGTAACAATGTGTTATGTCCTTTTTAAATCAAAGAGCATAAAATAGATTTTACCTTCATAAAAAGGATAATCAAGAATCATTTCTGGAAAATACAGATATCAGTAGGGAAGCAACATAGATTAATGGTTAATATTATTGGCTATAGCATTTGACATACTTGGTATTCCTATCTGCCATCTAATTATTCCATTGTGACCTTGGGGATATTACTCTAGGGCTCAGTTTTTGTTTGTGTTTTTGTTTTTTAGTTAGGCTAGTAAAAAGAATTTATTGGGAACTGAGGGAAAAGAACAGAGCTGGCTGAGAAATGGGAGAGAAGGATGGAAATATACACTGATTTGGTGCAGGCTCCTCTAGACAGAGAGAGCGAGATTGGGCTTGTGTGGTTACCTTTTAAGCTATTAATTATTCCTCCCCTTGCTAATGCTAAGGGAAGGGGCCCCAGCTGTTATTGGTTACCCCACTAATGTGGGGTAGGCCTCAGTTTTGTCATTTGTTAAATGAAAATGATAATATCTGCATCATAGAGTTTTGTTGTTTTTTATTTTTTATTTTATTTTTTACTTATTATTTATTTATCCTCCCCTTGCTGCTTGTCTTCCTTTGTTGCACCAGCTCACCATGCCTTGGGCCCTGAGCTCACCGCACAGCACGGGAGCTCCTTCACCAGGACGCCCTGGGGATCGAACCTGGGGCCTCCCATATGGTAAACGGGAGCCCAACCAATTGAGCCACAGCCGCCTCCCTCAACAGTTATTTATTGAGACGTACCAGTCACTGTTCACAGTGGCTGGGATACAGCTCTGAACAAATCAAATTCCCTGACCTCACGGAGCTTACATCCTAATAGGGGGCAACACATAACCATTAAAAAACAAATAAATATACAGTATGTCAGAATGCTATGGAAAATGGCAAGGCAGATAAGGAGGGCAAGGTGGGGGCTGCTATCTATGGGATGGTCTGGTGACAATAAGGTCCCTCCTTCTTGACGATGACAGCATGAGTGCAGTGGGCTACGAGGCCAGCCAGCAAGGCCAAACAGAACACAACCAACACTTTCAGGAAGATACAGCCTCAGTTTTGGTAATGAAAATCCAGGGACTTTTGTTTTTTTTAATCCTTTAACTTAGAAACACTAGTTGCTACCAGGGGTGGAATCTGGGCAGCTGGGAGGACAGGGTGGAGCCTAAGCTTGAACTACACGACCATATTTCCTATTTAGAGGATTTGGGAGTTGAAAATCAGGACTTTTCTTAGGAACTGACACACGCCTCCAAGTCCCTCTCATACTTCAGTAGGTCTCCACCTTGGTTGTTGCTGCTTGGACCTGGACCCCACTCCTGATCTTTACCTCCATGCACCAATCACTGCTGCACCCGGTGTGAAAAGTCATGGACAGATGGTCACAGTGAGGAAACCACTACAAAAGACTGGTCTACAAGTTAAAGAGTTTAGCCAGCAGCTTAGTTTTAGTCCCTGGTTAAAGTGCTCCCAGGTTTCTACTTTCCTGGTGAAGATGGGGCTAGAGGGCTTCACTAGCTAGCTCCCAGGGGCGGGGGGGGGGGGGGGG
>JAKSZT010023082.1:5633579-5865142 GCA_026826555.1 Tolypeutes matacus
TATATATATATATATATACATATATTTTAAGAGGTGCTTAGATTACCTAAAATATTACACGGAACCCACTGGGATTCCCATGTTGCCCACCTCCCACACCTCCCACCACATCCCACACAAACATCTCCCACAGTGTGGCCCACCAACCTCAATGAACTTACACATCCTGGAGCCTTGCCACCAACCATAGACCACAGTTCACACTGTAGACCACACTCTCTCCCACTCAGTTCTGAGTGGTGTGTGCTGATTTAAAAAGCCCTAATCTTAATTTAATCAAGTAAAAGAGAAGCCTCTGGATTTAATATAATCAAAAGAGCACGTCCAGAGGAACAGACCAGTTTACAATCATAATCAATATCTCTTTTGGAATTCATAAGTGATATCAAACTGCCACAATTGTCTAGGAGTGTGAATTGTTGCTACCTTTCTGAAAAGCACTATTAAGCTATATACATACTTACATACACACACATACACAAACATGTTTTAGTTTCCTAGCTAAAATAAATACATACATTGGGTTGCCTTAAACAATGGGAATTTATTGACTCACAGTTTTGAGGCTAGGAGAAGTCCAAAATTGAGTCCTTATCAAGGCGATGCCTTCTCCTTGAAGACTGTGCATTCTGGAGGTAGCTGCCATCAATCCTTGGTCCTTGGCTTTTCTATCACATGAGAGGGCACCAGACAGCATCTTTTCCTTTCTCTTCTGGGTTCTGTTGACTTCCAGCTTCTGGCTCCTCCCCGTATCTTCTCTTTCTGTGTTCAATTTCCTTTACTTATAAGGACATCGGCCATATTGGATGAAGGCCCACCCTTATTCGGTTTGGGCACAGCTTTAATAACATCTTCAAAGGTCCTGTTGACAAATGGGTTCACATGCACAAGACGATAGATTGGAACCTGAGCGTGCCTTTTGTGAGGTACATGATTCAATCCCCAACAATACATCAAGAACCTGGTCTAGTAACTTCACTTCTAGAAATTTACTTTAAGAGAGAAATCAGAGAGCCTACTTTTGCCTCCTACTTTTATCATGTGTCCTGATTTGGTAGCACGGTATTTTACAAATAGGTGATATCTATCCCAACTGATTTTTGACAGAAGGCCAACACAGAGTAAGGCAACATTTTTAACCTTGTGGTAGGTCTCTCCATGTAATGCTGATCCACCAAATCCAGAGTAGAAGGTAGTACTTTCTACCTCTATTCTCCGATTTGGAAGAAGCAAATTAATTACTAGCCCCAAAGTATATGTTGGATGCCTATAACCAATGTTTAAAAAAGAAAACATTCATTGGTAGGGTTGTTTCTAGATTCTAAGATCCCTTGAGGACCTCGCCTTATACTTATTTAATAATTTCATAGCTATCAGGGGAGTTTCCATATTTGGTATGACTTTTTTTTTTTTTTTTTTTTTTTTTTTTTACCAGGAGGTCCCAGGGATCGAACCCAGGTCCCTCCATATGGGAGATAGACGCCCAACCATTTGAGCCACATCTGCCCCCTTGGTATGACTTTTGAATCTCACCACAACCCTGTTTGCAAATAACAAAATTCAAAACTCAAAAAGGTTAAGTAACTTACTGAAAGTTGTATTGTGAAAAAGCGTAAGTCAGGACCAGAACCCAAATTACCTACTCCAGTGATTTTTCTATACTCTAGCCTCATGTTTTGTACATAGTAGGCATTCCATACACAAATGAGTAAGTAAATAATAATTATAATTTAATGACTAATGAACAGTTGTGTGAATTTTGAAAAAGTTAGACTTTTTAACAAGCACTGCCCTCATCCATTAATTTTAATAACATTTTCAGTACTTGGATTGATTTCAATCCAGATTTCTCTTTTGCTTTATGTTACTCTTTTGTATTAAGTTAAGAAAAATAATACAGAGCTTCTGCTGTTATAAAGCTGAAGCAGTTATTCAGCATAATCTATTGCTGTAATTACAGAGTATTGTGGTTAAAATAGCTTGGGCCTGGGGGGCGGATGTGGCTCAAATGGTTGGGCATCTGTCTCCCATGTGGAGGGACCTGGGTTCAATCCCCGGGACCTCCTGGTAAAAAAAAAAAAAAATAGTTTGGGCCTTAGAGACAAAGTGACATACCATTTATATTTCACAGGATTTCTTGTTGGGATATATTTTTTAGCTGTTTATACATACTTATTTAAACAATGAAAGGATTTTTTTCCTTTTTGTGTTAAATTTTCCTGAAAAGTAAGAGAAATATCAATATATAATCCAATTACCTTTATAATGAGACACTAATCTTTGTTCTTCCCAATTATTCCTTTGGATAACATGGCCATTTTTAACATCAGAATAGGGCTTTGAAGACTGAGTATTGAATTTCATAAGCTGCTATCTCTGCTGTAATACTAGTTCCATGTAATCTAAAGGTTTTGACTTTAACTTTAGAGAAAATTTAGTTAAATTTAACAGCAAATTTATATCAGCAGTAAATACCCTTCAGCATACTAAAGAGGTAGGAGGGGGAGGATGGATGTTCCTTATAAGCCGACCTACATTAAGTCCCTACTGGTCTATTTAGAAAAGCAACCCAATAAAAATACACAAACAAGGCATATATAGTTTGGTTTCAGGATTTGACTCATTTCTCTTAGTTCTTAAAACAGAAATGTTTATATAATAATAAAGAGTTTGAAATTTGTGGGATTGTAAAATACACAGTTTTTAAATTAATTCCATACATCTATGATTCTAGCTTATATATTTTTTCTTAGACTTATTTATAAGGAAATCACTCATTATGCTCTGCCTATCCTGATGACTCACCAATTCTTTGCCACCTCTTTCGTTTTTGCCATGCTATTCCCTCCACTGAGAATTCTGTTATCCCTTCTCTCCCCCAAATTAACTACTATTCAAGCTTGAAATCTCAGGGTTTTTGTAACCACCACCCCCCAAACTAAATCAGTTTCCCCTGTTATATTCTCTTAGCACTCTAATTTTTCTTCAAAATATTTTATTATGATTTTAGTTACATATTTATTTAAATGATTGTCTGCTTAATGTCTTTCTCCCTAAGACAGGGCATATCCATGACAAGCAGGAACAGTTTCTCCATTTTATTCAGCACTGTATTTCAGCACCTAGTGTAAATAAAATTAAAATATGATGAATAAATGAATGAACAAGTGAGTGAGAGAATGTGACAGGAGTCCAGTCTTTCTCAGTATCTCTTAGTTGTTGTCTTCAGCCTGCAAACAAAGCCCCCTCCATGTCCTAAACCAGCCCTGCCTAAAGCAAGCATATCTTCAGTTTGAGTTGTTAGTGGGAATTGCCTGGATCTTATTACCATAGACTCAGTCTCCTGTGTGCCTGGGGAGAGCCCTAAGACTCTGAATATCTTCTGTCATGTTTGTCTAATCCGTATGACTAAATTCTACTTTGTTTTATTAATTAACATTGAGTTTCACTCCTGTAATTGGAATCCTGCCCTATTGGCCCCCTTCTCCAAGAAGCTAGATGCCTCTAGGACAGGGATTCTTAACCTTTGTTGTTCCACAGACCTCTATACCAGTCGGGTGAAAACCACAGACCCCTTACTAAGTGCACACTATACTGTGTATTATTTAATAAATGTATCACACCCGCACCAACATGTCCCCATAAGAATAATGTTTTTTTGAAACATTGTTAAGAACCCCTGCTCTAGGAGCAGGCTGGTTTACTGCTACAGAGAGGCCATGTGGAATCTATCTCTGGCCATCAACCAAATTAAAACATATTGGTATCACCTAATAAATTACATTCACCATATTAGGCTCCCTGTCAAATCAGGTCACAGTTTGCCCGTTTAAACAGGATGAGGTGCAGTGTATCTGTGCTTCACAAGTGCCAACAATACAACAGGGTTAGCTTCCCCACAGCCTTCACCCAACATCCTCTGCCCCAGCTTCAGAGCTTCAGTTCTAGCCAATTCTTACTTTCTTCCTTTCCCTGCCATTTCATTACTGAAGTTCCAATATGCCTGCCAACTAAGCCCGTTACGGTATTTTTTCAGAAGAGCATGACTTTATTTTACCTACCCACTGATTCTGTCTGAAAATGTGAAAGTTGTTAGCTGTCAAAGTCCTCATCTGACCTAAGAGCACATGAAGAAAAAGCAGATTACAATAAGTGTGTATTTATTTAAATGATGGGGGGGGTGTATATGAAATTCAAATATAGTGATAAAAGCTTTTAGGTAAAGAATAATTGACTTGTTCTGAGTCTCATCTTTCAATCTTGTAGAATTTTTTTCTCTTGATATTATATGCATATAATAACTAGCTCTCATGTTAAAGCTTCTCAACTAAATCCATAAACAAAATATTTTATTTTAAATCTACATGCTGAGGTACCAGAACAAATAAAATTTGATTATGGATCCAGGCAATATGCAGGTATACTTTCATAAACTGAATAATGTAATTTTAGATGGTTTATTAAAAACTTATTTTGAGTAGGTGTTCAGAAATCTGGATGATTCCTTTCATAACATCCTAACATTTGTGTGTGTTGCCTTAGTTATTGAGGATTTAACTGCAAACATTTAGTTGTTTTACCCATTCCTTTCAAGCATGTGTGGGACATTCATCAGTATAGACCATATTTTGGTTCAAAAAATAAACCTTAACAATTTTAAGAGAACTGAAATATGCAAAGTATGTTCTGCAATCAAAATGGAATCAAACTAGAAATTAATAATAAAAGATAACATATGGATCACCAACCATTTAGAAATTAAACATGGATCAAAGATGAAGTCTCAAGAGAAATTGAACTAAATGAAAATGTGAACACAGCATATGCCCAGAGAAAAATTTATAGTGCTGCCTACTTATATCCGAAAAGAAGAAGGGTTTCGAGTCAATAATCTAAGCTCTTGCCTCGAAATTTTAAAAAAGGAAAAACAAACTGAAGGAATTAATAATGATAAAAGAAATTAATAAAACTGGAAACAGAAAAACAATAGAGAACATTTCAATCAAACCAAAAGCTGGTTGTTTGGAAAATGAAACAAAATTGATAATGCTCTAGAAAGACTGACAAAGAAAAAGAGAGAATACTCAAGTTACCAATATTAGGAAAGAAACTAGAGAATCACTGCAAACCCCACAAACATTTAAAGAGAAATAAGGAAATACTATGAACAACTCTAGGCACATAAGTTTGACAGTTTAGATGAAATGGACCAATCCCTCAAAACACCACAAACTACCAAAACTCACCCAGGATGAAGTAGATAATCTGAATAGTCCTGTAAGAATTAAAGAAATGTAAGTAACCATTAAAAGACTGCTGAAAAATAATTATAAAATTAACAACAACAGCAAAAAAACCACAGCACCCATCCTTTTGCATTGGTTGAGTGAAGGAGTAATCTGTTTTGCTTTTATTGTTATGGTCTATGGTACTTGTAAAGAGTTGGAAGCCTGTAAAAAAAGATTTGATGTATAGGACTTATAATTTAAAGGAATTCTTAAGAGACTGATTACATTCATAAGCTTAATTATGATAATATTTTTTAATGTTCAGAACATTTTTGTTTCATCAATTTTTAAATTTAATAATAAAATGAGCATTAAAACAAGCAAACAAACAAAAGATTCACTAATATACCCTCACTCTTGGGATAGATTTCTGCCCACATTGTATAAATTAGATTCCTGATAAACTGAAGCCAGTCCTTTTGGTTTCATATTTGAACAAATGTGGCTCTTGTTCTGCTAGTTCCTGGCTTGATAACAACTGCCAGGAAGCAAAAATCAAAGTCTGGGTTAATTAGTAAGACATCATGCAAAACAGGAACAGAAGAATTAAATTAAGAATTTATTGAGTTTAAATTTAGTAAGTTTAATCTTATTATAAAATCTTTATTGCCTTTAGAAAAAATTAATTAAATATAAATTCTAATGAGAGTTCAGTTGCTAAAATCAATAATTACTACTTAGGGACATACCTGACTGACTTTAGTGGCTTTGGTCAGAGAGGTTAAAGAAGTACCATTCGCTTTCAGGCTGTTGTTTGACCTGTGTCTCCTAACTTTATAGCCTCGGAAAATTTCCTCAAGTTTTGTAGGTCATAGGCCTCTTTTGTGCCTGTAGTCACCCTACTCACATTACTATACCACCATTGTCCGTTTAATCAATCTTTTCTGTTTAGTAAAACTCCAGGTAAAATTATCTTATCCCTAGAACTCTTTAAAGCCTTGTCTGAGTGAAGGGCCATAACCTGTACCAAATTATTTTCTTCATTCAACTCCTAAAATATATTACCCTTGCTGCCTTCAACACCCTCTAATTTCACAAAATTACAAGCCAAATGATTTGTTGTATATGCCCAAATCTTATCCAAAATTTCCTCTTAATATACAACATACCTGGGTCTCCTGGCTCAGGTCTTACATGAGAATGAACTGGGTTTTCATCACAATTATTGATGACTGTTATATTCTAGCTTCTTGAAGATAAATTTTCCAAGAACAAAGTTAAACTATTTGCAGCCTTAATGGACCTTTCACTGGTTTTTTGACTCTGTTAACAGCAACAGGCAGTCAGGCAAAGTGTATAAACTCAACCTAGAGTCTCAGTTATAAATAATATTGCTAATCTGTTTCTTAACATTGCTACAAAGATCACAGTAAGTCGGGAACAGTATCTTAATAGACTTGAATCCAAGCAATCTGGAATGGTGTGAAATAGACCCATGTTTCAACCCCTACTCTTTATATGCAACTGATTTTAGATTAACTGAATGCAAACTTTCGTGCCATAGTAAACAGGAGAATAAGTTATCTTCTCATGCTTTCTTTTAGTATCATAAATCTGGAGTGGCCTCAAGAGACAGTGGTTCTTATATCTAACTGCCTACAGGAAAAAAGATTCAACATTAAAGAGAAATGTGCTTTCTAAAATTGAAATGGCCAAGAATGATGTTGTAGTTATAGAACATGATTTTTAAGTCAACTGTATGAATCGAGACTCGTTTCTGAACCTCAGTTTCTCATGCATAAAAAGAGGATAATAATACCTACTTTACCCAGTTATTTAATAATTAAATCATACCTTGTGTATAAAGGTTTTCCCACTGTGCTGGGTGCATAGTAACTATTCTTAATTCTGTATTGAAAAAAAATAATTCATTTACATGGAAGGGAATTTACATCCTGATGACCAAATCAGAAAGCCTTCTAAGACTAAAAAATTATATGTTCCATTTTGACATTAATGAGTAAATCAGTTAGAGTCAGTCAGGGAAGCAAAACCACTAAGTGATGTGGAATAAAAGACTACACCTTACACAACTGAGAAGCTGATGAAGATGCCTTGACTGAAGTAGCAGTTGAAAAGAAAAGCTGGACATGAAGCATGGGAGAGCAAGGCAAACTAGAACCCTGGAGCACAAACTGGAACACTGCCTCCCACTTCAACAATGAAATTGGTACCCTTTGCTATGTAGAGTCACTTGGAGGTCCAGGACTCAGAGAAGCTGAAGGAGGAGATCTAGCAGGAGCTGGAGGAGTTGCAGGCTCAGCTACTGGCCCACAAGAACAAGGTGAGCCAGCAGAAAATTGACAATGTGCCTGAGCTACAGTAGTGCCTGACACCCTGTGCTGACCATCGGAGCATAATAGCTGTTGCTTCATTTCTGTCCTCCAAAAGTCACACTAATTTATCTTGTGGTCAACCCTAATCTGGAACCATACAGGGAAGGGAATTCTGAAATACATAGTTCCAGCTTAGCTAAATTGACAGTAGGAAACAACCACAGTGAGGTTTCCACTGTAGGTGGCCTCTGTAGGTGCCTCCTAGGTAAAACCTGCTTTGAAAATGTCTCTAGTGGCAGTATGTATGAGGATTGGTACTAAAGTAAACAATTCTAAATTATCATGAATCTGGAGTGGACTCAAGATTGCGGCCTACCTCTATAAAGATATCATCCCTATTTTTACTTATATGGTTATTACTTATTTAATTTTCCAAAGCATATATTAGAAAGTATAACTTCAACTTGTCTTTTATCTATTGTCAATCAAGAACTTAACTAATATAAGTAATTATTAGGATAAAATACCTAAAGAGGTTTCTATTTAATAAAACACATTAGACAGTTCTTTAAATAATTTCTTCAAATACTCTGTTTGAGGCCAAGAACCAGAAGGCTGTATACCTAGACCATGTTATCTCAGCCAATTGTTGAATCTCCTTCACTTAGTTGTATTTTAACTTCTCGGCCTTAATTTTGATCAGAGCTCATTACCAGAAACAGCCATATAAAATCCATGTCTTCATTTGCTATAAAAATGTTTTTCAGAATATTGTACTTTCTATTCCTCTGTGTATATTTTTCATTTGGGTAAAAGCTTTGGCTCCCTGTGGTGACAGTGTATGTAAAGTATCTGGTACAGTGGCTGGCACTACAGTAATGCACAAATACTTTTAGCATCCTTCCTCCAATCCTATGCCAAAATTCTCACCTGTGGGCTGAGAGCAAGCAAAACCTAATCCAGGTGCATTTCAGGCAACTGGTCCTGGAGAGGTGGCTGCAAACATCAGGCCCTGCAGAAATCTCATTTTTCACATCTGAGCTTGAGTAAATTGCTTTCCTTCTCTTATTTTCTCATTTATAAAATGAGCATAGCACTGCATTGATGACTATGGAAAAGTCCATCTAAATTGACAGTATAATGATGATTTGATTCGCACTGCAACCACAGACTTAGAAAATAAAAATTAAAAACTTAACCTCACCTCAAGTTTTTTTTCCCCTTCTGTTTAATAAAACCGATTTTGCTTTTTCAGTTGAAAAACCTTGCAAGTCTTAAAATACTAGGAGCTTCATTATGGAAGAAAGGGAGGTATATGATTTTTACCTCTCAATTCGTTTATTATAAAATGAATTTTATATAGTGATTTTTTAAACTGTTTAAACTTAACTTTTACTTTTAATCAACTATCCTCCTTGAAAAATATTTCTTTAAATAATTATTAGTAATCTCCAGTTCAAGAGAACTCCAGTGAAACTAGCATATATGGAAACATTTGAGGTAGTTGTCTTGGAGAGTTTGTCTATATTATATAAGAGCAAAAATCTCAGAATAAAAGCTGGATATATTCTTAGCCATAACGATTTCTTAGATAAACACTAGCTTTCTTGGAACTAATTACATTGACATGGCAAGAATTCCACAATGAAAAAATATGTATCAGAGTAACAAAGCTAAAAATCAAGGTGACCAAAAAAAAAAGCTGTTTTGTTTCAGATTGTTTTCAAAATAAAACCATTAATTTAATAGCCAGAAAAGTTTTTCAGTAATTATGATTGTCATATATTCCTGACAAAATTATAATACTATATATAGTGACGTCATTTGAAATTTCTAGATTTTTTGCATACTTTATTAGAGGTGATTCTTTTTATATTTATATTATTTATTTCTCTGTTTTCTTTTATGCTTTGTTTCCTTCTAGTTTAGTAGCCTCCAGGTGCCAAAACTTTTTCCCTCAATTTTTTCTGGTCATAAACATTTCCTTGTCAGAAAAGATGGGTGAGCCTACCCTGATTTATCTGACACCCAGATGTCAACAGGCAATGGAACTATCAAGAGCAAGAACTGCCCTAGTTCTGCATTTCGCCTATTAGAACACTCTGCCTCTGTCTAATTTACAAATCTATGTTAATTGTATACCTCAGGCATCCAAAAATAGCTGTCTAATATGGCTGGTGATAGGTTATTTCCACACATGGTGGAGTTTAAACATAAACTAGGAGCTGTCAATGAATAATCTAGCATTAAATATTAAGACTGACACTGATTACAGGTAACTGATTACTGATTCCTAAAACATCAATAATGTAGGCGTACATTGGTGACTACTCATTTTTTTCTATCGTTTTTAAGTCAGGATCATAAAAAATTAGTGGTCTTTGAGACATTGTAAGAGCATCTGGTCCAAATCCCTCATTTTACTGATGAGGAAATTGAAGTCAAGAGTAGTTCACTGACTTGACCAGTCATAGAGCTGGAATATGGAAAGCTAGAGCTCAAGTTTGGTAATTTCTGCTACAATGGTGCTCCACTAGTACCATGTATTCCATTTTTGCTGAAGCATAAATAAGAATAGTTCAATGATTAGATCCTTTTAAACTTCTGGTACCTGAGGAATTTAGTTTATTGCCTAAAAGGGGCTGGCAAACTTTTTCTATAAAGGCCCAGATAATATTTTAGGCTTTGCATGCCCTACAGTATGTCACAACTACTCAAAGCTGCTGTTGTAATATGTAAATGATTGGATATAGCTGTGAGCCAATAACACTTTATTAATAAAAACAGGCAGCATCAGATTTAGACTAAGGACTATAGTTGTCAACCATAGGCCTAGGTAATAAAATCAGCTGCAAATTGATTTCAAATAATTGCTTTAGAGAAGTTACCCAGCATAATACAGGTTACTAGAAGTATGTGTGTGTGTGTATACAATTTGATCAAAATAATAGTAACTGTCATTTACTATGTACTATGTGACAGGCACTGTTCCAAGTGCTTTCTATTGTTGGGAAATGTAATTAAAAACAAAATCTTCTCCCAATGCAGAAAACCTCTCCACAAAGGTAGAAGAAAAAGGAAAACAGTTTATTATTGAATAAGTATTAAACCAGAATGAGATGCATCACGGGCAATCCGCTCACCTTTTTTATGTGGCTAAGCAAATAAGGAGATACAGCCCATTACATATACATTCTCAAGATATTTCAGAGGTTAGCTTTATCATTTTGAGCCATGAGCCCCCTGAAAGTTATTCTAATCTCTTCCCAGGAAACTGGAAGATAGGGGCAATATCTACCTTGACTACTTTCAAAAGGATAGAGAGAAATCAAAACTACATATTTTCTAAAGTAAGTACTAAGAGATAGGTGGGGAAGCAACCATAGACAATATGCACATGAATGAGCATGGCTGTGGTCCAATAAAACTTTATTTATGGACACTGAAATTTGAATTTCATATAATTTTCATGTATCAGAGAAAATAAAGCCTGTTTTTAATTTTTAAATTTGTTTTTGCCCTTGCAACAGATATTAAGTTATTTAATCCTTTTAACGTTCCAAGTAAAGAAGCAGGCATGGAGAGGTAAATGAAACTACTGAATAAATTTTAATTACATTTTCAAAGTATTTTATGTGATTTAATATATATACCATCAAGAGATAACAGTCAAAATAGACATTATAAAATCATTTAAAATATTGACCATAGTAAGATGTTATAAACTGCTCATTAAACACTCTAGTTCCTGGAACTGTATATTTGATAGGTCAAAAATATTTTGTTCTTCTTTTTAGGTAGTTATATCACTTTGGAAGTATGAAGCTTTTTCTCTTTGTGTTAGAATAACATGGCCTTTGAGTAGTATATGATCTTTTACTACCAATGAGGGATATGATTTTTCAGTGCAAAAGGATAACTCCAAATATAGGCAATATTTTTCTTTTTATTTTAAGCTTTCTGCTTGCTTTTAAATAGGAGCAAAGTTACATTGCCCCTGTCATAGAAATCCTTCCTAAGGTATTAACACCTATATGTAGGTAGCAGTGGATTAATATTCCCTTTTGTTTACTAGCTCAAACCTCCTCTGCAGTGGATAAAATAGAAAAGTACCTTCCCAGTACTATATTTACATATAGAGAAAACAAGGGGACTTTCTCTACTCTTTTTTTTCCAATCTCCTATCTGCTTATAAGGAATCTCCCCCATTATCAGATACTTGTGGTTTCAAGTTGCTTCCCTATTTCCATGGGCATTTTAAGACAAGTTAGAGTCTGAAAGAATACAGGGATATGTTTATGGCATCCTGAATTGAAATTCAGAATACATTATCTCCCTTAGGGACAGTGTTGTAAATGGTGATTATGTATTTTTGAAATAACATTTCCAAAAGAAGAAAAAAATAGTACAATTAATCCTTCAGGTCCGTTTAGATTAAAAAGTTTTTTGTGGATTTGCTTGAGAGCCCAACTAACAACACTTGCTATCAGAAAATATGTTCCAAATTCTAAAACAACTAGCTTACAAAGAAACTTGGGACATAGCTCATTTAAAATGAGGCCTGCCAATACTTGCTGAATAAAGTATACATACATACACACACACATTGTTGCTGAATAAAAGAAATAACTCCTATGGCCAAATAATTCTCCATACTCTTATGCCTTGAAAAACAAAGGCTTCTATAGACATTTCATGTTTTCCCTGGGGGGAAAAAGGATTTCAGGCAACAAGAGCAGTGTGTGCAAAGGCCAGGTGGGAACATGACTGGCACATTCAAGGAACAGCAAGGAGCTAGTGTGCTTGCAGCAGAGTAAGCAAAGCAGAAAGCAGTAGGAGATGCAGGTCAAGAGGTCACAGGAGCCAGATCATGTAGGGCCATGTGGGCCATTGAAGACCTTTGGGTTTTACTCAGAGTGGAAGAAAAGACAGGAAGATAAGAGGGTTTTGAGTGGTGGAGTGGCTCCATAAGATTTTCATTCTAATCACATCACTCTTGCTGGTGTGTTGAGGATTGACTAAAGTTGGGTGGGGGGGAGGTAAATGGGTAAATGTGGAAACAAGAGAGCCAAGGTAGGGTCTGGTTAATTCAAATGAGAAATGCCCATGGCTTAGCCCTGGGGGGTAAAGTAGAAAGTGGTAGGAAGGGGTTAGACTCTGGATATGTTTTTGAAAATAGAGTGGACAAGATGTGCTGATAGATTATGTATGAGATGCCATACCTCATAGCCCATACCTCTGTGTACCACACACATAGGTGGTCAGTAACTACTTGATTCTTGCAGTCAACAGATCAGTATATCAGGTACTGAGCTAGCAGGTGAGTATAGAGTGGTGAGTCAACGAGTGGCTTAGGCCTTCAGAGAAACTAATGCAGTGAAGTTAAAAACCACATCTTGAGAAAAGCAAACCTAGTAATTTTAAGGTATTGCAGAATAATCAACAGTGTACCAGGTGAAAAATTGCATAACATGATGAATCAGCGCCAAGAGATTTTTCCTGTGTAAAGAATTGGTAGAATGGCAGGCTTGCCTTATTTAGATCACTGATTTCCCCATCAGTGTTCACATAGGGTGTTTAAATTGCACTGAGTTAACACAGTTAATAGGTTTGGAATAAAATGTGATTGCTGTCCCATTCTTGTCTACCTCAGCTGAGCCTTGTGACCTTTCTGTACCTCATTTGCAAAATTAAGATGTTAACATGAGCCATCCCCTCATGAAGATATTATGATAAATGGTTGCCCCCACCCCCCCAAAAAAAAACCTACTGCAAATCTTTTTGCAAATCTTTTTTTTACTCCACAGAGCAATATAGCTTGATAATTAAAATAAAACTGAAGGAGCAGATGTGTATCAAGCAGTTGAGCTCCTATTTCCCACATGGGAGGTCCCAGGTTTGCTTCCTGGTGCCTCCTAAAAACAAAAAAGCAAACAAACGAAAAAACCAACTCAGGGGACCCAATGTGGCTCAGTGGTTGAGTACCAGCTTCCCACCTATGAGGTCTGGGGTTCAATCCCTGTCCCTGGTACCTCAAAAAATAAATAAATTTAAAAATTAAATAAAACTGACCAAAGCATGAAAACTGGAGATCAATAAAATGTTGCTGATTTGAATTATCTCCATTAATATGTGTTAACTTTATTGATATCTGTTTTGTAGAATCCTTTCCACATCAGTGTACTTATATCACATGTCATGGGAGGTTTTCAAACATGGATGTCTTCATTCAGAAACATTTTTTCTTTTCCCTTATATTGTTACTATGACTAAAGAATACTTAGTTGGGAGGCATTATTGCATGTTGTGGTTAGGAGCGCAGGTTTTGGAATTAGAACAGTTTTGATTCTGCCACTACCTGTGATACTGAGCAAGTAGTTTAATCATTCTGTGTCTACTTTTTCTCTTCTTTAAAATGGAATTAACAATAACCACTTTACAAAATCATTGTAAGGATTAAGAGTGAGAATGTACATAAAGGACCTAATACTGTGTGTGGCACATAATAAGCCCTCCATGAATGATAATCGTTATGACCTAAGGATGATAGTTTCCTGAGAGTGGCGATTCTTATAACCCTTTCCAAAAATTCGCCAGCTAATCACCCTTGTAGGAAAAGGAGGAATCACCTGTGGGATCCTGTATGAGATTCAATCACTTTTTTCCTTCAGTATCTGATATGCATGACATTCTTTTGATGAAACATTGACTCTGCCCAACCTATTTAGTTTTACTGGCCTTTGCTAGATTCCTCCCCAATTACAACCTTTTTATTCTTATTTGACTGCAATTTATTAGTGTATATTTAAAAGTATACTTATTTTTGAATGGATATATGGTCAATTGCAGTCAGTAGAAATTCAAGTTAATTTTACTGACACCACTCCAGAGCTACCTCACCACTGTACTGAAAGACCTGGTGCATACGCAGTGCCTCACCCCTCACCCTTCTCGGCTTGGAGGTTTTCTATGGTGCACCAGAATGGGTAAGGCCAACACCACCAAGGCCTGACCTCGCCTGCCCCCAGGGCTCCCTCAGTCTACAGAGGGATGAATAACGAAATGGAATTCAGGTTGACATAATTATAAAAGAGGAATATTTTGAAATTCTGAGGAAAAAATTGAATTTATTTGTTGAATTTTAAATTCTATGCTATTTCTTATAAATGGAAGATTTCTTGACTTTATATTTAGTCCCATTAGCATCTTACCATATTGCTCATATTTAGACTTTTTTCTGCCTACATACAATAATTAGAAAGTAAGGGGAAATACTTTTCTTTGTGAAATATTTAAATCTCAAAAGTTTTTGTTTATTTTTAAAAATTATGTATGTGGAAGTAGTAGTTATCATTTATGCCAAGTGTTTCAAATTGCTAAGCACCTTCTTTTCTTATGTATAAGAAATAAGCTATTCGTTTGACTAGTCACTGAAGAAATTTTAGAACTTTGCAGAAAATTACAGTAAGAGGAAGTTGCTCTATTGCAACAAGAGAGTATTTTGATTGCAAATTTTTCCATAAGTGTGGCAATTTGCAACTTGAGAAGAAATTTATAGTAGCTGAGCTTTCAAAATGTAACACAAGAAACTATCATTTTCTTCCACAATTAAAATAAATGCTTCTGGAAATTTCAGGATAAGAATGACCCAAATTACCCTCCCCCCACACTTCTCCATACAGAAGAGGGGGGAATGGAGTTTGAACAACATCTGTGGACAAAATGAAAGACAAATGGTCTTTTCAGGCAAAGTCTGAAAAAGGGATCTTTTATAACCAAACAGAACACTATTGCATGCATCGCCATGGTTAAGAAGAAGTTCAACAATACTTTCATAATGCCCTTTTATTTTAACACATTCTATTTTTATGGCCAGAATTATGATTTCAACACATCCATTCATAATTCATCATATAATTATTTGCATAAATATCTTTGACACAGATTTAATGCATTTTTGCCAGCCACATCTTGAATTTAAATTTAAACTGTTAAATGCATTTAGACAATCAGTGCAGTAATGTAAAGGAGATTGGATAAAAAGGATTTTTTTCTTTTCTATCAAAAGTAATGGCCTAGTAAAGAACAGTGATTTCAGTAGTGTACTGCACATGGATTACTGGAGAAAAGATTCCTGACTTATTTATTGTCCACTGAAGGACTTCTTCAGGTTAAAAAGTCAGCTAATTAAGACTACAACCTGATCTCTTTGCTGATGGCTTGTTCAGGATTCATGCACTCAATCAATATTTATTGAACACCTACTGTATGCTAAGCCCTGTTCTAGGCAGAAGATAAAGAAGTGCATAAAACAGACAAAATTCTCCTCTCTCATGGCCTTTATATTTGTAAGAGAGGCAAAGTAATAAACCAGAACCATAAATACTTTAGATACTGCTAAGTGCTAAGGAGAGAAATAGAGCAGGGAAGGAGAACAAGAAGTGTTGGGGTGGGGGGATGGGATAACAATTTTAGATAGGAAAGACTGGGAAGAATTTACTAAAAATGTAACATTTGGGTTATGAACTGAAGGAGGTAAGGGAATAAGCCATGACAATATCTATGCAAAGAACATTTCACACAGAGGGATCGGCAAGGGTAAAGGCCCTGAGACCATACTTGGCATCATCTAGGGACAGCAAGTGTGGCTGGAATGAATTAGCAAGGGGAGGAACAGTAGGCAAAGGTAAAAGGGGATCAGGTCACATAGAGCCTTCAAGGTCATTGTAAGGATTTGGGCATTTATTTAGAGTGAGATGAGAAATGATTGGAGGGTTCTGAGTAGAAGAATGGCATAATTCAAATCATATTTTAACAGGATCACTCTGGTTTCTTTGTTAAAATGGAAGGGGTAAGAGCAGAAGCAGGGATACCAGTAAGGAGGCATTTCAGTAATCCAAGTGAGAGATGATGGTGGTTTAGAACAAGGTGGTAGTAGTAGAGGTGGCGAGGGAAGAGTCATATTGTAAATATATATTGAAGATAGAGCCGAAATGACTTGTTGATAGCTCGACTATGGGTTGTAAGAGAAAGAAGCATTAAGGTTGACTAACTCCAAGATTTTGGACCTGAGCCACTGGGGAAAAAGATGAAATTGCCATTAACACTGGAAGAGGAACAGAGTCGGTTGACAGTGATGGATAACGAGCTCAGTTCTATACATATTAAATCTGTTGAGTTAGGCAGCCTGTAGCTCAGCCAAGAAGTCCTGATGGGTGATAGGAATTCTGATGTTTCTAGAGATCAGAGTTTGTATAACATTCTTAGAGAGAAGGTTCAAAGAACTTTCACATGGATGCTCACTACAATAAACAGAAAGTACTAGTGAGGATGTTAGAAAGATTTTAATTAACGATGGTTTAGGAAATAAGGTAAAAATACAGAGCGAGTTGGCCTTCACCAATGCCTACAAAAGGAATTTATTTTTGATAGTCAATAAGTACTATGAAGTTATGCTTTAAATTCACACACACATGCACACACACACATACACCCTAACCCAAATGCATAGGAATAAAACATTAATAAAAGAAAAAAGATACAGTCATGGTCAAAAACAAGATCTAGTCTCCAAGGACCAGAAAAAAGAACAAAAATGTACAGTGATAAATAGGAATTAAAACTACATACCTGCTAGACTCTGAATCCAGAAGGAGGAAGGATAGCTGGAAGTCTATTCTAATGAGTATCAAAAACCAAATGGACCCCCGCTATGTCAGGAAACGGAAGGTTAACTCGCTGGGTGAAACCAACTGGGAAAGCAAGGAGAGCTTCCTCACCCATGAGTAAGGAGGTTACATAAAGACACAACCATTGACCAGGGCTAAGACTTGTTTAACGCTATATTCCTGAGCATCAGCAGGAAACAAAGACAGATGTATACTCAGAACCATGAGCCAAACCTCTCCTACTTAGACTGCTTTGGTGAGACAGGAAACCATGCCACCTTTAAAAGACCTGGTTGTTGCCTGAGGGCCCATATGGAATGGCGGCAAGAGACAGCAAAACCCTTAGACAGGGAGGGATGAATGAAAAAAAAAAAAATTCCTTCCCGGAAGAACCTTCTACTCAAGCTAAAATTCCAAAACATATGAAGAAAACTAATGTTTCAGCAATCAGCTAATTCTTCCCTCATTAAATGCAAATTATGGAAAATCCACAACAGCCCTTAAAATAAATTTTGAAATAAAAACAGACAAGATAGTGGCTATTCAAAAGAGCCAATACTAACTAGACATCCTGAAAATGTAAAATCCAGTCAGTGAAATAAATACTCTGTAGATAAGATAAACTTTAGACTGGATACAATCAGAGGCAGAATTAGGGAACTGGAAGTTAGTAGAATGAATTCACCTACTAAATTGCAGAAATATGAAGAGATTTAAAAAAATATGAAAGACACATATAAATTGAGGTGCCGACATTTGTCTAGAGAAAAGAAGAGGGACCCAACAGAGGAGACTATTTGAAGAGATGATGCCTGAGAATATTCAGAATTAAAGAAAGATGGAACTCCTTCATGTACAATACAATGAGTGCTAAATAGGATTAGTTAAAATAAATTATAACATAGACATCTCAGAGTGAAATGGCAGAATATCAAGGATAAAGAGAAAAATATTTTAAAATCTATAGAGAGAAGACAGATTACAACAGTAGTGACCAGAAGAAAAAAAAATGATGTGTTCAAAATACTGAGGGAAAATTTTCAGCTCAACAGTATACCCAGCTAAGCTATCATTCAAGAGTAAAGGAAAAATATATTCGTAAACATAAAGACTAAATAAAAGAGTTTTCCACTTACAGACTGCTATGAAAGAACTTCTAAAGGATATACTTACTTTAGCGTGAATCCTGAAGAGGGGTGATCTGAAGCTAAAACCAAAAATGCAGAAATAAAACATATTATGAATTTTCACTCCAGTGAGAAAAACATTCATCATCATGAATTTGAAGATCCTAGGTTTCGTTTTTGTTTTAATTAATAGCATCCTATATGATCTGCTGTGCTACCCATTATAGCTGAGAGTCTGTTCTTAATATCTTGCTCTTATTAAATTTTGTGAAATTTAGAAACTGAAAAAAAAAAACACTACCGATTAAATTTCTGACACTCAGAATGTAAAATTCCATCAGTTCTACTATAAAAGACTATACAGAGTGAAGCAAGCCAGACACAAAAGGACAAATACTGTATGAATGCATTACTATGAACCAAATATATTGTGTAATATATTGTTTGATCCAAAAAAAAATTATATGTATCCATTACATTTAATTGAGAAATGTATATATTTATTCATCTGTGTTTACTTTTTAGTTTTTAATTGTTTGTGTTTTCAATTATTAAATGTACAAAATAAAGTTAAAAAAAAAAAAAAGAATCATAAATTGCACTTCAGGGGTGCCAGCAACTTGCGGAAACTTTCACTGCCAGTAGCTTACTTATGTGTATGAATAGCCTCAGACCTGCTATATTAACTCTTTTCTGCATGGAGACCTGTTTCCTGAACTGTAGTTTTAGTTGTTTAGTTTGCTAAAGGCTGCCAATGCAATATACCAGAAATGGGTTGGCTTTTATAATGGGAATTTATGAAATTCTGAGGCCGTGGATGTGTCCAAATCAAGGCATCATCAAGAAATGCTGTCTCACCAGTTTGCAACTGTGGGTGATCAGGCACATGGTAGGGCATACTTGTGGTTTTGCCAGTCTCTGCCAATCTCTGCTTTTTCCTCCGGACTTATTTTATCCCCTTGTTGAGCTGTGGGCGATCAGATGTATGGCTCATCTCTTTCAGTCTCTGAGTATCCTCTTTTGGTGTCTCTGTGCTGCACTGATTCCAGCCTGTGGCCCCTCTCTCAGGCCCTCAGGGTTTCTCTTATCTCTGCAGCTTTTTTCGAAGTGTCTCTGCATGTTTCTCCCATTTATAAAAGACCCTAGTAAAAGGATTAAGACCCACCCTGGATCATGCCCTACTGAAATGATCTAATCTAGAGGAAGGTCCCTTAACTGAATCTAATCTAAAGGTCCTATCTATAATAGGTTTACATGCACATGAATGTATTAGCTCTAAGGACATGGTCTTTTCTGGGATCCACAAAAAGCTTCAAACTATCACTGTTGTTTTTCCCATTTCAAACGTTAATAATTCAGTTAACCTTTTTCATTTTAGAAAATGCCAATTGACTTGGCAAAACAATGAAATTTCTCTTACGAGAACTCCATTGTCATATTTACAGTATTTTCAAAAGACATCTAACTAAGCCTTTGCTTTTTTGAGTGATGGGTAAATCTGTATTGAGTGCCCAGGCAGTCTCAGGTTTCAACGATATGTATACTGATTATACTCTGCAATCAAGATCTTTATGAGAATGTCTTTATGGGGGAAAAAGGTATAATCTTGTTAAAAAGAAAACCTGGAGAGCATAAAATATGTTTTTGTGTAGATTTTAAGTAAATCTGCAGGTTCTAAGCAATAGAATAGCATGCAAAAAGCATAGGAGGTATATTATCCAATCCAATTCTTTTGCGCTGTCTCTATTAACCATGTAGCTTCCTAAAAAACAAACCACCCCTTTCTCTTCTTTGTCATTTTTTAAAATAATGAGCTTTAAAATTATAATGATTACTTGTAGAAACACAAAAGAAAAAATTCCAAATCAGTAGTTTTACAGCCAAACAATTTAGGGAAAATAACTATATAAATTAACTATACT
This sequence comes from Tolypeutes matacus, assembly GCA_026826555.1. Lineage (NCBI taxonomy): Eukaryota > Metazoa > Chordata > Mammalia > Cingulata > Chlamyphoridae > Tolypeutes > Tolypeutes matacus. The sequence goes on from JAKSZT010023082.1 coordinate 5,653,861, forward strand.
TAAGCACACTAGCCTGAGTTATTATTTGAGTTAATATTTTGAAACAAAGTACACTCAAGAAAATCACAGCATATGAGGTTTTCTCTTTTCAGGTTTTAATGAAATTGATTGCAAATTTCTGCATTCATGGATGCTGCAAAGTTTGATGAAAATATATATATGTGGTGAATACACATACACACACCCCATACATACATATATATTTATATTACTTTGTTGCTTGGGTGACTATTTCTGGGTTGTACTGTATTTCTGGGTTGCTCTTATCTTTAGGACTAGTCCCCATCTATAATATTATTTTCACGAGATTTAGGTAAATAATATACAGAACAAGAAAAATGACTATATAGGTAGAATGTTAATTTATGAATAAAGATACTAAATAAAGTCTGTCACAAAATATTAAATTATTATATAAAATTGAGACTAGATAATTTTATGTAAACAAAATCCAGTTGCCCCATACAGACACACTTTTGTGGGGGTAAAAAAAGAATGTTACCTAAAATTCATTTTGAAGAAATATCTGTGAATTGAAATTATACAAGTCATCTCTGTTCCCTGTTAGCCAGCTAGTCATATACAACTAATTAACCTCATCACATCAGTGAACAATCTAGAGTAGTAGGCTATCTGACTGGAACCAGTGTTTTATCACCATTAATTGAAAGTTAGACCAGTCAACGCAGTTGTGGGTTTTTCTCCAGATTTATTACACTGTTTTCCAGGTACTTAGCTTGGTGCAACAGATAGGTGGGTTTAGCCAATATGGTTGTTTACCTAGACAAGTATGATTCAGGGAATCATTAATAATGATGTCCTATGGAAACCAAACTGTGTAAGTAGGGAAATACAGGCACAGAAGGATGCTGGGGTTAATGAATCAGATGCCTTAATGAAGACTTTTTTAAAAAATTGATGGGATGGTTCTACCGGACTATGTAAATTGGAGGTACTGGAGTCAGTGGTTGGATATCACACAATATGGTCATGGGGGTGGATTGTTGAAGGGTGCGAATGTAAAGATCCACTGCTGGAGATGAGGTACTGAGGAGCCAAAGTGCTGACATCATCTACATGAAAAGTAGTCACCAACTACCGTGACAGAAGTAGAGGCGAGAAGAAAATATTGATCCAAGTGCTGAAATATTTAGTGACTGTGGAGGAACACACAGGAGATCAATAGGTGACGGTGGTTTATGTAATACCATGAAGTTCAAAGGAACCAAGGGGTAGTCATATTTGCCTGCCTACTTCATAAGAATCAATTGAGATATTTTCTGAGAAAGCACTATAAACCCCTTCAAAAGGCACAAAATAGTACTATGCTTATCATTAAGCTCCCCTAATTTCACCAGTGCTCTGTTCCCCTGTTTCTCTGCCTACAAAATAAAGACAATATATTCTCTTACTTCACAAAGGGATTAGAAAGTTGAGTGGCATGATGTGTATTAATTTATTTTGAGGCTTTGGAAAAAGAAAGTTCTTTTTATGACCGGGGTTTAGAGTAATCATTCAGCTTTTGAGAGTTCAGCCCAGCATGCTGGTGCTCTGGGTAGCACCCTGGGTATGAGATAACATTCTTTTCAATCTTTGATTTCAGACATTTCAGCAGTCCTCTCTGCAGCACAAATCAAAGAAGAAAAACAAAGGTAAGAAAAGGAAAAGAAACGAAGCATCTACCTGCTTATTTTGTACAATGATAATCACCAGCACACTTCCCCCATAGCTCTCTTGTCTGAGCCCCGTATGGTTTGAAACAGCAGGACACCCTAGTACAAGAACTGCCAAGACCAGTTTCTCACGTTCAGTTACGATTCAAGATACTCTTTACAGCAAATGGTCTCAACAGGTTTTGAGACTGGAATTCCACATTTCCAATTAAATTGTGTGTCACTTCCATGGTGTAAGAGGTATTAAAGATTTCTATTTTTTTCTATTCTGATACAGTGTAAAAATATGATTTGGGGAGTTGTTAAGTACCCAGACATATTTTTTTTTCCCAGACATATTTTTATCATCTATAGATTAAGCATCTAACTTCATAACTCATACAAAATTTGAAGAGCATTTTCACCCATTATTATCTTTAGGTCCTATAGCAGGCAAGAGCAAAAGACGAATTTCTTGTAAAGATCTTGGCCGTGGTGACTGTGAGGGCTGGCTATGGAAAAAGAAAGATGCTAAGAGTTATTTTTCACAGAAGTGGAAGAAATATTGGTTTGTCTTAAAGGATGCATCCCTATATTGGTATATTAATGAGGAGGTAAGAAATAAGCACATTTTCTTTTTTCATCCATTTTCTATCTTTAACCAAAAGAATCGCCATTTTGAGACTTATACTTAAAAATCATATAATCACCTTAAGGCTAATTCAAGAAACTTCTAATTCCTTTTCAGTCTGCCTTACATTTTTGGGTCTTGCTGTAGTAGCATATCTGAAGCACAGATAAAAGATAGTAAAATTCTATATGCTTAACTAAAAATATCAAGCTAATTCACGCAATAGATTAACTAAAAGGATTATCCACAGAAATTTGATATAGATTTTTAAATGTCTTGCTTTAGTTCCAAGTTTCAAATTTTTTCTATTTGTTTTTTTGTTTGTTTGTTTGTTTGTTTTTTGGTGGAAGTTCTTTTATCATTTAAGTAAATTACTATCACCTGAATTTATTTCCATTTTTCTAAAAAAAAAAACAACACAAATCTAGTTGACTGGTTTTGAAAACCTGTAAGTATTTATTTCATTTAGCCCAAATGAGGGAAAATGTACGTAATATATCTGAATTGTTCTTATGGTTTCCTATTTTATTTGCAGTACATCAGATTTATATCCAGAACCATCATATCACAACCTATCACATATCATAACAGATAAGCCACAGTGTACCTTATTTGTTGATATTCCCTTGACTCTACATTTGCTTTGATTCCTTTGCCATAGCCATCTATCAGGTCAACTTATTAGTTTTTATTTTAAAACAATAATTTTCACTGTTACTGGTTTTATGAAAAAGCATAAATGGTTTAATATACTGTGCTGGCTGAATAGTCTTATTAATGCTATTATCTTAAGCTATTTTTTAATTTGCATTTGGAGAGTAACTTATGAAATATAATTTCTTTTTTGAGGAAGAGCGCAAGGGCGTCGCTGTGCCCGTCCCCTGCCTGCCCCACGGCCGGCAGGAGCCGCGGCACGGTCGCCACCCCCTGTCCCGCAGCCCACCTGGGACACGGGTCGCGGGACGCCCCAAGGCGCCCAACCTCGCCCTTGCCCGCCGCTCCCCCACCACCCCGTCCCAGAACCTGGGGGAGACCCCGGCGGGGCGGGAGGGAGGCGTGCGGGCCGGCGATTCGCGGCCGCCGTGGAGGCGCGAGCCCCGTCACACGCGAGAAGCAACCCCCCCGGGCGGGACGGGCGCAGAAGCGCGGGCGACAACCCGCCGCCGCTCCGACGCCGGAGCGACGGGGCGCGTGAGGCCGGGCTCTCCCCCGTGAGGAGCGCAGGAGCCCCCGGACAAACCCTTGTGTCGAGGGCTGACTTTCAATAGTGAAATATAATTTAACACTATTATTATACCTATGATTATAACTTATAGATTCTTGAGAATTTTATGTTCCCCAGTCTGTGTAATGTAATGTAATGTTATGTTATGTTATTTATGGTTAATAGAGTAAACTACGAAATCGTACCACCTGACTTACTGTACCTCATTTCCTTCTTCATCTGCAAAATGACTGGGCCGTCATATGGATTAAATGAAACAATGTATGTAAAGCCCACTTAGAATGATGACTGGCATGTACTAAGTGCAAAATAAACATATGCTATAAGCAAAATTATTTTCAGATTGACATCATTTTATTTGTAAAATCTTGAATTCGTATTTTGCTCTTTAACATAAATGTCTATAGAAATGTTTGTTTTCCATACTTTTGATTTTTTTATAGTAATCACACAGTTACCTAGAAAATCTACCATTTCACTAAATGTGTCTTATTTTAGTTACCTACATTTTCATTTAATCTATATATATATTATTTTATATACTAATCAAGTAGCACCAATGTGTAGTGTCTAAATGCTTCTGTTTGTCGTAAAGTCACTCTAGATTTGTCTGCTGTATGCTAGACTATATTGTATCTTTCAAAGTTTAAATGATAAAAAACTGTGAGCCTTTTTTATTGAACAGTAGCATTTGCCTCAAAATTGGAAGAAAAAAATATTGCAATATTGAGAAAGTTTAATACTGTTCTTTTTCATAACACACACATTTCGATCTCTAGCAGAAGCATCAAATGTTTATTAATAAGTTTTGCATAGAAGCTTCACATTGCAAGAAATCTTACATATATGGTTAGGGATGTAATCTCATTTGAACTTGATATATGGGGAGCCATTGACTAGTATAGCACATATCAAATAAAAATTTCAGTGTTAAAGTCTGAGCTTGGTCATGAACATGAAGAGGGACACAATGATTAAACAGTTTAGCCAGAGTAAGTCTTTGCCTAGTTGAGATAACTTGTATCTAATGTAAGATATTGCATAATTCTCCTATCTTATTTTTCTCATCCAGCATTAGAGAGAGAAGAATTTTATGGATTTCATTAAATTTTCCAAGTGAAAAATGACTTTATACATATAGAATGTACCCCATGTCAGATATTTGAAGATCAAATTGACCTCTTATTTCATTTGTAAAATCTTGGATACATGAAATAATTATAATATAATTAGGAGAATTTAATTCAGGTTTGATAACAAAGATTTTGGAGGCAGAACATCTGAACATTAAAAATAATAGAAATTGTGAATTGTGGTAAATGTGGGTGGACAAAAGTGATTTTGTGTGTTATAGAAGTATATATACATTCTAAAGAGAAAATTATTTATAAAACATGTTTTACTTAGGCAATAAAAGAATATTCTATCCTCATTTTATTTAAAAAAAGGATTTTTTAAAAAGTTCTATACATATTTTAACTTGTAGTATTCTAAGAGCTCAAAATATACCTTCAGATTCATGGCATATAGCAGGTAAGAGTAGAATTCTAATCTCTAAAATGTCAAACTTAAGGAACAGATCTATTAGTGTTGATATTTAAGACATAGTTATATAGTATCTTCAGCTTCAAACCTTTGTATATAATGCCCTAAACAAGAGTGTTGCCTCTTTAGGATGAAAAAGCAGAAGGATTCATCAGTCTGCCAGAATTTAAAATTGATAGAGCCAGTGAATGCCGCAAGAAATAGTAAGTTGATTTTATTTGGGGAGAGGGATAGAAGGGAAGGTTTTTTTTATTTCTAACTTTTAAATTACAGGATACTTGTCTAATGCTTTCAAATTGAGGTTATAAGAAAGCAGCTTTCTAGGCAGAATTGTTTACTGATTCCTATCATCATTGTAGAAGCTTTGTGTATGTGAACTCAAGTTAGATGTTGAGGTAATTTTACCCATAAAAATTATTTGGTTCTAACTTATTTCACAATTTAAAAGAAAATAAATGTACTTTGTTTCCTTTTGCAGTGCATTCAAAGCCTGTCATCCTAAAATCAAAAGCTTTTATTTTGCTGCTGAACATCTTGATGATATGAACAGGTAAAGTGTTACTTAAATTTCAAAGTACTTAGAAAGTCAGTAAGGCTTAGAAGTCTAAGTTTCCCACATTGATGCTTACAGAATAATGTCACTGACATGTCTAGATCGATCAGATTAAAAATAAAGTGGACTCAGCTATAGCTCCATGCAGCTATACCTAATTTAAATAATTGCATTTTTAAAAAAAGAATTGCGTTTATAAAGTAAAATAATCTCATTGACTATTTGTCAAGTTTACCAAAAATATGCCAGAATCCATATATAGGCAAAAAAAAAATCTACAAAAGAGAGATTTTCTTAAATCTACTTCAAGACAATCTTAGAGTTATATTCCCAGATATGAAAAAAAGTTGTCCACCAAAAAAAAAAACTAATTTTTTCAAGTGCTGAGTATTTATGACAGAACACCCATCTCAATAATTCAGGGCTAAACAAAGTTTACATAATCATCTCTTGATTTATATAACTTACCATTCTTGAAATTTCACACTAGGCAATTGAAATTTGGAGAGCATTTCTTCCTTGTTCTTGAACTGAAAATGCTTATTCACATGCATATGGGAAGATAGTGATATTCTAGTTTGTGTTTTAATTACTTTATGATTCTATTGTGCTAAGTAACTTACTATTCAGTTTGCCACATGCTGAGCTCAGTCCCTTTGGGATAAATATAAAGAGTTTACATCATAACCAAACTGTCCAGACTGAAAAGAAGTGCATATCATAGAACACAGTCACCTCCATTTAAGAAGTATCATAATTTAATCATACATGATACGCGCTAATCAGGGTCTTTTTTAATATTATAAAATGGCTTCTTTAAAAATGTATTTTTATGAACTATGAAACCATTCTTGGTCTCGATTCCCTACCCAATGTTAGCAATAGTTTCAAAGGTGTGCTTGTGTCATGACTGCTCTTCCCTAATACTGCTATGGATTTATCTGTTCCAAGATATCCTAGAAGAAGCTAAAGCAAACCCATGTGTTTCATTTTGTTGCTTTTTCTAAGCAGTGAGTTAAAAGAAAAAAACCAATCTGATCAAAAACATCCTCTTCATATCCTCCATTTTAAGAGTGCTGTTTTATGTAAGCCTTGCTGTGGTGCATTACAACTTTTAGAATGAAATTGTCCTAAAATACAGAATGTTTTTATAAATTTAATTAAAAATGGACTTTCATTGTTTTGCTTTGTTTTCTTTTTTAAATAATTATATTCCTGATGTCTATTTTCAATAGGCAGGTTTTTAAAAATATGTATTAATTATTTAAAAAGTGAGGGAAGAGTCAGTGTTAGAAATATTTGCAGAGAATTAGTGATGGAGATAAGCATCCTCTTACAGCTTTCTTCATTCACCTGACAGTTAAAGGTATGTACCTAAGTCTTCAAGAGATAATATATTTATAAGATAATTATAATTGCAGTAAATATATGCTTTATCTGATTATTTCATAATTTGTCTTAAGCATTATCATCTTTACATTTTATGAAAGTATTTTATGGTACAGAAAAGTATATTTTTCTCTTCCATATTTCAAAGAAATATTGTGTCAGTGACAGGATCTAATCATTGGAATTAAAAAGTAATCTTATGTACACATATACCGTAATCTTTGTATATATACATATATATGTAAATAACATTAAAATCTCACCTTCTTTTCTGAGCAGCTGTAAGTTTGATTGTGAGGTAATAATTTGCAAAAACACTTTTGAGCAGCCCACACCATCCATCTATTTCCTTCTCAAAAATGAGCATTGAAACAATGAAAAAAAAAGTACTGTCTGTGTGAAATCTGTGGGGAGAAAACAAATCAAGTTTCTCAAGTATTCTGGGACTTAGTTATTGAATTTGTTTGACCTACATATTCCTTACCATGTCAGTACACATGTCCTTGAAATTGTGAAGACTCACCAACTTCTATTTGATAATTATTGTTTATATATTTTGTCCATGGTTCTTATTGTTATTTCTATCTCAATATATTATTCTATGTCAGTTATTGATATCTTCCTTAGAATGTTCACTGTAGGTCCAATATCCCCTTACCTATGTTTTCTTGTTTTAAAACATTAGTGATAAAGTACAATACTAAATATATAGAATGCCCCCATGAATATGTTTAGAAAAGGTTCTAAATCAATACTTGTATCCCTGACAATACTTGTATTCCTCCATCCCCCAGCACCTTTGACATTCTACCTTTTTATCTTACTTTGTATATATGTTACTACCAGACAAATATTTATTTGCATCCCTTTCTCACTAAAATAGGGACATTGTGAAGGCAGATACTTTGTTTTGTTTATCTCTGTATCCTTAGTGCCTGGAACATTATCTGGCAAAAATATTTATCTCCCAATAAATATTTCTTGAATATGTCTGCTGTGCATGATAGCCTATAAATAACAAATCATAGTTGTAGCCAGTACATAGGTAAGCATCTTCTAGCTAAAGCCTTTGCAACAATTTTATCTTAGGCAGCACCAACCATTGTATAGTGCTTAACCTTTCATGACTATTAAACAGTGGCCTGAGTTTATCTGCATACTTTCTCAAGAACTTTGGCTATGAACAGAATTTTTCTTCCTAAAAATAATTTAAAATTTCAAATGTGCTATGAAATTTAGCAATTCTGGAGCTTGTTGGAGGAAGGAACTAGATCTTATTCATTTCTTTATCCTAAAACGTGGCTCATTGCTCAGCAAATAGAAGGCACTTAATAAATGTTGAATTGAAAAATTGAGGAAGTCCCCTTGGTCTCATAAGGACTTCATTGTTCTTTAGACATCCGATACAGTGAAATTTCATTGATATGAAAAAGTAAATATGAGGCACTGGATTAAAATTCAGTTATATTGCATACTTTGAATGGATTGTTTGCTTTATGAATATGTATCAATATAATTGATTTTTTTAAAATTCAGTGATAGACTGTATGTGATGACTTTCAGTGATTTTTAACAATATATACTAATTTTGAATTACAGTACATAGTCCCTGATTCTCTGAGTAAAGCTAATATAATCTTGCTTTCATTAACATCTAGATTAGAAAGAATCTTTTTTAAAAATTCATACAGTAAATTGATTTTTTGAACATTTTTCTTCCATTGTCACCTCTTTTCCGTTCTATCCTATATCATTTCATTTGAAAGTGCTTTGTGATCACAGTATCCCAGTATTATTTACCACTTTGTGACTTTTACAAACATCAATTAACCATGAAAAAATTATTCTACAATAAATATTCCTTTAGTGGTATTATTAAAGTCTTCACCCAAAAAGCACCAAGCCAGTCTTTCTCAAGAGTGCTAAAATTTGCCTTGTAGTACAAATTCAACTCCTTTCTCCCTACAAATGAGCTATAATCTAGATTTTAATTTTGACCTTTTACTAATGATTAGAATCATTTTTAAAAGGTTATTTGTCATGATATTGACTTCTTGACCTATGGTGTATAATTTTCTAGAGAGAATGTATGAGCATGTGTGTGTATACCATGCTACTGGATTCATTTGATAAATTTTTATTTTATTCCTTTTCTGCTCTTATCCCTTCTTCATTTTCCAAATATATTTAATATGATAATTGTATGTTTTGTCGAAATAAAGTTGGATTTTAAGTGATTTATTCTTGAAATTAAAGCTTAAATTTCCATATATGTTACTTTGTCTATTAGAGACACAACTTTCCTCCCTTTTCAAGATACTCTGAGCCTCTGATGCACAGTTAACACCACTTGTATAAATGATGAAGTGTATGAGTCACTTGAAAGAGTGTCATCTTCCACTTGATGAAATAGATAAGACTATCTCAGGAGAAAAAGCTTTCAAATGCAACGTTTTACATCTAGATTAATTTATTCCACAATTCAATGATGTTAAATATGCTAGTGATTCCACATTTACCCAGGCTAGATTGGAAGATGGATTCATCCCTAATATTTGATTTGGATCATAGTTTTAGATTTACTAATGAGAGATTGCCATGTTAGTATAAAGATTTTATGGTTTGATAATCTGATGCACTGTGAATAGTTGGAATAATGAACAGAAGGAAAGCCCTGGTGAAACCAAAAAAGGAGATTGAAACCATACTTTGCTTTAGGTAGTCCCTGCGTTGGCAGCAGTACTACTGAAAGAAGAAAGAAGAGCTAGGATTTAGTTTTAAGTTACTATTGCTTATGGTAATAAATTTTCAGGATTTTAGCAGAGGCTAAAATTGTATATGCCCTTTCTGTTTTTGGAAAACCTAATACTGTTGTATTTAGAGAAAAGTTTTAGAATTACTCCTGAGATGGTTTTCCCCTGGAACAGTAAACTTGAATGAGCTTCTTCAGGACTATTATTTCATAGAAAAATTATTATTTTGACTGGCAAGTTCCATAACATTTTCCCTTATCTGGACAGATTAGAATGAATATTGTTGGACCTAATCTCTAACGGAGCTTTTGTTTTGAAGAAACAGAACAGCCAGGACTATTTGAAGTGCTTCTCCAATTGGAGCAACAGAATTAATGGGGCTTTGATCATCTCAAAACCATTTGTTACAGACATTGAACAACTTTGCCTAAGACTTTTCTATTAAATAGCATCTTTGGTGTGGGACTAATTTGTTCTGCAGGGAATTATATCTCATGGAAGATTCCATGTTTCAAGAATAGAAAAGAATACATCTTATATGTAGCTATATTGCACATATTCTTAAATAAAATAAATATTTCTTAAGAGTAAAGTGTAAGAAATTAAATTGAAATGTTACTGATTTGAATATTTGTTTTCTCAGGTGGCTGAACAGAATTAATATGCTGACTGCAGGGTATGCAGAAAGAGAGAGGATTAAGCAAGAACAAGGTAAAAGAATACTATTTTTTACAAATGTGCCATGCTTTTTTTCTTGTAGTTATACTATACAAAGATTCACTGCTGTCACTTGAGAGAAAGTGTAAATGTTAGTTTGTGGTTATTTCTCTTCTGGGTGCCATGTATCCGGGTCATAGCATCTTATATGTAAGGTCTGGTAAATTGAATAGATAGAGAATGAACTCTCAAATTTTTGAAGCAGCTAATGCAGCATTCTCTCCTGTTTGTTGCCCTCTCATTCAGTCTATTTCCTATGGGAATTTTTTTAATATTAAAAAGCCTATAGTTGGTCCTATATATTAACCCAAGTCTGAGTCCTTGGTGATGGATTTTTTCCTCTTTAGCAAATTCATACACATATAAGTGACCTTTAATGCAAAGAGCTCAGATGTAGGATCCCTTCTTCCATAAATTATCTCCTGTGGTTACATTCTTCAGTTCTGTTACTATGTAATTCTGTGATCTTATGGAACTTGCCTTGGTATGACCTCAGATTTATGAAGCAGAGGATTGTGAAACAGAATTGAAATCTTAGCAATAACAAAAGCTGTGGTCACCATTCTGAGGTGGCTTCACATTTCCCAAAGGGTGTTTGCTCTATATTCCTTGGAAGCATTTTTTATATTTTTTGAAATTATTTGAGAAAGTCTGAAGTTAAAAGAATTCCACAGAATACAAACAAACATAAACATATTTATAGTTGTGTCTCCAGTAGGCATAGCCAGTTTTTTGATGACAAGATTCTAAAAACCTTCAGTTTTCTCTCAGACTTGCAGTAAAATCTCAGCAAAACATTTGAAAAACATCTAAAAACTAAAGAATATTGAGATCTAAAAAAAATAATATTCCAAATCCAATCTGTCAACACATGTTTAGGACAGGGAGCAGCAAACTTTTTCTGTAAAAGGCCAAATAGTAAATATTTTAGGCTTTGTGGGCCATACAGTCACTGTCACAACTACTCAGCTTTGCTATTGTAGCACAGAAGCAACCATAGACAATAAGTACATGATGAGCACGGCTGTGGTCCTATAAAATTTTATTTATGGACACTGAAATTTGAATTTCACATAATTTTCATGTGTCAAGAAATAATCTTCTGTTGATTTTTTTTCCAACCATTTAAAAATGTAAAAACCATTCTTGGCCCATCAGGCATTTAAAAACAGGTCTGCATTTGATCTGTATGCTATAGTTTATCAATCCCTAGTTAACAGCCATGGGTGGGGATGAGTGGCAGATGAGGAAATAGGGCAGGAAGATTTCAAACAAATAGCAAAATGTGTTCCCTGACAGTGGGAATTTATCATCTTGATGAGGACCTCAAAAATACACACTTGAAGTTGCTTACAAAAAATTAAAGAACAAAATAAAAGTGAGTATTAATCTGTACGTAGTATGCAACTGATTTTAAAAATGCTAAATGGATACAAAGTTTAATATTTTTTTAAAAATGCCTGAGAAGGAGGTGGGGTTAATGAGTAAATGCTTGTTAGAGAAAGTGACTAGTGAGCCTGATTTAAAGTTTTTAGTGGTATAAACAAGTCTCAATAAATTTTAAAAGATTGAAATTATACAAAGCATCAAATCCGACCACAGTGAAATGAAGCTAAAAATTAATAACAGAGAACTGGAAAACCCACAGATATATGGAAGTTAAACAGTACACTCTTAAACAATCAGTGGGTCAAAGAAGAAATCACAAGGGAAATCAGGAAATATCTTGACAATTGAGAACAAAAACTTATGGGACACAGTGAAGACAATGCTTAGAAGGAAACATAGTTTTGTATGCTTAAATTAAAAAAGAAGAGAGCACTGAAATCACAGACCTACCTCAAACCTGGAGGAACTAGAAAAAGAGCAAACTAAACCCAAAGCAAGCAGAAGGAAGAAAATAACAAAACTTAGAGCAGAGATAAATGGAATAGGGAATTAAAAAAATAGAATCAAGGAAGCCAAAACTTGGTTCTTTGAAAAGATCAACAAAATCAACAGACCTTTAGCTAGACTGACAAAGAAAAAAAGAAGATACAAAGAACTAAAATCAGGGATAAAAGGGAGGACATTACTACTGACCATACAGAAATAAAAAGGATTTTAAGATGATAGTATGAACAATTAATTGTGTGCCAACAAATTAAATGACTTAGATGAAATGCACAAAATTCTAGAACCACACAAACTACCTACACTGACTAAAGAACAAGATCTCAAAAGACCAATAACAAGTAAAGAGATTGAATCAGTAATCAAAAACCTCCCAACAAACAAAAACCCAGGACCAGACAGCTTCTCTGGTGAATTCTACCAAACATTCAATGAAGAATTAACTCCAGTCCTGCTCAAACTCTTCCAAAAAATTGAAGAGGAGGGAACACTTCCCAACTCATTGTATGAGGACAGCACCACCCTAATACCAAAGCCAGATACAAATATCACAAGAAAAGAAAATTACAGACCAATATCTCTCATGAATATAGATGTACAAATCCACAACAAAACACTAGCAGACTGAATCCAGCAACACATTTAAAAAATTACATACCACAGTCAAGTGGGATTTACCCCAGGTATGCAAAGATGAACCAACATAAGAAAATCAATTAAGGTAATACACCAGATTAATAGAACAAAGGAAAGATACCACATGATTATCTCAATTGATGCAGAAAAGGCATGCAAAAAAAATCCACCACCAATCCCTGATTTTAAAAAAACACTCAGGAAACTAGGAATAGAAGGAAATATTCTTGACATGATCAAGGGAATATATGAAAAACCCACCGCTAACATCATACTCAATGGTTAAAGACTGAAAGCTTTCCCCTTAATATCAGAAACAAGACAAGGATGGCCACTGTCACCACTGTTGTTCAACATTGTACTGGAAGTTCTAGCCAGAGCAATTAGGCAAGAAAAAGAAATAAAAGGCATCCAAATAAGAAAGGAAGAAGTAAAACTCTCCCTACTTCCAGATAACATGATCCTATACACAGAGAAACCTAAAAAGAATCTTTAACAAAACTACTTTAGCTAATAAATGAATTCAGCAAAGTGGCAGGGTACCAGAGCAACACACAAAAATCGGAGATGTTTCTATACGCTAATAATGAACAATCCAAAGAGGAAATCAAGAAAAACTGCCACTTAAAATAGCAACTAAAAGAATAAAATATCTAGGGTTAAATTTTACCAAGGATATAAAGCACTCATACATGGAAAACTACAAAGCATTACTGAAAGAAATTAAAGAAGACCTAAATAAAGGGAAGGATATCCCATGTTCATGGATTGGAAGACTAAATATTGTTAACATGTCATTCTACCCAAAGCAAAGATTCAACACAATTCCAACAAAAATTCCAACAATTGGGGAGCAGATGTAACTCAAGTGGTTGAGCACCTGCTTCCCATGTATGAAGCCCAGAAATGGAAAAGCCAGTCATCAAATTCATATGGAAGAGTAAGCAGCACTGAATAGCCAAAAACGTCTTGAAAAAGAAGAATAAGCTGGAGGATTCCCAATTCTTGATTTTAGAACTTATTACAGAGCTACAGGAATCAAAACAGCATGGTACTGGCACAAGGACAGACATATAGGCCAATGGAATTGAAATGACAGTTCAGAAATAAACCCTCACACCTTTGCACAATTGAACTTTGACATAGGTGTCAAGTCCACTCAGTGGTAAAAGAATAGTCTCTTTAACAAATGGTGCTGGGAGAACTGGATAGCCATATGCAAAAGAATGAAGGGGGGAACCCGACCTCACACCATATACATAAATTAACTCAAAATGGATCCAAGACCTAAATATAAGAACCAAAACTATATATACAACTCCAAGAGAAAACATAGGGAAACATCTTCAGGACCTTTTAGGCAGTGATTCCTTAGACTTTTCATCAAAACAATGAGCAACAAAAGGAAAAATAGATCATTGGGACTTCACCAAAATTAAATTGTACATCAAAGGACTTTACTAAGGAAGTAAAAAAGTCAAACTACAGATTGAGAGAAAATATTTGGAAGTCATATATCTGATAAGAGTTTAATAAAAAGAATACGTAAAGAATTCCTACAACGCAACAACAAAAAGACCCAATTTAAAACTGGGGAAAAGACTTGAATAAAAATTTCTCCAAATCAGATATACAAATGGCCAATAAATTCATGTAAAGATGCTCAAAGTCATTAGCTAGGGAAATGCAAATCAAAACCACGATGAGATACCATCTCATACCCACTAGAATGGCTATTATTTTAAAAATTGAAAATAATAAGTGTTGGCATGGATATGGAGAAATAGGAACACTCATACATTTTGGTAATAATGTAAAATGGTGTAGCCATGGTGGAAAACCGTTCTGGTAGTTTTTCTGAAAGTTAAGTATAGAATTACCATACTCCTATGACCCAGAAATCCCACTTCTAGGTGTATACCCAAAAGAATTGAAAGCAGGACTCAAACAGATATTTGCACACCAATGTTCATAGCAGCATTATTTACAATTGTAAAAAGGTGGGAACAACCCAAGTATCCATGAACAGATGAATAGATAAACAAGATGTTGTAGATACATACAATGGAATATTTGGGGGCCATGAAAAGAAATGATGTTCTGATGCATGGGACGACATGGATGAACCTGGAAGACATCATGTTGAGTGAAATAAGCCAGGGGCAAATACTGTATGATCTCACTTATATGAAATAAGCAGAGTATGCAAATTCATAAATTCATAAACTAGAATACAGCATAGGGGCTGGGTTGGGGAAGGAAATGGAGAATTAATGCTTAATTGGTATTGTATTAGTCAGCCAAAGGAGTGCTGATGCAAAGTACCAGAAATCTGTTGGCTTTTATAAAGGGTATTTATTTGGAGTAGAAGCTTACAGTCACCAGGCCATAAAGTGTAAATTACTTCCCTCACCAAAGTCTATTGCCACGTGTTGGAGCCAGATGGCTGCTGGTCTCTGCGAGGGTTCAGGCTTTCTCTTCCTCCTAAGGCTCCGTGGTCCCAGCTCCTTCTGTTCTCAGCTGTGGGTTAGCATAGGCTTGTCTCTCTCCCTGGGGCTCGTTTCTTTCTGGGCTCAGCTGCTCAGGGCTCAGCTGCTCAGGGCTCTGGTCTCTGTGGCTCCAAACTGTCAGGCGATCTGCTCATCTCTCTTCCCGGGGCCACAGGATCCTGTCTGATGAGCTGTCACTCTTCCTCCGTTTTCTCCTTCTCCGTGCATTTACTTCCCAGGGCTCCAGCATCAAAACTCAAACTCTCTCCTTTGCCATGTCATTTTCTTTGTGAGTCCCTGCCCACCAAGGGGGAGGGCACTCAACATCCTACTGACTTGGCTGAATCAAAGCCTTAGTCATAATTTAATCAAGTAAAAGTGAAACCACTGAATTTAATACAATCTAATACTCCCAGAGGAACAGACCAGTTTACAAACACAATCCAATATCTATTGTTTGGAATTCATAAACAATACCAAACTGCTACAGATATGGAGTTTCTGTTTGGGGTGATATAAAAGTTTTGGCAATGGATGATGGTGATCAAAGCACAATTTTGTGAATGTAATTAACACTGCTGAATTGTATATTTGTGAAGGAATAAAATGGGAATTTTAGGTTGTATATATGTTACCACACACATACACAAAAAGACATAGAACTGTACAACACAAAGAGTGAACCCCAATGGAACAATGGACTCAAGTTAATAGCTTAACCATAATAATATTGTTTATCAATTGTAACAAAAGTACCACACTAATGTTAATAATAATGAAAACTGTGCTTGTGAAGGGAGGTTCTATGAGAACCCTGTACTTTCTGCATGACTTTTATATAAACCTATACCTCCCTAAATTTAAAAACTATGCTAAAAAAATGTCAGTGGTAGAGAGGAAGAGAAGATATTGTATTCAATAGTAAGTGCTTATGCATAAGGCTCTAGACTAGGCAGTCTTAATTTTGTAAAAGTGAACCTGGCACCCAGAAGCCATCCCCATCAAATTGGTGTGCATAGGAAAATCCCAGCTAAGACTGAAGTGTCAACTCAGTTATTAAGCCACATTTCTTAATGGTTAAAAGTTTATTCCCCACCTTCATGCCTCAGTTTAACTTTTAGGCCTAACTTTGTTGTAAGAGTACTGAAAAAAATGCCAGTCTTCCCTTTCAAAATTCTTTAAAAGGCATATAACAGTTTTTTTAAAGTACATATAAATGTATTTCTGATTTTTTAAGATGGAAGAATTAGAAGGGTGGGCAGTGTACTGATAGGAAAATGAAACTTTGAAAAAAGTCAATTTGCATGAATAAGGAAGCTTGGATTTTCAGGCTTAGCTTATCTGTTTTATCACTCAGCATTACTTTGAAGCTGAGCATGGTCTTGATTTTACTGAATTTCCTCTGTACTTGGTATTATACAACCAAATTTCATTATGGATGAAAGAACTGGTAAGTTAAAATAGCATCTTCAGTTTCCAGAAACTATTTATTCCATGGATTCATGCTGCCCAGTTACATCATGTAAGTGTTATATTTTAGGGCATTATGGCATACCTGAAATTTAGTGAAGGTGACATACAGTCTTCCAAGTAGTCCTGCCAGCTGGAGTGTGGTAGAAAATCATAAGCAGAGGCTAAAAGTTATAATTCAAGACTCTGTTGACAATATAAAAGCAACCAGAATCTCTGAAATAATTTTGATTTTCCCATAGAGTGTATGTTCCTCAGGCACTTTAACATAGGTTAAAAATCTATTAGACTTCTTACCTCCTGCATAATTAGTTCTCATGATATTCTGTATAGAAAACTACTGGATGCACATGTCTACTCCACACTTCTGTAGAGATATTTGACATCTCCTGAGTACCATTCTCAGTGTTGAAGTTAAGCTTCAATACAAAATATAGCTCTTTTAGGATTGGAACTATTTCACAAAGACGCAAAGAAATAACTGCCAAGTGTTTCTCTTTAAATGCCCAGTGCAGCTTACAAGTGACTGATTGACTTAAATAAAAAGGTTAGTGGATTGCTGTCTTTTGTGACAGCAGTATAAAGGATATGGAGTTCTCTTTCATTATTCGTTGTTGTACTTAAAGAAAACAGGGTTACAATAAATTCTACCAAGATCACTAATTATCTGCTAATCACTTTTCTATTTTTTCCAGCTTCGAACCAGTCATTCTTTTTTTAAATTGTGGTATTATATATATATATACACACACACACACACACACACATATATATATATCTCATAACATTTTCCTTTTTTTTTTTTTAATTTATTTATTTACTTTATCCATTTTAAACCCCCCCTTCCCCATTTGCTGTTTTGTGTCCGTTCGCTGGGCAATTCTCTGTATCTGTTTCCTGCCATCTCTTCTCATCCTCCTCCTCCAGTCTTCACCAGGATTCGATCCTGGAGACCTCCGATGTAGGAGAGAGGTATTCTGCTGCCTGCGCCACCTCAGCTCCTGGCTTCTGGAGCTTTTGGAGCATCTCGTCTTGTCTCTCCCCTGTTACGTCATCATCCTGTTGCATGGCTCCCGGGGCCCGACAGCTCAGCGGCACACAGAGCCTGGCAGCCCATGCGCCTTCTATATATATATTTTTTATTTTACCAGGAGGTCCCGGGGATCGAACCCAGGTCCCTCCATATGGCAGTCGGACGCCCAACCATTTTAGCCACATCCGCCCCCAACATTTTCCATTTTAACCGTTTTTAAGTATACAATTTAGTGGCATTAATTACTTTTACAATGTTGTGCTACCATCACCACCTGCCATTACTAAACTTTTTTCCTCACCCAAAACAGAAACTCTTTACTCATTAAGCAGTCCTTGGTAACCTCTAATCTACTCTCTGTCTCTATGAATTTGCTTATTCTATATAGTCCATATAAGTGGAATCATTCATATAAGTGACTTATTCCACTTAGCATAATGTTTTTAAGGTTCATCCATGTTGTAGCATGTATCAGGACTTCATTCCTTTTTATGGATGAGTAGTATTCCATTGTATAGTATACCACATTTTGTTTATTTACCTGTCAGTGGGCATTTGGATTGTTTCCACAGTCAGTCATTCTTGGCACATTATTTTCAGTCATATATAAGGTCTTTGTAAAGCTTTAGTCACATAAAAATGAACTATATTGTATTTCTTTCATAATTGTGTATAAAAACATCAATATTTCTCAAATTATTCTTTTGCATCAACGTGAGAAAGTAAAATGGAAGCTTTCTTCTTCCAGTGATGGTACTGATTATTCATGACTAACTTATAAAATTGAATATCTCTGCAAGAAACATTGGAAGTATCCATTTATTTGGTGCTGTATAGAGAGCTAAGAAAAATAAATTAGTTTGTTCTTAGAATAAAATTCAGACTAGTTTCAGCCTCTGAACAACTTTCTGCCTTTAATTTTCCACACAAACCAAAAAATGTCAGTTTCAGTTTTCTATATAGCCTCTTCTCTGGCATTGCTCCCTCAAAGACATACGGTTAGTGTGAGAAATGAAGTTAATCTGAAAAGTGGTCTTTCCGCCTTTTCTTAGACAACCCGGGAAACCTTTAGGTTGGTGCTGCTTTTTAATAAACCGAGAATTACATGAAACAGTGGGCTAGAATTTGTCCTAATTTAGCGGGGTGTAGGGAGAAGAAAGAATCACCCACAAAGATCTACAGAGCCCTCAAGGGCTCTGATAAAATGGAGATTTCTGTCTCACTCTGTTAATAAGGGCCACTTGAAATTGCTGCCTTTTTGAAACCCCAAGGTATCAGTGCAAACATCAAGGAGAAATTCAGCACAGATTCCACAGTTTCCAGACATCATAGAAAGGGTAAGGGCAGGAGAGATCTCATGGGGAGGAGAAGCAGAAAGGGGAGAGGAGAGGTTTGTCCCTTCACCTCCAGAAGTAACTTCCCACTAGTATTTCAAGGTCCCACAAAACTACCTAACCCCGGCCCCAGGGCTTCAGAATTCACTTTTCATTTTGCTGGAACTTGATATAAGAAAACACTAAATGTCTATGAAGATGAACACCAGGCATAGGCATTTATCACCTCTGTGATCTGGGTCAGACTGTCTTGGTCTGCTACCTACAAGTATACCCAAGAAGATAAGAGGTCCTGATATATATTGAGTGCTTTCAAGGTTCAAGGCTCTTTAATATATGTTACCTTATTTAATACCCCCACAACTATGAAAGGAAGTTATTATTAGCCCCTTTTTACATATGGCAAAACAGATTTAGAGAAATTAAGTCATCATCACAAGAGCACAGAAATGGTAAGTGGTGCAGCCAAGAATTGAACCTACATCTGTCTGCACTGTAGTTCATCATTTTTTCCACCAGTGTTTGCTGGGTCCATTTTGGGGCAATTATGTCAGTTCATATTTGAAGGGAGACTTAGTATACTGGCTGTCACCAGCATGATTCAATATAAAGAAAAGAGACATCAAATTTAAATGAATTAGCCCTTGCTTATCTTTTACTCAAAGGGGATAAAATAGGAATAGAATTTTCAAAGTCCCTGTACTTGGAGGTATGAAAATAATAGACAATTTATTTTATTCCCTATCTCCATTGATGAAAAATTTCTATTCACAGTAGCCAGAGTTATACAGCAGCATTTGGTGGGAGGCAGGGTTAAATGATCATGAAAATATTTCATGTTTTAAATTCTCTTGCTATGTTGATACCAAAGAGTCCCAGTGACTTAGTCCTCAGAGCTTTATGGCAAGACAATTTCATAGGTCTTAAATCCCAGCTCAACTACTTTTCTAGCTGGTCTATAGTAAGTATTGAATAAATGTTAGTTGTAATTATTATTATTAATATTAGTCATCCCCACAAGGAAATTATTTTAAAAATTACAATATGTGAATTTCTTAGTGGAGAGAGGTTCCTGTAAAAGCATGTGCCATGATTTTTCACCTAGATCTACATATAGTTAACCCTTGTGATTTCTTTTGTGATTAAGATTTTTATAAGAATAAGGTACCTTTTGTTTTAATACCTTTTCTTTTATCATCTGAAATTGATATGGGTAAAACTCCTGTGTTTTCTTTATAAATCCAATAAAGAAGCAACCTAACAGTTACAGGATGGTTGAGATATTAATGGAACAGATTATGATTTTTTGAGTTTTCTGCTGTATTTGACTTATTTTAGTAATGTATCTCTCAAAGTTCTCCCCCCGCCCCGCCCCTTGCCTGAAGTCTGCCAAATCACATTGTCTAGCGGCTTACATTTTCTACCCTTTTAAGTAGTTCTGGAAGTTTGGAACTTCCAGACACATCAGCAGATTTGCTCTTTTGCATTTGGCAAGAATCAGGGTTTGCCACGTGTTTCCAAGTAGAGATGGAAGTATGGGTTCTAGAGATTGTCAGCATGACTCCAGAAACAGTGATTGTTAGATAACTAATGAATTGAAGCCAGAGAAGATCATTTAGAACATTATTTTGTAGAGCTGATTACATTTGTAGAGATCTACAGCAATGTATATATTCTTTTTCTTTGGGTATTCATCTTTAAGATAAAATGGTGCACCTCTAAGAAGTATCATATGACATCATTTATTAATTGAAGCTTCAGACTAATTTGGTCTGGAATCTAAAACACCCTAAACCTGATTTGGATTATGCAATATCTTTTTCTTAACTCCCTAAAAGTATGGCTGTGTGTAATCACTTGCTTTGAAATGAGGTTGCAATTAGGTGATTGTGTTCTTCCTTCCTCCTTAAAACTCAGCTGAAGATAAAAATTGGTGGAGGGAGGGGCAGATATAGGAGTGGAGTTTAAATTTTCTTCTTGTTAAATGATAGTGCGTATTCCTGGAAATGTGGCTAGAAACATTTAATAGAATGTTGATGTATCCATATGTGTGAATTTTCAGATTACTGGAGTGAGAGTGACAAGGAAGAAGCAGATACTCCATCAACACCCAAACAAGACAGCCCTCCACCCCCATATGATACATACCCACGGCCTCCCTCTGTAAGTTAACAACAGAAATATTCTTAATATATAATCACATTCTTTGACCTGAAACATCCCTTTGTATGTTACAATAATTATGTAATGGATTGCGTATCAAACTTTAGGTTTCTTAGGGAGAAAGAAATTTGGGGGTCTAAAATCAATAAGGAAAAATATTTTTGAGTGTACAAAGTATATTTAACCAAGAGAAACAGTCACTACAAATTCCAGGCAGAATAAATGTCTGACCAGTTTTATTAAGAAAATATACTGTTTGTGTCAGAGTAGCCTTCATGGAAATATTAACAACAAAAACCATTTTCTTAGATAAAGATAAATAAATTGACCTCATTTATTTTGCACTATTAAAGTTCATTCCTATGTCCTTTAGAAGCACCCTGTAAAGATTATTATTATATCTGTATTGAACATGTTTTGGCATGTAGCTTTTTAGACAACTGTGGAGTCTGATAGAATGTATATGTTTATAGGCTGCTCTGAACTTCTTAAACCTATGTAAATTATTCTATGTATTGACTATACATTGCTCTTTTAATAGGGTAAACAACTGTCATGGTTTGCTTAGGACTATCCCGCTTTCTGCCTATTTCACATCAGAATTACTGAGGGTTTTTCAATAGTATCCCAGTTTAGATAATGCATTACGTGCTCATGTTAACCATAAGACTCAATTCTACCTGTCTAGGGACTGGATCTTCTACGTAGGAAATGGAAGCTGGATTTAGGTGGCAATAACAGCCAATCTAATTCAGCCTCCGTATTACTCCAGGGGATTTTTAATAGAGTGCTATGCAAGATATTGATATACTCTGTGCTACTTCTCAGCCTTAGCTGTGTATAAGAATCATCTCTGGAACATTTTAGGATGCATATGCTCAGTCCCAACCCAGGCATAGTCAATCAGAATATTTTTGGGACTGTGAACTACTCACAGTACTGGACTGTGAAACTTTTGAGACCAGGGAACCTGTCCTATTCAGCTTTACAGTCTCCTAGCCTTGCATAGCCCTGGCACATATTAAGTACTTAAAAATACTTCTGAAATAATGGATGGGCACTTTTGGCTAATAACTAAAAGGGAAACCACATTTTTAATTAAAACATTTGATTTCAGTATCTCTTAGAAGAGGAAGAAAGTGGAAAAATGCAGAATTGCATAAATTCTGTATGCACATTTCTTTAATAAATTCTGTAGTTTACCTAATGCAACAGAGTGCAGAGGATAAGTTAGGGAAATAAAACAATGAAGTCAGTGACAAGAGTTTTCCCTCTTTCCCTAAAATATCAGGATCTGAATAATCCCTTTAAAATATTTATAAAAGAGGAAGAAAAGGAAAATTCAGCTTCACTGAACAATCCTTTAAACATAACTTGTACATTTCAAAAGGAAACTATTCACATTATTGTCAGACACGCGGGAAGGTAACCTATTGCCCACAGAAGATGCCAAGTAACTTCTCCTTTACCCAGGAGGCAACATGGATCAATACCTCAGCCGAGCTTGTCCTGGCCCCCACCTCAGCCCCATTTGTGATGATAATATTCAACAAATCTGGCTCTGTGTGCCAGAAAGGAGTCTGGTCAGGTCTGTTAGCCCCAGAGCTAGGTTCGGAGCTGTCCCAGTAGGGGTGCTTACAGTATTTTATAGCTTGCTGCCAACTCTTTTTCCTTGATTGGGCTTTGTGCTGTAACATATATTCCCAAACTTTAAATTCCAGGGATAAAAATATTCTGGTTTTCTTTAGTGCTTCTGTGCCCTGCACTGTCTATACTCAGGATATAATCTCATCCTGCCTGCATTTTTAACCCTCTAGAAAGTGCCTTAGCGTTGTCAAGACCATAAGGCAGCTTTTCTGTAGAGCCCATAGGAACAGACATTCACCTATGAAGAAGAGGAAGGGTTCTATCTGTTTATAGGCAACTTGTTTTCATATCCAAAAGCTTCTCTTCTTGCCTTCAGCCCAAGCTACATAAAATCTGGAAATAAAAATTTAGAAACACTTCTTCAAGTTTTCAGATATATAGAACTTTTAAAACTTCGGAATGTTTGAGTTGCTGAATATTTTTTATTTAAACACTCAGATTTTCTTACACTTTTACTGTCCTAATATTTGTCTTTGAAAATTTAAGCTGAGGCCTAATTTTGAGATGTCATCAACTTGACTACATAAGAGTCTATCTACCTAAATATTATCTGGTGGCCATCGAATGTGTTCCTTGGGGATAGCAGTGGTCTGTTTTACTGTAGAGACTGATCAGAGGCTCCTTTCCACAGATGAGTTGCGCCAGTCCTTACGTGGAAGCAAAACACAGCCGGCTTTCCTCCACAGAGACCTCTCAGTCTCAGTCTTCCCATGAGGAGTTTCGCCAGGAAGTGACGGGAAGCAGTGCTGTGTCCCCCATACGCAAGACAGTCAGTCAGCGCCGCTCCTGGCAGGATTTAATTGAGACGCCACTGACAAGCTCAGGATTACACTATCTTCAGACTCTGCCCCTGGAGGATTCTGTCTTCTCTGACTCGGCAGCTATCTCCCCAGAGCACAGGCGGCAGTCCACCCTTCCAACTCAAAAGTGCCACCTACAGGATCACTATGGGCCATATCCCTTAGCTGAGAGCGAGAGGATGCAAGTGTTAAATGGAAATGGAGGCAAGCCTCGAAGTTTTACGCTGCCTCGAGATAGCGGGTTCAACCACTGCTGTCTGAATGCAACAGTTAGTGCCTGTGATCCACAGGATGATGTGCAACCAACAGAAGTGGAGGAGGAGGAGGAGGAGGAGGAGGAGGAGGAGGAGGAGGATGAGGAGGAGGAGGAGGAGGAGGAGGAGGAAGGGGAGGCAACAGGGGAAAACATAGGAGATAAAAGTAAGTATGTTTATGGAGATTCTTAGCCTGTAAACAGAAAGTCTTAATCTTTTCAAACTTCTTATTTTAAGAAAATAGAATTTTGTTTCCCTTTTTTCTTAAAATAATGGTATTGTTGCATAAGAAGTTAGGTATCCCTTAGTGCCCTACTTTCAGAACTTCAGTAATTTGGGAGGGGAGGAATGATGAGTAATGAAGCTTATATCACAGGACATCCATAACTAGAGCAAATAATTCTGTTGTCCAACAGAGCAGTGCATTTCACACTTGCCTTTTATGGTTAATGATATTTACTTCTTTTTCTTCTCTTTTCTACTTTCTTCTCACTTGCATGCATCATCCTTTTGGCCCACAGTGGTTGACCCCTGAGTCTGGGTTAAGAAACCATAAATGCTTCAAGCAGAGTGTTAGCAGAGCCTTGTTTGAATAAGTGAACACACACACACCTCTATGGAAGATATCTATATCTTCCATTTTCACTGTCAGAAGATTTAAAGGAAAAATCCAAAAGACAGTTTTGCCCCACAAGAAGAAATTTCACACAGCATTTCTGTAAATACCAAAGAGCTGAACTTATTTCTAGAAACCAATTTGCCAAAAGCATCCGTCTAGTTTCTTGGTAGGTATGTTGATTACAAAACTCAATTTATGTGAATCAGCTCTTGAGTGACAAGTGAATTAAGTAACCCTATGTCTTGTTGGCATTAAGAATATGTTTACTAGTTTCAAGTTCTTTATCCAACATGCCATACCAAGCATCTGTTTATAACTAATGTGATACACCAGTCCAAAAACCCCGTTTTCTTTAATGGAAAGGCTCAGTTATTTTAGTGTAGAAAGAAAATCTAAGTTTGGCTACAAATCCTTAATGTAAAATGCAAAAAGAGTATAGAATAAATAATATAAAACTGTTTACATCTCTTCATTCAAAAGGAAGTCTGAGTCAGTTAGTGCAGCTGACTTGAGCCAACATTCATGAAACCATAGTTAGGAGTTTGGTCCCCCTAAAGCATTAGACTTCTGTTTTATAGGAGACAGACTGTCTATATCCTTCAACCCATTTTGTAAGTATACAGGGCTTTGATTACAGGCTGTATTATTGTAAGTTCTTCATCACAACTAGAAAAACAACTGAAAGTTCACAGGTTACCAACAGGTCAGGAGCCTCATGTTGATGTCAAGTTTGGCTAATTTAAAATGAGAGTCACTTTGGAGATTATTGACAAAAGAATATAGTAGACCTCCTTTCTTGCTTTGAATGTTTATTGGATTATTTAATGGGAATTAACTACCTTCCACCAGCAAAATGTGAGTTGTTTATAATAAAATTCAGATGTTAAGGTGGTCTCTATGTAAAATATATTTTAGCCATTCATAACCTCCATGAGAAACATTATAAATGTAGCATTATAAAAGGTTTACTGTTGGTGTAGGAACCCTCCCCAAATTCACATTATTAGAAATCATAGAAGAGTCTTGTGGGGAAAAAAAATACTTGGAAGCCAAGCTAGGCTTCTGTAGGACTCTGGCAAGCATGATAATACATGTTTAATAATATAATTATTGCCAAAACTAATAAATAAATCATTTTCTAAAATTTAACTAAAGATGAGTTAGAAACTTCAGGTCAATTCTCATTGAATGGCTTTGATTTTTTTTTCTCTTTTAGTGTCCCTTGGCCTTTTCTGTTGTATTTTTAGCCATAAAGATGCACTCCTGAGTTGATGATTTTTCCATGCCAGTTCCCAAATGAATTCAGTGAGCAGTTATTCAATACTTTCCATCTTTTTCAGTGGGTTCTCTCTTTGTGAAATAATTGTAATAAAACAGAACAGCCCTAGGAAGTGTGTCAGTGAATTTGGTATTATACATTTTGTCTTTATGGTTAAATATTGTGGGACCATTCACCACTATCTTTCAAGGCCTCATTTCTTTCTGGGTATGTTTCCATAAATCTTGCCATTTGATGTTTCAGTGTACTTCACCTGTTCTCAACAGAGCAGTGCATTTCACACTTGCCTAGAAGATGCTTCTTATTTAATGGAATGTATGTTTGCCTTTCTAATGATGGTTTTTCCTGCATTACTATTTCTTATATTTTAAGAGTATGCAATCAACTTTAAAATTATGTTTTCAAAAGAATCTTTAAGGTTTAGTTTAAGCAGCATCATGTTGATGGCTGTCCTGGACTGGCCATTAGGAATAAACATTACAGGCTGCAGATCAAATCAAGCTGCTTGGTGTTATGTCAACAGAGCATAAGTTATACCCTGGAAAGAAGCTGCTGCCATTACATCAGCCTCAGACTTATGTGCACACCCTCCACCACACAGCCCTGTGCTGCTGTCTGGTTAGGCAGGCAATAGGCGTTTGTTAAAATCAAAGTCTAACAGCAGTGTGTTACTGTCCTGCCTGAGGCCAGCATTTGGTTTGACCTGCTAAAGTGAATTTGTGCTAATCAAGTAGAGACCTGCAAAAGAAATAAGTTCAATGTCTGTAGTTCCAAATGTTTTACTTGGTTTGCCAAGAAATTAAAAATAGGAAGCATTAGGCAGATGGTTGGTGAGCAGAAGGAGTAATGGAAGAAAACATGAAAATATAACCTATCTTATGCCTTAAGAGTAAAGAATTATGTCATCAACCAAACCCCTTTCTTATCATTTATATGATATCTTTATATAACATAATATATATTATATAGTGCTTTAGTGTTTACAAAGCAATCTTAGAAATCTAAATCTGTGACTTAAATGTTTCAATTTCCTTATAGATATGAAATTTGGCCCTGTTTATGAAGTATAAATTTAGGCTACCTTACAACAGACTTTAATCTGTGTGCTCATAGTTGAACTACCTTTTTTCTTATTTTGAAATTCAATTATTTAACTGAGTCGTACTGTGATTTTCCCAGGCTGAAATCGTTGAGTCTAAAATGGATGGTACAAAAAGTACACAGATGAGACCTGTCTTGTTTTCCTTTGATTGAAAAATTCCCTTGCATATTAATTATCCTGACCTACTCCCCTGGCATTTGGGAGAAAACAAGTACTTTCCTATTATCCCATTTAACAGTTTCAAAGCTTATTAAGGTGTGGGCCTTATAATACCTCAGTTAAATTAAATGATAAATTATGTCAGCATATGCAAATATCAAGTATAAATCATAAAAGTGTGGGACAAAACATAAAGAGATACTTCATTCAGAATTCATCTGCCATAACACTAAAATGCCATTTTGTTTAAAGCTGCTTGAAGTCTGCTTAGAATCTCTCTTTCCTTTGCCATACTAGGCAATTTAGATGAGGTTTGCAAAAGATTTATCACTTAAGCTTGCTGATTTCCCTCTTGGTAGTTATAGAGGTAGTCTTTCCTGGCCACACATTCTTGGTGCCTTCATCTACTCAATGAAGTTATAATGTGCTCTTTTTCATTGTCTTACAGATAACCTACCAGTATTCTTACTTAATTTATACATATATTTAGCTTGGTCTTAGAAATCTAAAGTAAAACCTAAATCTTTTGGGGGGAATGGGGATAAAATCTGTTACGTTATAGCTAGTATACCTATTATCTGTGTATAATGTATATAGATTATCTGGCTGATATATCGACCCTTTCTAAATGAGATCTGCTGAGAAATATATTTCAAAGTTATTTTTTAAAAATCTAACATCCTTTGAACACCATTGGTAACTTAGGAGCTGTGCAAAATATGCAGCTCAAAGTCCTAACATTTTAAATTATCTAGGCAGAGGAGCTAGATAATGACTACCAATGCAGTGCAGAAGAAGATGCACTAATCCTCTACAATCATTTTAAGTGTCCTAGTGTAATTTCCTGAAGATTTTTCTAAAAGCCTTGACTCTTAACTTTAAGAAACATTCAGGTAACAGATGTATGGGCAATGGGAAGATATTCCCAGAATATGAAATTGTATTCAAGGCAAAAAAGGGGAAAATTGAAAAAAAAATTTAAATATTACAGTACTTTTCACTGTTTTATTTATTGTCAACATAAATTATTCACAATCACAAAGAATTTAGAAGAGTGTATTTGTTAATAACATCTTAAATTATAGTTCAGGTCTAAAGGGAATAAATGGAGAAGGATATAAGCAATGTGAATAAAAGACATGTGATAGAGTCAGAGAGAAAAATAGCCAAAAGCCTTAAATTATATGTCACTTTTATGAAGTTTAAGGGCACAATCTTTCACTGGTTATGTAAGGAGTATTAAAGAAATAACACAGAAAAATCAATAAAGTAGTAGACGAATATTTCCTTAATACCATATAATCTGATTTTACAGAAAGACTGTTAGGGAGACATAAAACACTGAGGATTAGATATGAAGTAGAGTCTAGCTACAATCTGATGATATTGGTCATAGATCGGATTTTTAATCACACCTGCCATGCTTTTTTAATATATTTTATTGAAGTATATCATTCATACATGAACATACATAAACAATAAGTGTATAGTAAAAGTTATGAACTTACCAAATAAACATGCATAACATCATACAGGAGTCCCATACATTACCTTCCACCAACACCTTGCATTGTTATGAAACATTTGTTACAAACGATGCAAGAACATCATCAAAATATTACTACTAATTATAGTCCATATTTTACATTTGGTGTATTTTTCCCCAAACCCACCCTATTATTTTTTTTAATATATTTTTATTACAGAGGTTGTGAACTTACAAAACAATCATGCACATGTGTAGAATTCCCATATAACACCCCTTCAACACACCACACTGTGGTGGAACATTTGTTACAGATTATGAGATGATATTATCTGATTATTACCAGGTCGACAGCATACATTTAGCACACTTTTTCCATACTCCCCCTTATCAACACAGTACATCTTTGGCATAGATGCATGAATATTAGATTATTACTGTTAAGCACACTCCATAGGTCACTCCAGTTGTATTTTTTCCATGCTTCTCCACATTCCCACCACCCTGCCATAGTGACGTACATCTGCTCTGTCTCACAGAGGACACTCTTGCATCTGTACCATCAACCACAATTCTCATCCACCTCTGGGTTCACTGTGTTATTCAGTCCCTAGATTGTTCTCTAGATTTCTGTCAATTGACATTTACATCCCTAGACTATCCTTTCCAGCCACATTCCCATTTAGAAACCAGCTGCTACTCACTAAAATGTGTTACTATCAACTCTATCCATTTCCACACTTTTACAGTCAAGTTAATTAAAACTTGTACATACCCTGCCTCGCATTTTGGCTTAAATAATGAGGAAAAGTTATTATCTTAACTTAAAGGAAATTCAGAGGTGGTAGGGCTATTCTGGGTGAGTTTGGTGGCTTTACAATGGCAGGACT
Source organism: Tolypeutes matacus (assembly GCA_026826555.1). Taxonomy (NCBI): domain Eukaryota; kingdom Metazoa; phylum Chordata; class Mammalia; order Cingulata; family Chlamyphoridae; genus Tolypeutes; species Tolypeutes matacus. The sequence goes on from JAKSZT010023082.1 coordinate 5,683,580, forward strand.
CTCAGTCAACTTTTCTGTAATGCCAAAAGGCTTTCCCCCTTGGTCTCAAGCAATAGCTCCAAGCATCACTTCTCTCTAAGACAACATCCAAGAGCCAGAGACCAGGCCTTATCTTTAGTCCTTTTTGTAAAATCAAGGAAAACGTTCCCTTGATCCCTCCAACGGACTTATCCCCAAATTTCACTAGTCAAGATTGTGTCACATGCCCATGCCTAAATGGCAAGAAATGGAATGATTGTGAGTAGTTTAGACTAACGTTGATTTGTTTTTAAGGTCATAAAGAAAAGAAATGTACTAAACTGCTTGTCATTACTTTCTACAAGAGTAGCTCTACTACTGTATATATTGTGTATTCAAATATGTTTCACTCTTTTGAGATGTATATGCAAACACGTACCCCAGGTCACATCACATCACAAAAAAAGTCTTGGCACTATAGAAATGTTAGCTATATAAATGAGGGGATGAATATTCTGTAACCCTGAAAATATGGCAAGTCTTATATACCTATTGTTGATCCTTGAAATGAATAAGTATGTTTCATTTCGTACTTATAGTGATCTTAACTTAGAGTCAAGTCTCTGGAGACATTCCTCAGTTCACATCCTTGCTTTGTCACTCTGCCACTTGCAAGTTGTTTGATTGATTGAGTTATTTAACACCTCTAGACCTCAATTTCTTCATTGTTAAATCATATGCTAATAGTACCTACCTTTTGAGGTTGTGTGAGGATTAAATGAGGTAATGCCAGAAAGCATTTAGTAGCCACATCTGACACATTCTAAGTCTGTCCAACAAATGTTATATAATTATATAATTGTATGTAGGTTCTATGCAGATTTGGATTTAGACAAAGAGAACAATTACTCTGCTTAAATAATAAATTAGGCCTGGCAAACCCCACTAAATAGCATTTGCTTGGCTACATGGCCTCTCTTTGTTCGCTTCTAGCTATTGAGTTCACTCATGGATTACTGTTTTTGTAGGTCAAAACGATGAAATATCAGTAATTTTGTATGTTTCAACCTAATATATTAACTGAGTTCTAGGAGTGAAAATAGAAATGTCCCTCGTTTTCACTATTCCTTTCCTTTTTGACTTTGGACATTTGGAAGCTCAGAAATAACCTTGAGCTTCCAAAGAACAATAACCTTATCATATATATTTATTAAAGTATGTATTTATAAATCCTGCCATTCAGATATCAGTTCATATGTTTTCCCCTTAGAGTGTACTTCCCTGACAACCAAGTCTGACTCAGATGCCCCTACCTACCACCACCATTTATCCTGTAGTCCATTACCCTGTTTTATATTCTGCATAGCTTTATCACTATGGCTATAATATTATAGACTGCTCCCTGGTTTATTTTCCATATCCACTCACCAGAATATAAGCTACTTGAAAGCAGGGATTTTTTTTTCTTCACTTGTACACCCAGTTCCTAAAACAGTACATGGCAGATAGTAAGCCAAGCACTATTGAATGAATGAATAAATGAAAGAGTGCATGAACAAGTAGTGGCTAATCCTTTTTTTCTCGAAATTCTTTTCCATTTTGTTTTATAACCAAGCTAAAGTTATTGTTTTATCCTTTGTGTGATATAAAGCAGGTATCCAAACATTGCATATTTCTTCATTTTAAGTATGTTGTAAAAGGAAAGACAAGACTGTGTCTCCTCAACATAGCCTCTTCGTGCTGGGGACCACAAACCGGGATGTTAGTAACTAGAATTACTGTTCTTTGTATTATGGCTCATTTATAGTCTCCTTCCCTAATGTTGAAACCATTCTCCTCCTATATTACTCACATTTCAAAGATGAAGTCCACAAAAATATGGCATGTGAAATGACTATTTCATTGCCAAAAGCAGAGTTAGAAACCAGATTTTCCAGCACCTCTAGGCAGTTGCTCTTCCCACAAAACATGCTACTCTTAGAGGGAAGAAGGATGACTCAAACCCCTACTAGTTCTTTTTTTTAAAAGAAGCTTTAGATTACATAAATGTTACATCGAAAATATAGGGAATTCCCATATACCTCACCCACTCCCCCTCCCACACTTTTCACCATTAACAACATCTTTAATTAGTGTGATACATTTGTTACAGTTGATGAATATATATTGAAGTATTGCTACTAACCATGGTATATAGTTTACATTATAGTTTATACTTTGCAACGCACAATTTCATGGGTTTTGACAAAATGTATAATGGCCTGTATCCGTCATTGCAATGCCTTGTAGAACAATTCCAATGTTTTCTTGATTCACAGTCCTGGATCTTCCTTAGAAGTCACCCATCAACTAGCATCATTGTAATTAGTTTGTAAAAAGTGTTAAAATTGCAATTTGCACTTTAGTGAATAACCAATAGCCCAATAGCCTGCATCAGCCAGGAAAAAATCTCAGGAGTATTAATAAGTAATGAAGCCCAATTTAAATGGCAAAAGAATTCTAGGTGCTATAGAGTAACCAGCAGAAGATGTGGCCAGATAAGAACTAAAGGTCACATAAAAAGATGACAACCCCTCCCTAGCATAGGAAAAACTAGTGATGATTTATACTTTTTATTACCAAGAAAGAAGATGATTGGTTTCAACCATAATATTACTTGTGACTATTTCCACACATCAAAAAAGCAAACCACTTTTCTTCAGATCAGTAAAAGTGTATTGTCAGTTTCCCAATGGAGTAGTTTCTAGCTGCTTTTGCAAGGACCTTTCCTAAATTCAGTCTCATTTTACCTTGGTAACAACTTGGCAGAGAATGCTGAAGGCCACAAATGCTTCATTTTTGTCCCTCTGCATATGAAATCTACTTATGTGGTTACCTACCCTAAGACATAATAGGATTGCACTCTAAAACGTACCTTGAAAATCTGAAAACTCCCCCACGTGGTTTTCTGTTGTTTAATTCAAAAGTAATGATAACTTGCTTATAAATAAATAAATAAATAAATAAATAAATAAATAAATAAATAAATCTATGATGAAAGTAAAAAGCAATTCTCTTCCCCTCCTTACTCCCCAGAGGTAACTACTGTCAAAAGTTAAGGTTTTAAATTTTAATTCTGGTATGAATTGATTTTTCTCATATATCTTTTTCCTGTAACTCAATGTGAATAGGGAGGTAAGTTAGGGATTTTTGTGGGCTTTTTTCCTGAAGTTTATCAGAAGCCTAATTGCCTAGTACCTTGGTGCCATATGAATTTTGCCTAACCTTCTTTGTGGAGATCTTCCAATTCTGTCAGCTTATCTCAAAGCTCTGTGATAAAAACAGCTAAACCATAATCAGTTGGCTTTTGAAAAAAAACCTAGTCAACAAGAGCCAACTCACAGATAGGCTTCAGAACCACTGAGTCTCGTGGTCAGAATTTACCTATGACTTTTGGCTTCAAGTTATTAAACACTGAACCATCTTCCCTGCTTATTTTCTCCAGCATTCTCACTAGTTTCATTCTTCTGGCCTCTCAGACAAGCTTGTCTTTAACCACAGGTGCATCTTAGCCCTAATATTTGGTCTAATTGTTAAATCTATTATACCCTGAAATTTTCCCTTTAATGGGAAAATACTCCCATTAACTTGTTATTTGATAAGGAAGATGTGGCAATTGAATTTTTAAGTTCAGCAATGGCAGTTGATCATAAAAAATATTATTTTTAATATTTAAACCTCATACTTGAGAACTAGAAAGTTCTTGTCTCAGGAATGTAATATGATAATTTTGTATATAGTAGATATTTGCTTCTATAACAAACAAAATCAGCTTTCTGGGTTATTTCATAGGAATTTTGGAATACTTGAAAATGAGTGACAGTTACTAAACTTATTGATTCCCCAACATTTCAATATCTATATTTAGCTTACCCAAATGTAAACTAAGCCTCCATATTGTACTTTTTATTTGCTATATCAATAATATTAGTTTTAAGCATATATTCATTCAACAGATATTTATTATTTACTACATGCTAGGTACTATGCTGAGTATATCTAGCTCTTCCATAAACCTACTCACAAAGAAAATATGGAAATTATCTTTAAGAAATAAGATAACATGAAGCAGAGCAAATATACAACATCGTTGTTACCTCATGCCAATAATGTTCCCTGGTAACCAATTTAGAATTTTATAAAAGTGAATCTTTGAGAGATGACACAAGATATACTCTTATTTTCATTTTAAGGTACTGAGACTCACTTATGCAAAATTCAGGTGGCTGGTTAGAATCAGATGAGATCACTTTTAGAGTTGTTTCTAATTTGGGTTATTCCTTAAACATGGTTGAGGAATGTGTATTCTGGTTACCCAGCTGTACTAATTAACACAAATCAGCTATTTTAAAAAATCAGTGAAATAAGCATTATAGTATACTGACCTATACTATAGATTAGTATTTCTTTGATGATTGAGAAGATGCTTCCTAATTTTATAGTACAGCCATTATGAAACTTGATTATTAGAGAAACCTATTAATACAGGGAATATTAGCAGAGTGCCAAATACAGAAAATTATACTGTATTTTAAATCTCTCTCCTAGGGAAATTTGAAACTTAACATTTTTAAACAGCTTTTCACTTTCTTCTATACTAAAAATCTTCCATGATTCTTATTCTGGTATTTTAATGTGCTATTTCTCTTTTGATAAATCATCCATGAAATGTAGTGACTTAATGCTGAAGATCTACTCACTTAAGACCTGCACATTTTCTCATCTGTGACTTTGATTCCTTTTGCTAAAGTTTTTTCCTTAAATGTTGTTGTTATTGTTGCCTCACTATCCCAAGTCCTAATATAGAGTCTATTCTGAAACTTATAAAATGCACACTTTAAAGCAGTCATTCACCTTGGGATTCTTGGTGAGAGAAAAAAGGCCATAACTTCCTTCTCAGTAAACTTAAACTTTACAGCTTTTCTTCCTAGCATGTCTGCTGTTTTCTCCTTGTTCTTTAGCAATGCCAGTATGCAGGGGTGTACATGCCTTTTCTAAAAAAGAACAGGAAGGAGGGAGAGCTTGGAATCAGTATAGCTTTAACACAATCCTTTTGCAAATCATGACAATTAGCCCTACCCCTTACTTTGTTCTCTCTTGTCTTTTTCACCCCCTATGTAGTTGCTGGGCACCGTTCTCTTGATTTAGCACCTTGGGGTCTAAGACTCATGATGGTCTTTTATTAACCTAATTAGAAGGATTGTGCCTTGGTACTAGAGGTAGGAGAAGTGTTTTCCATTCCAAAAATAATTCTGTACAAGTGCTGAATATCTTTGCTGAATAATTAAGTGAAAAACAAGCCTTAATTTTGAATACCCCTTTAAATTTACAGCATCATTTTTAATGTGTTACTGTCAGTGGTGTCTCTCTTTGATAAATACTATAGAACCCATTACTAGATAAATAGTTTTTTATTGGGGTGGGCATATAACTTGCACCATGCTATATGTAAGTATTTATATTACCCTCTTACCATAGAACTTAAGAGTTTTTAGGCACTTACATTCACCCTCCCACCCAATACAAAAATACTTTTCCCTATTTGAAAAATTGTTGAGCCTCTGCTTGAATAATTTTAGTCACTCGGAGCTCACTGCCTCCAAATGCAGAGCATTCCATGTTGGACAGCTCTAGCCAGAAAGTTCTTCTCTGTATTGATGGAATAGCTGACATAAATATTCCATTCACTGTGGATCTTGAAATTGCAAATTAGAAAAATATAGAGCAAGTATTTGAAAGGCTGTCATATGAAAGATGGATAAGCTAGTTTTTGAAGTCCCAGAGAGTATAGGTGGAAGTTACAGGGAGGCTGGTTTTAGATTAATATAAGGAATGACATTCCAATTTTTGCATTTGCCCATAAATGGAATAACTTATCCTATGAGGTTAGTGGACTCCCTGTTACTCAGAGTGTTTCAGAAGGGACTAAATAACCAGCTACCAGTTAGTGATTCCTGCATTTGCTGGAAAGTTTAAACTGATCTCTTCTTCCAACTCTAAGGTTTTATGGTTCTGTTCAGCATAATGGCCTCACAGTTTCTCTCACCATAGTGAGATTGTATATATCCAACACTATAAAAAGGAATTGCGTTAGTTATTACAATTTTTATTGTCTCATCTCTGAGCTAAATGCATTATAATCGCCTTAACTTTATGCCTGTGATATGAGTTCTAGAAAATTTGCCATCCTTGATACCTTACCTATACTCATTGTTTCTTTTTAGTGTCCCCATGCCAGGTGTAATGGGACTATTACAGTGATATAGACACTTCCTGAGGAACTGCCAAACTGTCCTCCACAGCAGCTGTACCATTCTGTACTCACCAGCAGTGAATAAGTCTTCCTATTTCTCCACATCCTTCCAACACTTGCAGTTCTCTGTTTTTTAATAGTGGCCAGTCTAGGAGGTGTGAAATGATATCTCATTGTGGTTTTGAGTTACATTTCCCTAATAGCTAGTGATGCTGAACATCTTTTCATGTGCTCTTTAGCCATTTTTATTTCCTCTTTGGAGATAATGTCTAATCAAGACTTTTGCAAATTTATTAAATGGGCCTTTTGTCTTTTTTATTGTTGAGTTGTAGTATTTCTTTATATATTCTGGATATTAATCCCTTATCAGATACGTGGTTTCCAAATATTTTCTCCCATTAAGTAGGCTGCCTTTTCACCTTCTTGATAAAGTTCTTTGAAGCACAAAAGTATTCAGCTTTGAGGAGGTCCCATTTATCTATTTTTATTTTGATTGCTTGTGCTTTGGGTATAAAGTCTAAAAAAACATCACCTACGACAAGATCTTGATGATGCATCCCAATATTTTCTTCTAGGGGTTTTGTGGTCCTGGCTCTTATATTTAGTCCTTTGATCCATTTTGTGTTAATTTTTGTATAAGGTGTGAGATAGGGTCCTCTTTCATTCTTCTAGATATGGATCTCTAGTTCCCTTAGAACCAATTGTTGAGGAGACTTTTCTGTCCCAGTTGAATGGACTTGGCAGCCTTTTAGGTAAAGATCTATTTCTGAACTCTCGATTGGATTCCATTGATCAATATTCTATCTTTATGCCAGGCCATGCTGTTTTGACCGCTGTAGCTTTGTAATATGCTTTAAAGCCAGTGTGAGTCCTCCAACTTCGTTCTTTTTCAAGATGCTTTTGGCTATTCAGGGCTCCTTTCCCTTCCAAACAAATTAGATAATTGGTTTTTCCATTTCTGCAAAGTAGGCTACTGGAATTTTTTAAAAGAAATTTCTTTTTTTTATATATAATTGACTTTATTTTTCTTTTTGGTGTACAGTTCTATGAGTCCCATTATCATCTCCCCGCCCCCCCTCGCTTGCTGTCTGTGTCCATTCGCTGAGTAATCTTCTGTGTCTGTTTCTTGCCTTGTCTTCTCATTTTTCTCCTCCAGTCTCCACCAGGATTCGATCCTAGGGACCTCCGATGTGGGAGGGAGAGAGGCACCCTGTCACTTGCGTCACCTCAGTTCGTGGTTTCTGGCGTGTCTCGCTTTGGCTTTCCCCTGCATCTCTTTGGTTGCATCATCATCTTGCTGCATGGCTCACTGCACGTCCACACGGGCCTGGCCCACCACCTCACCTTTTTCTTATTTTATCAGGAGGTCCCAGGTATCGAACCCAGGTCCATCCACATGGTAGACAGATACCCAACCACTTGAGCCACATCCGCTTCCCAGCTATTAGAATTTTGATTGGGATTGCATTGAATCTGTAAATTAATTTGGGTAGAATTGACATCTTCACAATATTTAGTCTTCTAATCCATGAACATGGAATGTTCTTCCATTTGTCTTCTTTGATTTCTTTTAGCAATTGTTTGTAGTTTTCTGAGTACATGTCCTATACATGCTTGATTAAATTTATTCCTAAATATTTGATTCTTTTAGTCACTATTGTAAATGGAATTTTTTCTTAATTTCCTCCTTAGATTGTTCATTACTAGTGTATAGAAACACTACTGATTTTTGCATGTTGATCTTGTATCCCACCACTTTGCTGAACTCATTTATTAGCTCTAGTAGCTTTGTTATAGATTTTTCAGGATTTTCTAAGTATAGGATCATGTCATCTGCAAATAGTGAAAGTTATACTTGTTCCTTTCAAATTTGGATGCCTTTTATTTCTTTTTCTTGCCTAATTGCTTTAGCTAGAACTTGTAGCACACTGTTGAATAAACAATGGTGACAGTGGGCTTCTTTGGTGTGTTCCCTATCTCAGTGGGAAAGCTTTCAGTCTTTAACTATTGAGTATGATGGTGGCTGTGGGTTTTTCATTTACGCTCTTTATCATGTTGAGGAAGTTTCCTTCTATTCCTATCTTTCCAAGTGTTTTTATCAAGAAAGGATGCTGGATTTTGTCACATGCCTTTTCTGCATCAATCAAGATGATGTAGTTTTCCCCCTTCTATGTGTTAATGTAGTGTATTACATTAATTGATTTTCTTGTGTTGAACCACCCTTACATAACTGGGATAAAACCCACTTGGTCATGGTGTATAATTCTTTAAATGTGTTGTTGGATTTGGTTTGCTGGTATTTTGTTGAGGATTTTGCATCTATATTCATTAGGGAGATTTGTCTGTAATTTTCTTTTCTTGTAGAATCTTTATCTGGCTTTGGTATTAGGATGATGTTGGCTTCATAGAATGAGTTAGGTAGTGTTCTCTCCTCTTCAATTTTTTTGAAGTGTTTGAGCAGGATTGGTATTAATTCTTCTTGGAATGATTTGTAGACTTCACCTGTGAAGCCATCGGGCCCTGGGCTTGTGTTTCTTGGGAGGTTTTTGATGACTGATTCAATCTCTTGTGATTGGTTTGTTGAGGTCTTCTATTTTTTTTCTAGAGTCAGTATAGGTTGCTTGTATGTTTCTAGGAAGTTCTCCATTTCACCTACATTGTCCAATTTGTTGGCATACAGTTGTTCATAGTATCCTCTTATGATCCTTTTTATTTCTGTGGAGTCAGTAAATATGACCCCCTCTCATTTCTGATTTTTTCACAAGTCTCAGCTGAACATTTGCACTCTTCTTACAAACAATTGGTATTATTATCTACTTGTTTGTTTCTAGTAGCCTCTCCTTCCATCATTTATAGAAATCCCCCTTAAACTAAAGCTTTTTCTAAGAAATAGTCTTGTAACTAACAACCTTGACTTCAGCTCCATCTCCTTTATCTCTCTTTGGGACATTTTGCATTTCTATTACTAGACTTTTTTTAAACTACTGATCATTTGACAATTTATATTTGTCTTTTTTAAATTTTAAAATTTATTTCTCCCAGCCGCAATGAGCAGATGCCACAAGGCAGCAGACACCATCACCTGTGGAAAGTGGATGTGGCTTAGGCCATTGGGCACCCGCCTCTCATGTGGGATGTCCTGGGTTCGGTTCCCAGGGCCTCCTGGAGAAGGCAAGCAAACAATGAGCAGACAGATGTGAGAATCATCTGGGGGGGGGGGGGTAAAAAAAAAAATAAAGTAAATAAATCTTTTTTTTTTTTTTTATCTTATTTCTTATATTCTAGGACCAATACCTGACTATGTGTTCTCATTCCTCACTACTAGGGAAATAAAATTACATGGTGAGTTTTTTCTAGTCCCCTTCATGTCTAGAGCGCCACTTAGTTCTTCCCTGTTGTTGACTGTTAGATCACAAATGGATTTTATTCATTTCTTTGTATTTTTGAGACCTGAAATTATCAGGGCTTTAATGTACACTGCAATTACCTACATGTATTAATCTCATTTTAATGCAGTAAATCCTGTAGTTTGTATATTGGCTACTTAAGCAAATAATACTGGCATCGGATAATATCTTTTCATTTTCTTCATTTTAACAGGGTTTCATACAACTGACTCACTAGCTTTTGTTACACAAATAGTGGGAAAAGTGGACTATAAAAATTAGGTAACTTCATTAGGACATCTTGCATCCCTCAATCAGTAACAGAATGTGCCAGGATAGAGTACTGGAACCCTTCTGACCTTGGGCGTTTATATAGTCTAGTAAGATGAAGGAAAGAAGGATCCAAAGATTTCTAGTAGCTTATTTTTATTGGACCCTAGCCCTACCCCTGATCAGTGCTATTCTTTGGTCAACTGCACTGGTTCCTAAGAATTATCATTTCTATACTGTACCCTAACTCACATCCCCTATAAATTATCACTTCAAATTATAGAAACAATGTGCATTCAAACCTTCATTTTAAGACTTCATATAAAGTAATAATGTCTGAGTAGTATAAAACTATACTATCAATTTCTGCTCTAAAGAGCTTAACAAAAATGGGGTGACATTTGAGTATTTCTGTTTACTAGATTATCTTGCTATAATGTATCCAGTGCTAGATATATTTTGCCTATCTATAAAAGGCAAGGATATTTCTTAAAGGTTATCTCTTTTATGCTGATTTTTAGAGAATTCATGGTAACATTTCAGAATGGGTAACTTAATGAAAAGTAGTGTTACGTCATATTTTCCATGTTCCTTGATATTTTCACACATAGCCAGTATATACCTCTTCCAATTGATTCATTATCATATAGCTGATGGTAAAAATAAAGAAATAAGCTAGAATTAGCCGTTCACAAGTTTTTTGCCGTTAGTTGACTAAGCATGTATGTATTAAACAAAGTGTATAGCATGTACTTCACTGTCATAGAACCCAGAGTAAATAAATATCAAATAAAACTATTTCATGGATTTATAGCTTACAAAACACTGCATATTGTTGGAAAAAGAAAGACATAGGTGTCCAAACATTGGTTTCTGGTCATTTATAATTGGAGGGATAAAAAAAAAATAGCAACTCCTTCCATTGTTTTGATCAGTGAGTTTATAAATGGCATTCATGTACTCAGAGTTTAATAAATATATACCAACATTGATAATGAGACAGCCAAATTGCATAAGTGATTCACTGCTTAAACATCAGTAATATTTCCACTGGTGGCATGAAATCAGAGTCTTCAGTTTCTGAAATGTCTAAGAAAGTCCTATGCATTACTGATATTCAGAACTATTATTTTAATATATTAAGATGTTTGACTTCAAATCAGGAACTTGAGACCAGTTGAAAGATAAACTATTTTCACAAAATTCAGTGCTATTCTATTTTCACTGTGTCTTAAATTTTTAAAAAGAAGGGGGAAAAAAGAATGTAGCTTGTTTTATTTGGCAATCAGTAAAAGCCTGCTCAGCTGGGCTTGGCTAGCATCCCAAAGATGTATCCTAAAAGTAATCATAAACCAGATGTTTTAACAAGTCATATAGCTAACAAATGACTAAAACTCAGGATCCTTTTACTGTATTTGCAGTTGAGTTTAGTGGAATAATGAGAATTGTGCCTATGAAGTAATAATTTTTATGGCTAAAGAATTTGTAATCCTTTTCTACTATGATAAGGAATAGGTTGCTCTTTTATATTGTGACTTGTTCTATTGGTTTTCAGGTTAATAGAATTGTTATGATGTATTAATTAATATACCTAACCAAACTTTTATTCTATTCCTTGATCAATTACTAAAATCATAGAGCTTGTCTTTGTTGGAGCATTTCAGACATACTGGTATATTACCTCAACAGCACCTAATTTGGGTGGTTATAGCCCAATTAAATGAAAGCATGATATAAGCCATTAGGTTTGAGTAAGACAGAATATTAATTCCTATAATATGATTGTCTCTAAAGAGATGACTGAATTTTTAGAAAAGCCGTTTAATTAATCTGGTGTTATAAGAAATCAGATATCTTCAGTGGTTGGAGAATGCTTATTTAGAATTAAAACTATGCTTATTTAGAATTAAAACTATCTCAACTCAATTTTCAAGAAATATTAAAATAAAAACATGTCATATTCTAAAACTAAAGAAGGAATGAATGGATGGGTAAATCAATCAATTCTTTAGGTAAAATTTTTCTGTTTAAATTTTTTATATTTTACAGAAAGTTGGAGATGAGTAGATATATAATATGGCATTTTAAAATATTAAAATGATAATTAAGAGTTATGTCATAATAGTAACTGTTTGCGTGACTCATGTGGCATGGAAACCTAGCCATTCAAACTCTGTTAAAGAATTAAGTTTTGGACATAGTAATAACCTACATCAAGCAATTTGGCTGCGGCCCCTTCTGACATCTCCCCAAATTAGCAAGGTGATAAGATATTTTTTGCAGTAGTTTCTTCTAATAAGCTTCTGTCAACATAGGAGGACCTGGGTCTTAGTAAGCCTTTGACTCAGCCTCATCTACTCTTAATATTAATGACATATAAATAATTTTAAAATCCCCTATCTGCCACATAGTTCATATCAAAGACTTTTAAAGTGATATAAGGCATTTTACCTAGTTGTTTAATAGAACTCTTTATTCAGTGTTAAGCATGTACCCGATACACTTAGACATTGAATAAAAGTGTATTTCAGTGATTCGATTCGATTCAAGTAGTATTTATGGAGCAGCCAGCCACAATGCCCTGAATACCTGAGAAAAAAAAATCACAGAATCAATAAGTTCATCATATAGTGGGAGAGCAAAGCATCCAAATATAACAGTTTAATCTATTGCGTATTTTAAGAGACGAACAGCTTAAGTCCCTGAATGCAATTAAGAAGGCTATTTTGTGAAATCAGACAAGGCCTCACAAAGAATGTCACATTTAATCTCAATGAGTAGGATTTCACCAGGAAGAAAAATAAGGATAAGGGTGGGGATTACATTCTAGGTGATAAAAAAGAAAAAAAATTGCATCTGCAAAGGCAGAAATGATAAGGAATAATTTAGGAAAAGATGGCTTATAGTGTAGATGAGTAGAGATGAGACATAATTATACTGAAACTAAACTACAAATGTCCTACTATACCAAACCAATTTGTAATTTGGATATCCCAAATTACATGATGGAGAGCCTTTGAAGATTTCAGAAGAAGGTGACATAATCAGATGTTTAAGTTTCAGAAGGTTACTGTATCAGTCAGCCAAAGGGGTGCTGATGCAAAGTACCAGAAATCTGTTGGCTTTTATGAAGGGTATTTATTCGGGGGTAAAACCTTACAGTCCCAAGGCTGTGAAAAGTCCAACTCAAGGTACCATAAGAGATACTTTCTCACCAAAGTCAGCTGCCACGTGTTGAAGCAAGATGGTGGATGATCTCTGCCTGGTCTCTCAGGGCTTCCTAGATCAGTCTCTTGCATAGGGCTCATTTCTTTCCGGGCCTTCTCAGCTGCTCTAGTCTCTTCAGCTGCAAACTATCAGGTGAATGGCTGATCTCTCTTCACGGGGCTTTAGCTGTTTGAGCCTTCTCCTTTCTGTCACATGGCAGGACTAAAATGACCAAGTTCCCTCCTCTTCCATGTCTTCTTAAGTGAATGTCCATTTATATCAGCCCACCAAGGGGGCAGGGACTCAACCTGAGTCACGCCCTACTGACATGGTTGACTCAAAAGCCCTAAATAGATTTTATCAAGTAAACATAAAACCTTTGAATTTAATACAATCAAAGGGTATCACACCCAGAGGAATAGATTAGTTTACAAACATAATTTTTCTCTTTTTGGGATTCACAAAAATAATCTCAAACTGCCACAGTTACTATGGTAGCAATGTAGAAGATTTATTGGTGTGGGAGAATACAGGTGATAAGGAGACCTGTTAGAAAATCGTTTCAACAATCCAGATGAGAGAAACTATATCCCGTCTGCAAATGTGGAGACAAAAAGTTATCTGCTCAGAGGAAAGTCCCTAGGTAGAGAGCAGGACTTGAAGGGTATATTGGAAGCTTAGCATACCCTCAATGGGGAACTAGAAATTAAGATAACTGAACACTAGAAAGAGATGTAATAGGTGGCTCTGAAAGACTTGAAGTCTGAAAATACAAATTTATAATGGTGCCAATCAGCATGGATGTACAGTTGTTGCTAGCGATGCACAGTGGTCAGGCAGGAATGAGAAAGCAGATGGTTGAATTTTTGAAAGAGTATATGTAGGTCATATCCAAGAGGGTGAGGGAATTGAAAGGTCTAATCAGAGTAGTCCAGATTGGATAAGAAAGTAAATTCAGGAGGGGACTTGGTTCTTGAGAGATCAAAGAGTAGACATAGTAGAAGAGATGGAAGAATATACAATCAGGGAGAGGGTGAGACTAATATTTCAGGGGTGACATGGTTCACCATGAGGACAAGCTCAAATGTGTGATGTTTTTTGATTTAACAGCAAGAATCCAATACAGAGAGCACTTATTTCAAAACAAGTCTTCAGTATCCCTCTTTATGTTCACATCTTGAAGGGGGAAAAAAACTTTGGAAGACTTTGCCATATCACTATGTTAAGTAAGCTAATGTAATGACAAGAGGGAAACACCCATTGATATGGGAAATGAATCCCATTATTTTAATAGAATTTCTTACATGTTTCAGTTGTTCAGGGAAATGTTCATTGAATACAACTTGAATTATGGGAGAAGTGAAAATCCAGGATTCTTCATCCTAAAGCAAATCTTTTCAACTCATTTCCGTCAGAAATTTACATCATCAGTCATTGTAGAACTATAATAAAATAATTTAAAATATGGTATCAAGGACATTCCGAGTGAAATTAATGAGTTATATGTATTTCTCCTTTTACTTTCACTGTGGTCTTAAGAATACTTTTTTTAATCTTTCCTATGGACTATACCTGTCTGTTGAAAGGAAAGACATTTTAGTGATTTATCTTTTCAAAAAAGGTTTGCTACCATATCTGGACTTAAAATGTAATCTATAAAACCAGGCATGCCCATAAATCTGAAATTTTTATTCTTTTCTCAGGTAGAGAGAGAAGATCTTTTTCCATGTGGACAAAACACTAAATTAGAATTACCTTCCATAATGTAAAGCCAAAACATCTACGATATATATGCTTTTTGTTTAAATCTTAAGGATTTCTTGAACACATTAGTAATCTTTTAAAAAGAATAGCTGACATTTTTAATGAGTGCTTACTATGTGTCAGGTACCATTTTAAGGTGTTTGCATAATATAACTCATTATTTATAATGAGCCCTATGAGGTCACTACAATTATTATGTTCATTTTATATGAGGAAACAATTTAAATAACATGAACCAAGGCTCATTAATAGCAGATCTGAGATTCAGACCTAGACAGTCTGACAGCACAGTGAACGCTCTCAACCATATATTGCCCCCTCGGATCTATAATTTTAATTAAGGTTAAAATTTAGCAAAATGTGTCTTTTCTGATAGTTTTTCTTTTTCTTTTTTTTTTTTTTAATTTATCCCCCCACCCCCACTTGCCACTTACACTCGCTCTGTGCTCTCTGTGTCCATTCGCTGCACGTTCTTCTGTGTCTGCTTGTCTTCTCTTCTCGTCTTCTCTTTAGGAGGCACCAGGGACCGATCCTGAGACCTTCCAACGTGGGAGAGAAGCACTCAGTCGCTTGAGCCACTCCAACTCCCTGGTTTGTTGCGTCTCTCCTTGTCTTTTTCCTCTGTGTCTCTTTTTTGTTGCATCATCTTGTTGTGTCAGCTCTCTGCGCAGGCCAGCTCTCCACGCATTCAGATACTTTTTCTATGTATATTAGGCATATGTTGAAGAAACTAAGACAGGTTCTGTTAGGTTCTATTACAACAGAACAGGATTATCATTAATAAGCTCCACCAAGTAAAGCAAAGACCGTTCACATTTATACCGATTTACCTTTTATTGCTAAGAATTTTAATTAACGTATTTTCTACTTTTAACTAATTGGTGTCCAAAAATCATGTACAATTCTATTATTTGAGTGGAAATTCTTTCTTAGTATTTTAAATTTTGACATGATTCCTTTTAGAGCTAATTTGTACCAAGTTAATGTTGGGATATTAAGAAAACTAATTCCCAAGAGTTAAGTTTTGAGACCAATTTGAAAAAGTATTTCATGTGGTAGCCACATTCATCAACAGTTATTTCAGTTTTTCTTCCAAGTTCCACTTTATCTGTCTTCTTAAAAACAAAAATATCTTTCTGCATTTTTTGTTGGTATAAGCTAAAATACTTTTTATTCATTTATTTATTTATTGGTTTGTTTTTTCATTTGGAGGAGGTGTTACTACCATTTCCTGCTCACACATGCGAAATCTGATGTATTGTGGGTTAATTTGTGTTCTCTTATGATAAAATATTGCTTCCTATCACCTACTACAAATTTGAAGAGTTGATTCACGTTACCTGAATGGAACTATTAAAGGATACAACAAGCACACTTTAATCCATTTCCACCTATTACTTTCTCATTTGCATTATTCATGTTAGTAAAATAAGAATTTATTGGCAAGTGAACTCTAGTGAAATTCTCACATTTTCCACATCGTCTTTCAAGATATTGCATGTGAAAGTAGTTTATAAAGTGGAAAGTAAAATGCAAATGTTAGTATTAAAGTCGTTGTTATTACTGAGCTACCAGACTAAATTGGTTTGCCTTCAGAATGTTTAAACTAAATTGAAAAAGAGTCAATTTTGCTCAATGCTATTTCTTAGGATATTTAAAAAGGAATACTAATTGGATTATATGATATTTTGCAAAAACAGCAATGCCTCCATTAAACTCCTAACTCTTCTTAATTTAAGAAAACTGAATTCAGAACTAGCAAATAAGTTATTACTTTTAACGCATGTGTTCTGACTTATGAGTTGACATTTTAGTAGTAATTCTATGTGGGTATCTGTAACCCATCTTTCTTAGCAGATTGCCATGGCAACTTCTAAAGTAAGGTACCAGTTCACTGGAGCTTCAGGCTAAATACAGAAGCTGCATTTGATTTCAGCTTGCCTGTTTCCATGGGAAGCAGCGTACCACATTTCTTTCCACTTACCAGGCTGCCTTTTTTATCACCATAGAGACTAGATCTGCCCACACAACTAAGATCTGAAACCATTCCTAGTAAGGCTAAAGCTAAGGACTTGGGAGCCAAGGCCTTCTATAATTAAAGTGTGTTGTTTTGTTAAAGATGACTTCCTACCTCTACTTTTGATGTTTTTATTGATTTTTTCACAAAGAGAAAGCAGGCATTCTGGTGCTGTGCTGAAGATTTACAATAAATAGAAAGAAAATGCCATCATGCCATTTTCCTTGGTCAGGTTCTGGTTTTGTGTATATTTATGGTATGTACTCTGCATAGTCATTTACTGTGGAATAATGTTTTATTTCAAATTATGTGGCAGTATTCCTAAGGTGGTAGTAATTATATTTAATGTAAACTTGGTCTTAAAAATGCTGCTTTTAATTTTGTAATTTTTTCATTAGAGAAGTTACATGTTTACAGAAAAATCATGCAGAAAAAATAGAGTTCCCATATACCCCACCTTACACACACAGGTTTCTCTGCTATTAACACTTTGCATTAGTGTGGTATCTTTGTAACAAGTGATGAAACAATAATATTATAATTATTATACCATTAACTATAGTCCATAATTTACATTAGGGTTCACTGTTTGGGTTGTACAGTACCATGTTGTTGTTAATTTTTATTCTAGAAACACATATATAACCTAAAATTTCCTCTCTTAACCACATTCAAATTTATAACTCTGTGGTTTCAATCATTCACAATACTGCGCTACCACCACCACCATCTACCGCCAAAATCCTTCCATCACCCCAAACAGCAACCTGTACCAATTAAGCACCAACTCCCTGCCCCCATCCTGACCCCTGCTAACCTACTCTAGTTTCTGACTATTTGTCAGTGAGATCAGACAATATTTGTCCTTTTGTGTCTGATTTATTTCACTCAAAATGATGTCTTCAAAATTTGTCTATGTTGTAGTATATATGAGAACCTCATTCCTTCTTACAGCTAAATATTATTCCATTGAATATATATACCACATCTTGTTTATCCATTCAGCTGTTGGTGGACACTTGGGTTGCTTCTGTCTCTTAGCAATCGGGAGTATTGCTGCTATGAATATCGGAAATGTCGTATTCACATCCCTGCTTTCAGTTCTTCTGAGTATATACCTAGAATTGAGGTTGCTGGGTCATATGGTACTTCTATACTTAACTTTCTAAGGAACCGCCAAACTGTTTTCCATAGCAGATGCACCATTTTACATTGCCAGTAACAATGAACAAATGTTCCTATTTTTCCACATCCTCTCCAACAATACTTATTATTTTCTATTTTTTTTAATACTAGCCATTCTAGTGAGTGCAAAGGGGTAGCTCTCATTGTGGTTTTGACTTGCATTTCCCTAATGGCTAATGATGTTGAACATCTTTTCATGTGCTTTTTGGTCATTTTTATATCTTCTTTGGAGAACTGTCTGTTCAAGTCTTTTGCCCATTTTTAATTGGGTTGTTTGCCTTTTTGTTGTTGAGTTGTAGGATTTCATTTTTCTTTCAGCCCTTTAAATATTTCGTCCCACTGCCTTCTTGGCTCCATAGTTTCTGGTGAGAAATTGGCAGTCAATTTCACTGGGGCTCCCTAGTACATGAAACCTTGCTTTCCTCTTGCAGATTTCAGAACTCTTTCCTTTTCCTCGGCATCCAACAGTTTATCTATTTTGTTTCTGGGCATGGATCTCTTTGAGACTATCCTGTTTGAGGTTCATTCAGCTTCTTGAATGTGCATATTCATGTCTTATGTTAAATTTGAGAAGTGTTCTGCCATTATTTCTTTGAATAGTCCTTCTGCCCCTTCCTCTCTTTTTCTGGGACTCCCATAATTCATATATTGGTATGCTTGATGGTATCCCACAGGTCTCCTAGGCACTGTTCACTTTTTTCATTCTTTTTTTTTTTTTTTTTTTTAATCATTTCAATGGTTTTATATTCAAGTTCACTGATTCTTCTGCCAGTTCCAGTCTGCTATTGAAAAACTCTAGGGAATTTTTCATTTCAGTTATTGTGGTCTTCAACTCTAGTATTTCTGTATGGTTTCTTTTTGAAATTTCTTTTTACTGAGATTCTCATATTGTTCACTCATTGTTTTCTTTATATTCTTTAATTCATTTCCTTTATCTCCTTGAGCATATTGAGAATCTTTTAACCAGTATATCCAAAGGCTTACCTCCTTCATTGATGGTTTCTGAATTTTTACCTTGTTCCTTTGGAAGGGCTATCATTTCCTATTTCTTTGTCTTGTAATCTTTTGTTGCATACTGTACATTTTCATATTTTAAAGTATTAACTCTGGGGTTTACTTAGTTATCTGTTCCTTAAGTTTGTATCCTACTAGTGATATGTCAGAGATTTCCTTGAGTGTCAGGAATTAACAAAAACAAAGAAACCAATGCAAAAAAAAAAAAAACATCTTTCATAGTTTTTGCAAATTGGCTCTGCATTGGCTGGTACTCTCCTTCAGCATTTACCCCTCCTATCAAGAAGATCAGCTTGAGGTTAATGTGAAATGCAGAGTCCTCTCTGTCTTTTCTAAACCTGCATCTTATCCTGGGCTTGTGTTTGCTCATGGCCTTAGGAATTCCTCCATTTATAGGAATTCAAATGCCTCCTCTACCCCCTATGACATAGACTTTCTCCCCCTCCTGGGCACTCTATTTTATGACTTAGAGTAGATGATCCTTTGCTCCAAGGCACATTCTGGGAGGACAAGCCCCAGACTAAGTATTTCAGGCTGCCACCCAATAGACTGATAGATTGGCACAGACATACAGGTACCCCAGTGGGTACATAGGGGTTTCTCTCCTCCCTCCTGAACAGGGCTAGGGACCCACAGTGGGAACAAAGTTTAGTTCCACACCATGACTGGGAGAGCATAGGAGAGGGGCCAGCAAGAGTTCCATGAGCTTCTCCTATTGTTTTTCATGTTGTATTTTCTTGATGCAGCTCTCTCTCCCAGTTACTGCCTCCCTTTAACTGTTTTCCAGAGATTTGAGCAAGATAGTGCTGTCAGTTTTTGCTAGTTGTTCTAGATTCTGTGGGGGAATGGCACTCTCACTGTCTTTCTCCTCCATCTTAATTGACCTTTTCTTCACTGCTTTTAATTTTATTTTGGACTTCTCTAAATTTGTTTCTAAGTCCAGTATTGGTTTATTTTAGATTCGTTCTGTACTTGCTTACAATAAAATCAGTAAATATGAGAAAAACAGTTCTAGAACCTTGGTCATAACGATACTGGACTTAACAAGAAAAGATTGATGTAATTTATCACTATAAATCCAGTTATAGCACATCCACATAGGATCTGATAAATTATCTATGGAAGATCATACAGATCGGTACAACTGTTTTGGAATGTTTTCATTTATTTTTTAATATATACCAGTATCACAAAAAGGGCCAACATTTCACAGAGATCTTTGATGACCACATTCGTTACTAAGATACCAATTACTCCATAGCTGATATTATTTAGTATCCCCTCAACCACCTGAAGAATAAAAAAATGCACCAGAGTTCTTAAGTGAAACTTGGGAATCACAAATTTACCCCTTGATGTGCCTAGCCCTACAAAGTGCCTTAAGATGGTATCTCTACTTTGATGGTTGTGTTTAACCCTAGAGAAGAAGGTAATGTGGTCCTTGTTTAATGCAGTAAACATACTAAATACAGAATTCCAAAAAAGCCTGACTTTGAAATAGGAAATTACCCATATATTTTTAAATATATTATGAATAAGTACTATAAAGGTGCCGCAAGTTAATTTATAGATGGGAAACAAGTTATTAATATAATTAGATTTTTTAATTTGTTCACTAGCAGAAAGTTAGCAATTCATTGCTATATTTAAATACAAATTAAGCTGTAGGGTACAGAGAACCTTCTAGCATCTCAAACTTTGAATTTTGCAAAAGGAGCCCTCACCCTAATAAAATCTCTGTAGGAGTCTAGGTTTCTGTAATTCCACTGGCAGGTATGAAATTCAACAAGTGATGAAAAATATTAGATTGAGCTAGAAACCTTTTGCTGTAGCTACAGTCATTTGTATTGTTCTCTGTAAGAATACAGAGTTGGCACATCTCTAAATCTTCAGTAAAACTTAACTTCTTTAAAAGGGCAGTGCCAGACAGTTTTTTCAAGGAGAGAAAAAATGAAACTCATATCAAATAGGATATTTTCTTAAAGTGTACTCTTCATATGTTCTTAGATTCATTAGTTTTTCATCCCAAATCTAGGCTGGGTTTACTGGTCCAAAATATAATAACTGACAATTTCCAAGAAAGCTAAGATCAAGTATGAATGCGTATTACCCTCTCTTGTGAGTTTTAGTCAAGAGAGACGCCTGTACTAATTTGTTTACATCCCTGCTATATTTCTTATGAACATGATTTTATAGTGATTTTTACATATTTTTTCTTCTCAAGTACACAATACATTACGACTACCTAAAAATCTAATAATTTGAATCTGGAAGATGCAGATGACTTTAACAATGGGGATTTATGATAATAGTATCTGATGTGATTATCATAGGTTGGAAAGTAAAAATAAATGTGAAATTTACAGTAACTAAGGTGAGAGGTTAGATTTACAACAGATTTGAGATAAAGAAAAAGTTTTGATTCTGATAAATGACTGTTGAGATACAATCTTAGGTTTTTCCCAATGTCTCTTGAATTTTCTTTTTACCTTTCTTGAGGCTTTCTAGGCTGGGGAAAGTATTTTCGGTTTTCCCTATAGCTAAGTTCAGTTGGCAGTGCCTCCAGAGCAGCTCCTTCTTCCCAGAATTATTAATGAGCAAATGATTCCAAATGTCAGACTGGTATGCCAAAGAGGTTGCTAATAATATTAACATTTAGAAATTATTGAAGGGGAAATATCTATATTGCAAATTTTTGCATATAGTCGCAGAAAAAGTAAGCAGAAGTCCATTTCAAGCTTCTACAATTGTTAAAATGTTATAGCATGAGGGAAAATAATATCTTTAAATTTTTAGCAAAAAATCACTTCTTTTCTTATCCTACTTGCAGCCCACATACCCCACACCAACATCTGTTCCACTCTTGTTGTAAAGAATTTAGTATTTCACTCAGTTTTGCAGATCAGTATCTCTTTTTCAACCCCCCCCCCCGCCCCGTTCATTCAAACTCAAGGGGTGACATGATACTGGAGCTGATACTGAATGATAGGCTTTTAAAACAAAAGGAAAGGGGGTAGGTAATCCCACCAAAATCAAGATGGCAGTACTTTGAGGATAGTATATGAATTTAGTATGAGATTAAGAATAGGGTGGACTCTATAGGGCAAAGGTTCATAAAGATTTATGTTACTTTTAATTTGCAAAGGATATATTTGTCAGTGATTTAAATGAAATATTCAAGCATAAGGAAATTGTGTTACTGAATATCTGCTTCCTAAAGGCGTTGGCCAGTAAAAGCACAATTTGTATAGGATCAAACTTTTAGCAACCACAGATCAATTTAGCTGATTAGCAACTTGAAAAAAAGGAAAGGGAAAAGTCCCTTTTTGCTTACTTTGAGTGGGATCTAAAGGAGTCAACAATCTAAATTTATCTTCACAACCCCAAATCTCCAGGTACAGATACCCTCACCTGTTATTCCACAGGAAACTGTACTGTCCCTTCCTACATGTCCCATTTGCAGAATACAGGTCAAGTGTGATGGGCAAACTAAATAGCTTGAGTCATGGAAGTATAACCACTATTCTGAAGACATTTTTACCACTCAGTCACATAAGTGGGTCAAGGTTCAGATAAGATAGAAACTGCTTTTCAAAGTACTTATCAGGTAGGAAAGAAAATGTCTTAGAAGGATTGGAAGGACAAAAGAAGGACCCATTGAAAGAAATAGGCAAGAAAACAATTTAGATGTAGTTGGCCCAAACTTACCTTTTCATTTTGGCAAACCAGACATATACAGAGATGAAATGTTAGTTATGTCGTGTTTGATTTCCTTGTTCACTAGATCCGCAGTTCTCATCATTGAATTACTTCACACCAACTGTCATCCACAATTAATGTGATATATCTAATAACATGCTTTTAATATAAACCTGCAAAGTGATATTAGAGGTCTGAAAATTCTCATAAGTTCAAAATCTGCATCATTCATCTCTAAAAGTATTTGAGGGTAGAAATAACTCTATGTCCTATAGTGTTTAATGTCTCAGACTTCAGCTATGCTACCTCTGTAGCTATTTCAACAGAAATGAGACCTTTAAAGAAATTATTTTAAAATAATTAATTGTTGATCATAAAATCAGTTGCAAACGCAACCCAATCTCTATGTCTGCCAATAAGCTACCATCTACTCACAACATTACTGAAAGAAAAATTTAGCAGGAATGGTTATAATTTTACCAAGGTTGTCTCATTGGAGTTTAAGTGTTTTATTAATAATCCCAAAGTAACATTATCTATTGAAATATTTTTAAAATATGAATGAATTAGGATGGAGGGTTAAAAGCTGATTTAAGGTCTATTGTGAGTATAACTTAGATGTTTTATATTTTTTATATACATACATACACTCATATTTTTAATTCTCTACTTTAAATGTACCCTAAATTTCAAATATTTTTATTTTCTATGTATTCCAAAATATATTAATCAATTAAAATTAATATATACATATAATATATCACATATTGTATAATTACACATACTGTGCATTATTAGTGTAATTGTATAATAAATATCATATACATAAAATTGAATATATATCTATACTTAATAAAATAGGGCTATATTTCATTGATAATTCTTAACTACAAAATTTTAAGACAGAAATGGAAAAGGGGCTTATACAACTATACCATGAACTCCTTGAGGCCAGATTATCATATTTGTATATTTATCCATAGGCACTTATTAACAGTGTATATAAAAATAAATTGCTCCCACTTTACACTTTAAAATCTGAATGGTAGCATTTGTGGTGACAATATAATTTGGCAAAATTCCATAGTACATTTTTCTGAAATATCTTATAGACAACTTCATTGAAAATAAACTGTGGTAAATAGAATTATCATATTAAACACTTCTGTGACTGTTAAATATAAAAGGCTATTTCAATTATTGCTAATATATAAGCTTCATTTAAAGGGTACTTTAGACCTGCCTTTATTTCAGATAGTGGTTTTTAATGCAGATAGAAAAAGCCAGAGTGCTTGGTGTCCTCATGGATGACTAACTCAGAAATGCACTCTCAGGTCATAGTATAGCAGGAGATACATTAAGACGAAGTACTACTTTCATAAGGAAATACTCCATCTCCTTTCAGTTATACACAGGATGGAATTGTGATTTGGCAATTTAGAGGAACATTCTAATTACCTGGAAATAATATTTCCTAATCTGTTCTGCCTGTGCCTAGGGTCATCAAATATTTTATAATACCTGGAATTGCTGATTAAAAGAGCTCCATACACACTATAAGTATAAACATAAACTTTTACTATTTATCACTTATTTTGGAAAAGAATACTTAATCATGAAAATTTTACTCATTCATAAATGAAAAATAAAGATTTTTCCATTCCTTCCCCCTGTTATTAAATAAAATAGAAGCAAACACAATTTTTTTAAAAAAATCTGATATCCTGCCTCTTTGAACTAGACCTTTTATATGAAAATAATCCCTTAAAATTTGGAAAGATAATACTCAAGCCACAATTAACAAGTCGCTATTTTGGTCCATCATTCTGAACCAAGGTATGAGCCCACTCTTTCCAATATTTACATTAAGAAAAGTAATTATCAGTGACTATCAATTCATGGTGTTAGGTATTCCTGTTTTTTCAAAGAGAAACTTAGTAGAAATGCAGGCTCCAGGTAATTATGTTAAACAAAATGAGCTTTAAAAAAACAAAAACACAAGTCTATGCTCCCACAGCTACTCATATGTTGCTGTTGATAGGCTTGACCATCTATACTAGCGAGCAACTTAAGACAAACAGTCACTGGCTCGGCCTTTAAATTTACCCTCAAGCTCACTGATAATGAAACTGAGTAAATCTAACTCTCTTAGAACGCAGACCTAAGTAGGAATCTTTGAAAATGCTCTTACTGCTTAAACACTTATTTCCATTTTCAAGTATTTTCTTCTCTTTTATTCAGTAAGGAAAAGATTATTTATACCTGTTTTGTATTCAAACTTATCATTCTCTTGCAAATTACACACATATATTTTCTGATCCTCAGGCATTTGATTGAAGGCTCATGAGCTTTTCCTATCAGATACACTATTAGAAACCTGATGACCTTTCTGAAACTCAGGTTTCCAGAATTTATATTTTGCTTATTATTTGAGTAGTTCTTAGTGGGAAATTTTTTTAATTCATAAAACCAAAAGGGAATAAAATACCCTCAAAATGTATTGCATGGATTTAGGTTATGTCTCAAAGAACTTGCATGAGAAATGGATCCACACTAAAATAAGTTATCCTATACCTTACTCAACATGGCATTATGTCTGGATTCACCATTCTTATCTCCAGGAGTTAAGTAACAGAGAAATAGGATGTTTCTTCAACCAGCTAGGCTAGAGGCCTCACAATTGGAGGTTTCAGTGATGAGTGGAAGCTCAAAAAATATTTGTTAATTAGTATGCCAAGCAAAAACATTACTAATTTTCTTTGGGGTAGCATAGATATGTTGCTGTTGTTTCAAAATGTAATTGTTTAAAAGCTTGGTAAATAGTGAAGTTTATTTTAATAGCAGGAGCAGGTAATATTTTTATAGTTAGGATATTGGCCAAAAGAAAAACAAAACAGTCAAGAGTCATATAATTTAAGTTTTTGCTCCTTTTCTTTTTTTAAGGAACTTAACAATTTCCACTTGTCCTTTTAAGAACCAGGAATAAAATTAATCTGTCACTAAAATAAATAATTTTAACTGGTTTGAATATTTTGACTCTATGAGGGGGAGTAAATGAATTTGTCATCTACAAAAGAAAAAAATGTAGAAATAAGGAAGTGGACACTAAGAGAAAGAAAAAGACCAAAGGCAGAGAAAAAGAGAATGTGTTGAGAGCCATGAAGGGACTTGCAACAAGTTTAAAGACACATAAACATGAGATTCACGGAAGTTAAAGAGAGACTTTCATGGAACAGTATCATTAATGAAGTAGTTTGTTTTCAGTTTTTAGAGATTTAATATAGATTAGTCATATACTTTCATCCCTTCTGTGCCCTTGCCTCTGACCCACCTGACTTGCCAGTGTTATTCATACTTTAGATTCAGAATGCACACACCAGGATATTCATACAGTTCATTCAATGGGGCCTAGACTGGGAGCATCTTTGTAGTTGTTCTGTTTGCCTCAGAAATAAACAGGAACTATTTGACTCTACATAAAAGTATAGCTTTAAAGAATTTATTCAAACAGTTTACAAGGCCTCTTTTATTTTGCCATAATCTTGGTAGATCAAGACAGTTCGATCAGATTACTCAAAATCATGCAATTGTTTGACCTGTGTGACACAATGTTATGATGGTGACCAGACTAAAAGTCAAATGCTATATGAAGCCCCCCACTCAACTAAAAAGCTTCTGATACTTGTGTATGCAGTACAAAAAAATTGGCTTGGCTCCTAATAGCCCTACCCACTGTGTAACTTACCCCAATGTTACTGGCCTAAAACAGTAAGTCTCAGACTTCAGTGGGCATGAGAATCACCTGGGCAATTTGTTTAAAAGTTCCTGAGTCCCATACCTAGAAATCCTGATTCAGTAAATTTGGGGTAGGGCCCAGAAATCTGTTTAACAAGTACATCCCCACCCCTGAGATTCTATAGCCAGGGATGCTGACCATTACTAGTTCAAGAGACACCGTGTCCTAGAGAGTTGTCTTCTCTTATGCTAATTTACACAGACTAGTAACTAGTGGTAGGCCTTTTCAGATAGCAGTTCTCCCCCACCATGCTCCCATATTCTGGCAGTGTGCCAAGCCAAGGAGTTGTTTCTGGTCTCTTAGAGTAGAATTCATTGAAACAATGCTGTAAGTGTAACTAAGTGTAACTTAATTCTACCAGGACCCTACCTCAGGTTTAGTATGAGTTAAATTCCTCATTAGGGAATGCACTAGAAATTAAACCATTCCTGTAGCATTGTTTCTAAAGGGAAATGAGGGGTGTGTTCCAAGCAAATTACATTTTTGAATTGCATAGATAAATTAGAAACACTTTAAACATAGAAATGATCTTGTTCCAAGGTTAGATTGCCTCTGATTTTGCCTTGTTGAGACAAAGCGGTAGAAGCCAGAGCTAGCATTCCAGTGTTACAAAATTCTAAAAAAAAAAAAAATGACTCATTCTCTTTTGTTTCATTTGACCTACATAGGAAGAATCTTAAGTTCCCAGCCCCTTTGCTGCAAAAAAGAGAATGATGTGATAAACAAAAATTAATTCTGCTGATTTCTGAACTATGCTGGATCCTGTTTTCTAGATACCAGTGTTGTAGGCAACATGCGCCCTCCCCCGGCCCTGTTCTATGGGAGGTTGTCGTGAATAACATGCTTTCTTTGTTCCCCTCCTCCTCTTTGTGCCTTCTTCTCCATATAACTCAAAAGATACTACAGGATGTTGCAGATAAAAATCTGCCCTAGACCAGAAATGAAAAAAGTATTTCTGAGTTGTGCCTGCTGACAATATTTTAGATTTCTCAAAAGCCAAAATTAAATGAACTAAAAGAGATGACAGTTTATTTTATCCACATTTTTCTTAGTTTATCAGGTCATTCAGAAACTTCAGTCTCTTCCAGTTTCTTAACTCCTTGACATGTGGCTTATGCTCAGGTATAAAGTCACTCTTTCATCCTGTTTATTATAGCTTTTCATTTCTCTTCACTCTGTATTGTTCAGCATGTGGCCTCCTCACTGGAGAGACACTAGCTGGGCTATTCTACTCTCTTGCCGATTAGGGCTTGGTAGCATATATATGGGGTAGTTAAATAGAAGGTCAAGCAGAAAACTTTCCCTCATACTTCCTGATTGGGTGAATTTGAGGAAAGATCTTATATAGAAATACAGTTTAATTTTATTGAATAACTGATCATTTTACATGCGTATGCAGAATACTTTTAACATAAACTTTTCTGATTAAAATTATAGATGTGCATATACAAGTAGAGAGGTGGGAAAAGATTTATCTGCACTGTGTATGATTTTGTATACATAAGATAGGCATTTCCAAACAACTAAGCTGAAAGCAAAAGGTGTCCCATTTATGACCAAGTAGACTTGCATGCCAACAGAAAGGCTTATGGTATTAAAGCCATATACAATTCTAGCCATATTTTTTATTTTCTCTTCATGGGTATTGCATGATGGTATTTTTAATACAAATACTGATATGCTTTGGAAATAATGGCACTCGCAGGTCTTTCATCATATTGTATCACTGCTTTATCATATTAGGCTAATACACTGCGAGAGTTGGTAGAACCTCTCCATGCCAAATCGGATCCACTTCTGTTGGCACTGAACCCATTGGACTCAGATTGATAAGCTAATGTTTAGAGAATTTAGATCGGAGAGAGTCGGCACGGCGCAGACTCAACATCAACCTCTTGCAAGCAACTAAAATGGCCTCGTCCTTGCTGTTTATAACAGAAAACAGACTTTTTAAAAAGTTTAGATCATCAAGTGTTTTGGATTTGGGGCCTCCGTAAAGGGATATCAAGAGGGGCAGGCCACTCTTAAGAAGAATGCGAGATTCCTACATTGGGACTAGCATAAGTTCAAAGCCAATCAAGATGGAGCACAGTAACAGAAAACTGTCATTTCTGTGGGAGAACAGAAGGGGAGAGGGTGTTGACTGGGGAAGGGCTCTGTGTGGTGACACCTCAGTTGTGTTCTCCTGACATCAGGAAAAGAGAGGGATCAGCTCCCATAACTAGAAAATCTTGGCTGTTTAATGGACTATTCAGTGGCCTCTTTAAGACAAAACAGAGGAAGCAAATTCTGTATAAGTGTTATTTTGCATTTTTAAAAGTTGACGTGCTGTATTGTACTAAATTAAGTGTAATCTATTAAGGCAAGGTATACACAACCTGCCATTAAACTTAGTATGTTTATTCTATTATAAAGTGTATTCAGGTGCAACACAGAGACTGCTTTCATGACAATAATGAAGAAAAGTCCTCATGCCAGGCTTTATTAGCTTCCTCAGATACAGTCTTAACTTTCTCCTTATTTCTTGGCATTTGTATATGAATGGTGTTGCCTCATAGGACAGGCATGAGCTATTTTCTGTAAAATATTCAGAAGCTATAGGCTGTGGTTTTCATTTTTGAAAAAGTATTTTGTCTGGATGTCTTTCAAACTAGCTTCAGATATTATTTAATACTATGTAACTGGGTCCCCTGTGGCTTAATATTGGTTTATTTTTCTTCTGTAGTGGATGTGAAATTTCCTTTATTTAGTTGAATAAGATATACTGTAATAATTTCAATGCTAATTAATGGATATTTCATACTGTGCAATGAACAGATCATTTAAAATTGTATTTTGAAATGTTTCTTCCTGTCGCCGCAGTGTGTGGTATTGCATAATGTGAATAACTGTAAAAATATAAATTACTTAAAATAAAAAAATGACCAGTTGGTATCAGATCTTTTTAGATAGCTAAATAATTTGCTAAGTATGCTTGATAGTAAATATCTTTCTAAAGAGAAGAAATCTATGCTTCTTTCTCACAAATGGAATTTGTGTTGTGAATAAAATCACATTGATCTGCCTTACAATTGCCTCTGTGCTGTAACCATTTTAATGTTGTTGTTTTTGGGTTTTTTTTTTTTTTTTTTAGTATATAGAAAAAGATGGCTCTGGTATGTAGAAATCCATCAAAAAGCATTTTATTGGCATTTAATATCAATGGGATTGTCCTGGGTCATTCTGCCTGTTTAAATCACTGTAAAATATTATGATCTGAAGCATTTTTAGCTTTTTCTCCTTAAGAAATTTGGTTGAATACACATTAATTTTCAAATATAATCATCTCTTAACTTTTGTTTTAAACTGTCCCTTTATAAATTCCTGCTTAAGAACCAGGTACGTTGACCTCCACATCTCTACTAGTTAAATTTTATAAATTCTGTGGGTAAATCTAGAATCTGTCCTTTATGTTTATGATTGTCCTTCAAAGAACCTTACCTTCTTTGGATCCATAAATCAATGCCAAGGGCTCCAAGATTTTGCTATCTGAGATATTCATCATAAAAACTACTGTAGTACCCTGAGAGTTCAACCACAAAGCATTAAACCACATAATTTGGCAGAAATTACACACTGAGAGAATGAAGTGTAGAATAAACTTCCACTCTGTCTTTTTTGTCACATCTTTAGGGAAGTAAGCTTTACTGTTATGAAGAAGGAATTTACAGACACTAGTGTGGGTCATACTTACCAAGACGGGTTTTAAATGTACTTTCAAAAATATATACTCAGCAGTGTTGATGGATCCACTCAAACTATCTCTCTAAAAGAAGTATTCTTTCTCACTAAAACTGATTTATTTAATCAGAGAAACGACTGCCCAGTAGTGATGCTTGGGTGTTGTTATTTTGCCTAAAAAATAGTATACAAATTACTTCTATTTATGAAATAGGTAGTTGATTACAGAGCAAGGAGTAAAAGCCAACCTTTAAAATCTTTTCCTTTTTTCTTATGTATCAAACTGCTCTCCCCCCAATTTTGCAATGCTAGGCATAGCTAGTTGGTTTATATAAAAGCATGAATTAGGAGAGTTCATATTTAATTATAACACAATTCAACTTAAAATCCTGACTACTTAATCATCTTTAGCATGAAACCTACAGAGGTATTAAGCCCACTAAAAAGTTTGTCACCTGACATATAAATAAGTGGTTCATTATGGTGTGCTAGTTAATATTCATAGAAAATGTCCCTGTGCTCTCCGTGCAAATGTCAATTGCCATTTGTGACAAGAATAGTGGTCCACATACTTGATATCATTGCCTGGAAACCTTAAAGCATTCTACTAGTGTACAAGAATGAATGTCTCTCAGATTTGACTGATGACTAATACTACCATGTCCAACCTTCTTTACCACTTGTTATTTGACCTTTCACAACCTTCTGTGCTCATTACACAGCTGTGTTGTGGAAGGAACAACTGTTTGCACGAGGTCATCATTGGCCTATTTTAAAAGAGCACAATTCCCTTTCAGAACTGATTATCCATTGTTAGTTTGGTTCTTCAAGGACCCAATTGGATTACCCATTTTTGTTTTGTTTTGTTTTCATTTTTTATTCCCCTTCAACATTGTCATTGCAGGGGTGAGGAAATGAAGAGGGCATCAGGGTGAAATTTTAGGTTGTCAAGTTTTTATGTTTCTCCTTCACCAAAGAAACACGAATGATATTACACAATAGACTGCCATAATAATTACACAGTCACCTGCTACAGAATGTTTTTTGGAGTACTTAGTGTAAAGTGTAGAGAAGCCATCACTCAGGTTAAACATGTGCGTGTGTATGGCACTGTGCCAGGTGGAAGAATGGGAAATGCAAACACAAGTGAGGCTTATTCCACTCATGGGAAAGTCACAGTCTAAGTTTCTGAAGTGGGGCACACACAGGTCCCTTGAGGTACAGGAAGAAAAACCTTTGGAACTTCGCCTCAGGTTTTATAGCTCATCCCTATGCATTTCTTTTCTGTGTATGTTTTATGACAACATATTTATTAGTACATAGTAATACGTCTATATAAGTTAACAGAAATGTATTAACCGGTAAGGGTGCACAATGAAAAAAGTCTGGAAACCTCTGAGCCTGAATGTAAGGAAATGCACCAAAGACCTTTTGGTATTTGAGAAATGGCATTAGCATCTGCTTATAAGAGATTTGCAAGAAAGTTCCAACAAGCTATTATTTTTCATTAGCTAGTCTTTCCTTTGAGCTTTTCTTTATCACTTACTACCTAGAGGCCATATGCAACCTGAAAGGACCAAACAATGAACTGTTGTGATGCTCACCATGTTCCTAGATTCACAATATTTCATAGAATAGAGTATTAAGAAGACAATAAAGAGTATGTTCATTTTCTTCTTTCATCCCTACCAGATAGGACACAGCCAGGAATAACCCTCCCTAGGCAGAGAATACAAGTTAGTTCATCAGTTACTGAATTGTAATCCTCAACTCTATTAGTTAATGAAATTGTATATAGGAAAGGGAACTTATATGTCCTCTTTGCTTTAATAAAATTGGAATTTAAGAAAGTACATGCTCTGACACAGGACTAATTCACATGTAGTAACCATGAATATAATTTGGGGGGAAATTTATTCCTGCATAGGCCTGATTTTCTGAATAAATCAGATGCAAATGAAAATTTCATTGAAGTGGTAATACACTTCCTCATTTGGAATCACGGAAGATTCCTATATATGTTCTGTGATTTGAATGTGGTCTTCTACACTTTGCCAACTTTCAGAAAACGTTCATTGAAATTGCAAAAGAGCTGGTTTTCGGCCAGTGCTCCAATGGCTGAACTGGCACCTTGAGAGAAAGTTGGGAAGCAAACCTCACCAAGTGCGTGCTTCCTCTTCCTAAGCAAGCCTCTAGGGCAAGCCTCTTCTGAAAGAAGAAAAGCAAGAGTTTTCAAAAAGAGAGAAGCCAGAAGAGAAGTGAGAAGGAGACAAAGAAGAGGGCCAAAAGAGAAGAAAATAAGGTGCTTTCATATCTTCAGTTGCAACAGTAGCCCAAATTGACTTAATTGATATTTATCTGAGAAAAATCAAGAAAACCAATTGAACGTTATAAAAGAAAATAAAGGTCTGTTTTTGTCTTGAATGTTGAGTTCTGTGTTGTGTTTTGACTGTTAAGCACAGTGAATCAGATTTAGAATGTGACTCTGCCCTCAACCCCTCCTTTGAAACTAAAAGGACCCTTTGTCTAGTTGTAAAATGTTAAGTAATTGGTGGCATTTTGTGGTAGCCTGGCATCTCAAGCCATCATCCTTACTCATTCCACTACTGTGTCTTGTGCAGTGTCGCATATGTGTATGATGTGTAGGGAACTGAAGGGGGTTGGTTTACATATCTCTGATAGGAGCCACGCTATTCCATTAGTATATTTGGAAATGTTTCTGTGTTCGGTCTCATTCTCCGTTCAAATGTGCTGCTCAGAGATAAATCCATATTCAATTCTTTCAGTTGTCAAACTGGATTCTTTGTATAATTATGTTGTCTTTTGGTTGAAGGCTTTTTCCCCCTAACAGCAAGAAGGAATGAAAGCTTTCAGTTTTTATTTATTTAATAAAGAAATAAAAGATTTATTTAAATCTTTACTTATTTAAATCTTTTCTTAAGATTTATTTAAATCTTATGCTTCTTAAAATAAAACTGCACTGAAATTTTATAAAAACTGATTCCACAAACTTTAAGAATTGGGGACAAAGAAAACTGGGTCAAAATGTTTTTTAAACAAAATATATGTTCCCGAAAGTGTTAGATAATATGGAGGCAGGTTATCTTGAAATAAAAATTTACTATGTAAAAATACTTCTGCCTCCCTTAAATCCTAAAACTATAATCTGAATCCCTGTTTCCTTCACCTTCTTTCTCAAACTGAAATAGTAATAATATATTAGTCCATCTGATACCTTAACTACTATAATTCACATTGTTTAAGCCTCCTATTTCTACCTCGCCCTCTACTCTATGAAATTGCACATGGCTTTAGATGCAGTCTTGCCTTGAGGCAAAAAAAAAAAAAAAAAAAAAAAAAAAAAAAAAAAAGATTGATGATTGATGCCTACTAAATAATTCCTTGGGGTCCTTTCCTGGCCTATGATTTTATGAAATGGGATTATGCTGTTCAGATGTGTCCTTGTTTTTACAACTCATTTTGGGTAACCTAATTGGCCTTTTGATTCTGTACCTTCTTCAGTACATAACATTCTCTGTTAAAATTTCCTATTTATCTTGCATCAATCTTCTCTTAACCCAGAAAGCAGTTCCTCCTTTTTACAATCTTCCATCCACCCATCCCTCAGAATTCTCTAGGTGTTGAAAACATTCAAAGATGAGCCAAGAGAGAATTTAAAAACTGTTATTTAAAGGGAGTTGAAACTGTGCATTTTTAGATTATAGTTCAAAATTATGCTTTGGTTGGGAAGTTAAAATTCCTTATAGAGAATGTAGAGCACTTAGTGATAGCATGTGCTGATGATGACAAGGAATTTTCTAATGTAAGGACTCAATAATCATACTTACCTTTAGTTACTAACCCTCGGCAACAGAGCCAAGAGTTGAATATGAAATTTAAGTGAAGCTACTTTTTAATCCTAAAAGTGATCCCTTCAAGTTAAGGTATTGTTGACTTGTGCGCTTTGGGGACAATTTCGGGTACACTCTTTCAAAAAAACTTTATAATGCTGCATTTTAAGGGAGTCTCACAGTAACACCTACTGTTAAATGCACAGTTCACGTGATTACTGAAAAAATTGGCAGTATAAAATTCTTGTAAAAATCATGGATTCTGGAGCCAGACTGCCCATCACTTATGAGGTGTGACCTTGGGCAAGGTACTCACGTGCTGTAAAATGAAGATAAAACAGATCTACTCTTAGTATTGTTGTTGGGATTAAATGAGATAATGTTAAGCATTTAACCGACTCCCTAGCACATATAAATATTAACTACTATTCTTACCAATTGGGGATCTTTTTGGGAACTACGTCTAAAAGCCTAAAATAATCACATGGACCATGGTGCAATGAACAACATTCCATATTTACTCCGTGGGCCAACATAATTTGTATTCCTCCAATAGGACTCTTTGCTGTCTATTAAAGGAAACTGGTATAGCCCAACTCCAAGATAGATGCCCAACTCATCTATGTTTATCACTATTGAGAAAGATAAGATGTCAGTATTCAGGCAATTAAAATCAAGATGGGAGTTTGATTTGTTCAGCTAGATCTGAGATCCTTTCAAAACCAGTCTCCAATTTTTTCTCAAAAATATTTAATTGGAGTATTTTCTTCTCAGGTCTTATAAATGCTAAGGAGCTTCTTTTAGTATGTGTCAGATTTTCCTTAAATTTGCATATAAAGAGTCCCATATTTCATCTTAATTAAAGCATTATGATTGATGATAATTTATGATCATTTGCTTATGCCAGGAATTACTGTGGCAGTTACACAAAACCTAATAATTCTCTATGGCATACAATTCAAAGATTTTCATAATCAATGTATATGAATGCCATTATATCTATGAAGTATGGAAAAATATAAAGTAAAAATCAGTTCATTCAGTATTCCTATCAACCAAGAGAGCTCCTTTAATCAGCACTTCTATGCTTATCACTATAATGATAAGGGATATTCATTAATGTTTTTAAATATTAAATTATGTGCAGGATTGTTTCCATGTTGTACCTTTTCTACTCTCTTTGAGCTAAATGGACTCATGATATTTATGTGATTTGCTATCAAGAGAATACTTGATTAATCAAAGCTTCCTATTATTTGATCCTTCTAAAACAATTGGCTGCCTGTGGCTAATTTTATCCAATATAACTAGCAGCTGTAGGGTTGTTTTCGTTTTTTGTTTTGTTTTTAATATAATAGAGTGTTTTCTCAGTCATTAATTAGCCCGTTTTCAGATGGTTTTGATTTTTTTAGTAGATTTTTGGAGTGTCAGATAACTGTTTATTATACTGGATTCATTTCTCCTTTTTTTTTTTTTTTTTGCATATTGCAGGTGAAAGTAGGGAAGAAAAGTTAGGAGACTCATTGCAAGATCTATACAGGGCATTGGAGCAAGCCAGTCTGTCACCACTAGGAGAACATCGCATTTCAACCAAGCTGGAATACAAACTATCATTTATAAAAAGATGTAATGATCCTGTAATGAATGAAAAACTACACCGGCTGCGAATTCTCAAAAGCACTTTAAAGGTAAGATAGAAAATGGAAGGCGAAATTCCTTTGAAGAGATTCATTCTTGAACTCAAAATGAATTACCAGATATTCTAGGTGAAAAAATACAGAATTGGTGGGTGGGAGGAGGGTTAAACAGAAAGAACCTGAAACTGGCTGTTCCTATATCCTCGTAGGTATATTACTAAAGAGGAAATACCCTAAACTTTTCATTAAGTCTCAAAGCACTGACTAAATGTTATATGACTTAGTTCTAGGAGGAAACAGGATGAATTTAGTTTTTTTCCCCAAAAAAAATGCAGATATTGTATTTTATAATATTGTTATATAATTATTTTATAATAATGGTTTTATTCCTCAGTCTTTTTGTTTTCCTAAGATAAATATACCATGTAGTGTAATAACCTAGAGTTACTGAAAAACACATCATGCATGCAGAATGCAATAGTGGGTGCTAAAAGGGTTTGAGACTCTTTGTGAATATTTCCTGTATGAATTACAGTGCATTTGGAGTGAAGCCCCAATGATTCACGTTCCATGTAGAAATTTCATAATTGTTTTGTTTACAGTGCCCAACTCACATGTTACTTTCTAATGATACATCTGCCTAAGTGAATTTGCTTATAAATTTATGCTTACCTTGCCTCTAGGTAGGAAAGGAAGTGATGAAGAGCGGGGAGGGGAGCATGCTGGCAGGAAGTTGGAGGAGGAGGCAGCAAAGCGAGCTCCCCTTATTGCGTGTGTGTATGTGGGGAGAAGAGGATTGGAGAAAGAGTATTAGCTACACTCAGTACTTCTAGGACATTCCAGGAGAGGGCCTGCCACACCAACTTTACCTAAGCAGACCCTGCCCCCTTGAAGAATCAAAAACAGAAAAGAACTATCATATAGGGTATGTGACACAGTAATTTCAGGAAACAAAAGGTCAGAAGGCTCCTTTGGGAAATATTTCAGATCCATAGTATGCTGCTGAGGTTTTATAATTTTGAAATAGAGGTGAGTACCAAAGAGATAAACAAAATAGAAATAGGTGATTTGAAAAAATTCAAATAGGAAATAGCCAAGTTTTCAGAGTCAATTAGCTTTTGATTGGTATTCAAGAAAATACTATTGCAAATCCATGGGACAGTTTAATGGACTTTTGGTAATTAAGACCAGAATTTTAAATAGAGCTATAATATTCATAATTCTAATAACCAAACCCTACTCCAAAGATAGCCTCACCCCTCCTTCAACTCCAAATGGTCTGGTTTAGAAGGCGAGCAGAGATTTTGAAGCAAGTTAGGCTCATGTGTTCTAAAGACCTCTTGTCCCTTTGTCCCTATCTTTTATGCTCTGTAGATTCCCAAAAAGTATTTTCTTCTAGTAACAAAGAATCTGAGCTACTATGTTCAGTTCAATAAGTATCTATGAATCACAAACATGTGAAAGATACTGTGCTGGACACTCTGGGACAACGAAAGATGATGAGAAAGTCACTATAAAGAAATGTCCCTCATTAGTAAAACAAAGGGCAGAAGCCTATACTTACAGCATGGAAAATTAATAGGGAATGAACTGTCCAGTTAGGTAAGAACAACTGACCAAGCAAACCTGAGTGTGTCTAGTGCCTGGAATTTTAACAGTCTACCTCATCAAGCATAGATCTCTGAACCACTCACAAAATTTGCAATCCCAGTTCAATTCCATATCCTGTCTCTTAACTAAGCTGCCCCTGCCCCAAAGACCAGAACCATTTCTTAGGTACGTTCCTTCCCTCCCAACTCTGGCTGTCAGAGTTATGCCTTCTCACTTCCTGTAGAACATTCCCTAGACCTCCCTACCCCTTCCTTGGGTCCATAAAAGACAGGACTGAGATTTGCAGACTGTCTGAAACTCTCCTCCTTTTCGCCTTGGAAATTCACTTCTATCATGGGTGATCGTTGTACTGTGGTAAGTTATACTATAATGAAGCTTATTCCCCAGCTGGGACCCAGCCTCCAACCTGGAAGGTATGACCATTGTCCATTGTAGGCCCACAGTGCTACAGGAAAGAAGCCATCACGTTCCCACAGCAAGATTTGTGTATTTGTGGTAACAGGAGGGCCATACTTCCTCTCATGCAAGCATGAGGAGCTTACCACATAGCAGAGGAGATAGGACAAGTGCAAAAGTAACTCAAGAGATAGAATGTGGTAATTCCACTCGTGGAGACAACAATGAGGTGTTATGGGGCACAAATGAGGGGGAAAACATTTGCTTGTTTAAAGCAGGCTTCGAGAAATAAGAGGCATTTGAACTGAATCTTAAAGCATGATGAAGGTTTCCATAGACAGAGGTGGGAGAAAGAAATCACACCATGTGGACAGTATGAGGCATCACTCAGATGTAGGAAAAGTACACTAGGATTTGAGTCTAAATAACTGAGCTTAAATATACAAAGCCATTTCTTATGGGACAGCACGCTTTATTTTGGGCATATTAACTTTTTTAACTTGAATAAAAGTTTGTCCCCGTCTTAACTGTTGAATCCTTTTGCTTTGCAGGCCAGAGAAGGCGAAGTAGCCATTATTGATAAAGTTCTAGACAATCCAGACTTGACATCTAAAGAATTCCAGCAATGGAAGCAGATGTACCTCGACCTTTTCTTGGATATCTGTCAAAACACCACCTCAAATGACCCACTAAATATTTCTCCTGAAGTAGATGTAATCACTCCCTCTCTAACACACACTCATTCATACATTGAGACGCATGTGTAAGTGTATTCTGCCTTCAGACCATCTGGTACCTTCTGGTACTTTGAAAAAGTATTATATGGTAGTTTTTATATCAATGTGTGAGACTCTTGACAAACTATACTGTAATGTTACTGAACTATATGAAAGCAACCATATATGGTCACATTACCACTGTCTTCAATGAGCATTTGTATATTTTATATGCAGTTAGTGCTCAGCTTGTGTTTACCATGTGCAAAAAAAAATCTGTCTTTAATGACTTAAAATTAACTTTTGCAAACAATTCTGAAGACAGGTGGTCTTCAAGTAGTAAAACCGCAAAAAAAGAGGCAGTTTTCTATCTAAGGTCATCTTTGCTCCCTTTCAGTTAGTTTTATATAAACAAGACTTCAAAAGTAAATCACATTTTTTCAGGTGCAGACATCCTGGTGGGTGGGAAAGAATTTAAACCTTTTTTATATTTATTAAAATGTTCTAAGAATTTTCTTAAACATTGCGCAAAGACTAATGCTGTAGTTTTATTTTTGTGAACTGCAGATGCACACACAAGAGTTAAGCATACTAGAAGAGCATCAACATAAGAAAAGTTCAGGTATCTAATATTCGTCTTAATAGTCTGTTAACTCGTGAAAGCCTGTTAATGGAAATACTATTCCAAATCTATGAGAGCACTTCATGGTATATCAGGGCAAAGCTTTGTAAGCTGTTTTTGTAACTAAGACCAAAATTGAAGATAGAGCTGCTTTATTTTCTTGGTTTAAATCTTCCTTTATTTTTGTAGTGATGAAATGCTGATTGTGTACAGAGGAATTTGAGAATGGATTTTTTTAAAAGACTTAACTCACCCAGAAAGGCAGCTAACAGCAATATACATAAGTTCAGCCCGAACTCATGTTTTCAAACTCCAACTCTTAAAACACTAGAAGATATAATTATACTGAAACAAATCAACTCTCCAGTTAGTTTCTGATTTCCCCCCTAATCCATTAATTAAACGTATATAATTATACTTCAAGGCAGGGAAGTAAAATATGTTTAACTACAGGCTAATGTGTGTTTAATAATATAGAAAACAACACTGAAAAATAAAAATGTACTTCTCTTCTAAGGAATAAAAGGATAATGGTTATTCAGAGATCTATTGCTTTGAATTATATGAGAGAAACAATTTAGAGGATTTCCCTAGCTTCATGGGTCATTCTATAGAGTGGATGAAGTCTGGGAAGAAGTCCTCTTCATGTATTTCCATTCCTAAGCGTCTCGTTCTTGAAAGTGATCACAGCATGATAATGACTGTGCTGCTTTTTAGTGTCTGGCTGCATAACGTACAAGTCACAATTTGCTGTTTTTAAGGAGGCAGAAGGAACCCTCCTTTACTATTCTATATCCTAAAATCTACTTTTAATCAGCTTTATCCTATTGCCTGTACAACTCAGTGAATGTACTTTCATCTTTAAGAGCTCAGATACACACCAGTGAATATTTTTGCTGTAGAGGAGAAAGTAAAACAGCCAGGACCTTTTTCTTTGCTTTTGAAACCACCATCGAATCACTATTGTTTTGCAGACTTTGCACAACTGTACAGGAGAGTGGCCTTTCTACAGCACATTTTCAGTAATCCTATATTTAGTCGAAATGGATGAGAAATCATGTATTAATGTTTGTATGGAATTTTGAGTCCGGTGTAATATTTTTATCATTAAAAAAAAAACTATTTGTAAAAACATTTATTTACTGCATGGGTATTGATGCATACATTAAATTTGTGGGATTTTGTATATGTACCAAACAAAAGAAAACAACAACAAAAAAAACCCTCTTGTCCTAAAATGAAGTGTGCTTGTTACAGGTGTTTAGACTTGTTGATGTTTACTAGACCAAATGTGTATGTTCCCATAAAAATATCCATACCTGATGGATGTGTCATGTATGCAGTGGGCAGATCATGTCCTGTAAACAGCAAGCAGTTGAGGGGAACACTAGCTCTGTTGCTATGAAGCAGCTTTTGTTTTTGTAAAGTCAGCTCATAGATTTTGAATTTTAAGAGATTCGTGGCTAGCCTAGCATGAAAGAGACCTTTTAACACTATATATCTGTACATTTTGTTGCATTCGTTTCAGATCTAGGAGAGAGGCAGCATTGTAAACTGAAGTCAAATAAATTCAGCTCTTAATGAATCCTTATAAAGCACCTACTTTATTCATACAAACTCCTTATCACATTTCTTTGTGACCTAATACACAAGCATCATCCTACCCAGTTACGAGTTCTAACGTTGCCACCCCATAGGTGGGAGAAGCCAGAAGAAGCACCTGTTCAGTGTATACAAGTATCTTCTCTGAGACCCTGAAAAAAAATCAAGCTGGTTTCCCATCCACTGGACACAGACTTTAAAATTTCACCTACTCTCTCTTCTCTGTTATTCTTTTGGGGAAGCAGGAAAAGCACCAAATATAATTGGGTGTTTTTTTGTTGTTGTTTTTTGGGTTTTTTTTTTTTTTACAAACTACAGTATGTCTCTACAATGAACATTTAAAGAGGATGAAAGAAATAGATTTTTGTTTCGTTTTTCTTAGATGTTCCATGTACCCAAGGAGCTTGATTATTAATGGCTAAGGGCTGCTAAAGTATGATTCAAA
This sequence comes from Tolypeutes matacus, assembly GCA_026826555.1. Lineage (NCBI taxonomy): Eukaryota > Metazoa > Chordata > Mammalia > Cingulata > Chlamyphoridae > Tolypeutes > Tolypeutes matacus. The sequence continues at coordinate 5,724,768 of JAKSZT010023082.1, forward strand.
ATTAACAAGCTGCCTAAAGCCAGGGCAAAAGCAGACTAGGGGTGGGGGACAGAAAAAGTTAAGGTAGGATGCTTTAACACACACGCACAGTGCTTTATGAGAGAGATTGTTTTCCTCTCAGTTCCATATTTTTACCAAACCATCAGAGCAGAACTATAATCATGATCATGGCTCAGTATCATAGCATCATAGTTCTCCTTACAATGATTTTATGCTGTTTAACCCAGGCGCTTTCCCTTCACTATTTATTCAGATAATACCATCTTCTAGGGTTATGACAGCCATTTTAGTCAACAATTGTCTGGATTTTGTATGTAACTTCTCGAGGTGTACGTTTCAGCCCTTTTTTTTTTTTTTTTTTTTTTTTTTTGGCACGAAAGTAATCACTGTTTAGCACCTTGGGGAACACTTTAAGAAGGAAAACAGGATCAGATTTTATTTTGGAAAGCCTATCTCTAGCTCAGCATGTCTTTCTGGAAATCTCCAGCTCACCGAAGCTGATTCATATATCCTTGTATTTCCCTCCTCCTGTGTCCCAGTCTCAGCTCAAAGGGAAATGTTCCTCCTTGGCCGAGGCCTTGTTTGCCTCCCCAACCTGCAGAACACACTCTGCTCCCACAATTCCATTCTTAGGAAAAGCCCATCGGTTTCTCCATAAGCCTAGTCAAGTTCGACTTTCTCCTCCCTCGCCGGGAAGGAGACTGAGCTAACCCATTAAGCCCATCACTAAATCTGGCGCCTCTCCAGGTTCTCCCCTCTCCTCGTCCCCACCTTCTGCCAGCTGCAGCACTGCACACTGCAGGTCGCTCCAGGCCCAGGGCAGCGCGCAGCCGATGTCCTCCCAGCGGTCCAGGTCCAGGTCGTAGCCCACCACGTTGCGGGTAGGCACCTGGCGCGAGTCCCGCCACTTCTGCCCGCCCAGGAGCAGCGCCGTCTCCTCCACCACTGCCAGCCCATAGCAGAATCGGTCGTAGGGCAGCGGCCGCAGCCGAGTCCATTGGTCCGCGCCGGGGTCGTAGCGTTCGATCTCGGAGAAGGGCTCGTAGAGCCCCAGAAAGGCGAACACCGCGCCGCGCAGCGCCGCCATGTGGTGCCCGAAGCGGGCCGTGCCCATGGGCGCCCTCTTGCTCCACTCCCGCTCCCCGGGCCCCAGGGCGTACACGTCCCGGAGGCTGTTCACGCCGCCCTCGCCTCGCCCCGCCTTGCCCCCCGAGATGTACACCACGCCGCGGTCCCCGACGGCCCCCGCGTGGCCGTGCAGCGCCCGCGGCAGCGCCCCGGCCGCCGCCCAGCGGTCCCGGCGCAGGTCGTACATCTCCACCGAGGTCAGCGCTTCGCCGTCTGCGCCCAGGCCCCCGACAGCCAGGAGCCCCTCGCCCACGGCGCCGCACCAGAAATGGGCCCGCGCCTCCCGCATGGCGGGCACAGATGTCCAAGCGTGGAAGCGCGGGTCGTAACGGTGCACTTGGGCCGTGACAGCCCGCGGGGCGTCGACAATGGGAGAGGAGGCGCTGCGGGAAGGGCTCTCCCCACCCAGGACGAACAGGAAATTTCCCGCGACGCACACGCTGTGCGCCAGCAGCGGGGAGGGCAGCCGCGTGAGGCTGCGCCAGCGGTGGTTGTAGACGTCGAAGGCCACCACGTCCTGTGTCAGCTCCCATTCCTCCACCTCCTCCTCCTCCTCCTCCTCCTCCTCCTCCTCCACCTCCTCCTCCTCCACCTCCTCCTCCTCCACCACGGCGCCCCTGACCCTGGCTTCCCCTCGTGGGGCCGCGACCTCCTCAACCACAGCCTCCCGCGCCCTGCGCCCCCCGACCAACAAGATGCGGGTTTGGGGGCTGCGGACGCTGGTCTGCTCGCCCTGCTCGAGTGGCTGGCGGGAGGGCGCCCTGTGGTAGTTGAGGGCCTGAATGATGAGGCCTTTGATGAGGGCCGGCAGCGCGAGGCCGGAGCCGGAGTACACGCGCCGCAGCACGTCGGCGGGCACGAGGCCGAAGCGCACGCGCTCCAGCAGCCTGGCGCAATGAGCAAGGCGCTCGGCCGCGGGCTCCCGCCGCAGCCAGGCCAGCGCCAGGCCCAGCAGCTGGGTCTCGGGCACACGCGCTACGTCGGGGGCACCCAACACGGCCCTCAGCGACGTAGGGTTAAGCTCCAGCAGCCCCGCGAGGTCCGCGTCCCGCGCCAGCAGCTCCCGCAAGTGGCGCACGATGCAGCGCTCGGCCGCACTCAGCGTGTGCGCCAGGCCGAAGCGCGCCGCCACGTTGGCGGCGAAGCAGCAGGTCTCCGGGGCGAGCTGACGTTCCAGGTAGCGACCGCACAGCCCCAGAGCCTCTGTGACCTGCAGGTAGCTGGCGGCCTCCAGCGTGTCCTCCACAGTGTCCATGGAGAGTGGCAGCCAGGCGCTGTAGATGAAGTCCAGCAGCCGCTGCAGGCCCGCCGCCGACGGCACGTGCAGGTGGATCACGCGCGCCCGGGATTCCCGGGTGTGGCTCTTGAACAGAGCCCTGAAGTAGTCGCTGGAGCATGCCAGGAGCGACCTGTGCGCCGGGAACTCGCTGCCCTCGGTCTCCAGCGTCACGTCGCACAAGAAGCCCTCGGCGCGCAGGGCCTGGTAGCCGGTGAGCAGCGCGCCGCCGTGAGCTTTGCAGTAAGATAGAAAGTAACTCATGATGCCCAGGGCGGGAAGCGGTAGGGCCGGGGTTGGGGACAGCCAGGTGCAGCCGGAGACATCCCAGGGCACGGCGACACCGAGACCCCCGCGCGAGCCGCCGGGCTCCTAGCAGAGGCCCCTTTTTGTCTGCTCGGCTTCAAGCCTGGGGCTTGTTCATCCAGGTCCGCAGGTCCGCCGTGCTCTTATCAGAGCAAGTCCCGCCCGGGAACGGTTTCCAGCAGCGCCAAGAGGCCGCGGGCGAGGAGGCCACAGAGTTCGGAGTCTTCCGGGGGCTGCGGGGCTTGGTTTCGACAGCTGCTGAGGCTGCCCGCGCGCCGCCTAAAGCCCCCTCGCCGGCCCAGTTTGAGGAGCCCACACCTGGGTGCCAGAGGCGGCAGTGGCCGCGCACCGTCCCCTGGAAGGGCCGAGCTGCGGGCGCGCTCGGGGAGCGCTGGATCTCCGACGGCCGGGCTGCGCCGACGTGGCTCGGGACGTCCCGGGAGTGCGGGCGAGGGCTCTGACCTCCCGGGGCTGGACGAGGAGGACGGGCTCTGGGACACCCGCGAGGGCCGGGTACAACTGGGCGGGGGGGGGAGGGGTGAGCTTGTTCCCAGCGGGGATCAAAGGGGGATTAGGGGAGGGGGGGCGCGGGCCAGGCCGGCGGGTCGGAGGAGTGACTGGACGCTGCACATAACATGCCCGTAGCTCACAGCGACAGGAATAGCGCACGGCCTCGGCCTCCCCTGCGCGCCCCGCCCCGCGCCCCAGCTACTGGCCGCCAACCGAGGGCCGTGGCGCGGGAGGAAGTGACCTGGGCCAAGGGCCTGACTCCGGTGACCCGACGGGCCGCCAGTCATCAGGGGGGGCCCGGGAGTCCGGCTGCGAGTGCGGTGGGGCCGGGGGCTCACTGGAGAGACCGGGGGTCGCCGGGGCCCCTGTGCCTGGTGATGTCCGGAGAGAGGCGCGTGGCTGGGCCTGAGGAGTGTCGAGCTCCCGGTGGCCCTGCGGCTGGGAAAGAAGCCCCTGGCTCTCAGCTTTCTGCTTTGAGGAGGCCCTAATTAATCGGGAGGGAGCGGGGATTAAGCGACGATTTTGCGCGCTGACACCCAGGAAGCCGTTGCTCGCAGAGGAGACAGTGGCGGGAACCACGCGGGCGAATCCGGGGCTCCCAGCCAGCAGCGCTGGGTGACACGCCCCTCACCTGGACTCACCCTTCGCACCCTTGCGCGCTGCTGGGCCTACTCTGCGCCCTTCCCGGGCAGCGCCGTCTCCCCGGCTGGCCTCTTTCGCATCCCACTTTCGGACATTTGCTCCCATCCCCGCTCCCTGTTCCTGCACGCTGCCCGGCCCATGCCTTTACAACGTGGCCAAGGAAATCGTAGGTGACTTGGCTTCCCTGGCTCTGAATGACCAGTTTAAGGAGATAATTCAGTCCAGCTTCTCTCCCTGACTTTCCAGGCTCTGATCTAATTGCTGGTTGTACATTTTCGATACCATGACGAGATAATGGGCAGTAAGGTTGCAAAGCTCGGGAGAGGGTGGAGTTTCCTAAGGCTTCTGGAGTTATTTTTATAAGAAGCAGGTGGGGCGAGGCTCCACCACCGAACACAGAAATGAGGAGTAAAACGACTCCAGCCTTGAGGCATTAGAAAGCCATTCGCCCTTCTCCTTCACCCTGCTTTTAAATAAGCAGACGAGTAATGTAACTGTTCTTTCTTGCCAATTTGGAGGCATCAGTGTGTTCAGCTTTCATCTAGAATTGATTTTTCTCTTTTCTGATGCAGTCCCTCTGGCAGCCTGTTTTAAGTGAGCTTTCTGAGGGCATATGAGATAATTTGCATTTCTGACAGGGTTGCATTTATTTCATAGAAAAAAAGACCTAAGGAAGGATAAAATTCTAGCATCTAGCATCCTCTGCCTGGTATGCAGTCAATAGTTACAAGGTCTCCAATTAGGAGTTATTTAAATGCATAAAAATAGTAGTAATATGATTTTGCTTTCTTATCAAAAATGGAACTGCATTGTGACTTAAATTAGCCAAATTATAAAGTGCAGATAGCGTCTCAGGTGGAGCTTGCTTAAACTCCATAGACTATAAATACTCTGATTTGAATTCCTAATGTTAGAGCTACAGATGGATTCAGAAGGTGCACTGGGTTTTTGTTTTTGTTTTTAAGTATTAAAGTTCTGGAATCAAAGTAAAATGCCATTTTGGTTCACTTTGCACAGATCTGTATGTTGACTTAAGTGGCCTTTACTCAACCTAATAGAATTTTGCTAAGGGGTTTTTTAGATCAGTTGGCCAAGCCTCTTCCCTTTCTTTCACAATCTCTTGTTTTTCTTTTTAAACAAATGGGGCAGATGAGCCCCAGAGAGAGGACGGTGTGTCTTGGTGACTTGAACATTGAGTTACAGACCTGGACCCGAATCTAGGGCTCCCTCCCCACGATATTATGTGACCTTGTGTGTGATAAGAATAAAGTAGTGCAACACACAGTAAGTTTATATAAACCGAAGACTCAGGCCAATAACATTTAAGTTTTAAACAGCAGGTTTTTAATCCAGAAACCAGATCACATGCCGTCAAATCTGGCCGCCACCATGTTTTTGGGTTGAATCCAAAATGTCACATTTATTTGAAAGTAGAGATGCAGTGGAAGGCTTTGAACTCTTGGCATCAAAAATCGAGTTTAGCTTGTGGCAGACATGTGTCTTAGGTTGGGTTCCCCAGAAGCAGGTTTGAGATTCAACCTGAATGACGGTGGTGCCGGGTTGAAAATTTTCTGCTTCCAAGTTGGCCTCCCCCTCTAGACTGTAAACTCCTTGAGGGAAGGGACTGTTTCTTGGTCTTGGTATCTCCAGCACCTGTCACAGTCTTTGGCATAAGTAATGTTGAGTTGAACAGATAAATGCAATGGCATAATTAGTGGGAGAAGTAAAGAGTTATTAAAAGGAGCTTGGCTAGGACAATTACTTCCTTCTCTCTTGTTTCCTGTCTTACCTTCACACAGCTGGGGTATAAGACATCTTGGTAAGGCCATGTGCTGATATCCTTAGGAATCAAGAAGGTGACCATGGGCAGCCCCCAACTGGGGGGTCCAGGTGGGCTTCTCTTCTGAGAAATCTTGAAGTACTAAGTCGCCCAGACCCCAGGGTCAGTGCTGACCTGCAGCCATTGGAGTCCTTTACCCAGAACAATCCCATTTAGGTCTCAGCATCCGGTCTCACTCGCTGCCACTCCTCCCTGGAGGCAGTGCCCCAGTTGTCACAGCTGTCCTCTTGCTCCAGCAGCTTCTCTGTGCCTAGTTCGTATGGCCGGACCTTGCCTGATGGCCCAGCTACCCACTCCAGCATCCCTGGTGGGCTTCTGAACAGTCCCCCCCCCCCGTGACCAAATGTCATTGACCCTTCCCTATGTCTGAGCCTCCTGTGACAGCACCTAGAACTAACGTCCTCCAAGCACCCACCCCATTTCCCACATCAGGGAGGAAAAGCTAGTCACATACACATTCCCTTTTCCATAAACGAAACCTAAACCCTAGAGCTTTCAGCTCTAAAATAATTTTAAACATTTCTAAAAATCCAAAAATACCAGCTTGCATGAATAATGGATCCTTTTTTTTTTTTTTGCAAATGTACTTTTGGTACCAGCTTTGAGAAATAATTCTTGTACCGTACAGTTTGCCCATTTAAAGTATACAATTCAGTGGTTATTAAAGAGTAGTCATGGAGTTGTGCAAGCATCACCACAGTCAATTTTAGAACGTTTTCATTCCCTCAAAAAGAAACCCTGTACCCATTCTCCATCACCCCGCCCCCAGCACTGCCCTCCTCCCCAAGCCCTGAGCAACCACCACTCGACTTTCTGTCTTTCTATGTTCTGGACATTTCATATAAATGGAATCCTACAACATGTGGTCTTTTGTGACCGACTTCTTTCATTTAGCATAGTGCTTTCAAGGTTCACCCATTGTAATACACTTGAGAAAGAAAAAGACTTTGTAAACTGATAACGTTAAGAACCTTTTCTCAAAACCACAAAACTCTAAAATCCACCTGGCCCAACTTTTAGGATACAGTTTTTGGCAGGTCAGCTCTTTACCCTCTGTCCTTATTAGCTCCTTTAAATCCAGATGTGCTTCATTCCAACACGTGGCTTCTGGAAACCTCCACGGAGAGCCTGTTAGAAATTGACACATTAACTGAGTTCATTGTGAAAACATGATTACAAACAATAACAGACAGGCAGTAGAGAAAATCCCATGTTACCTTCGCCTTCTTCCAGGCCCATTTTCTGCGTCTGTGAATTGTATATTATCTTTGAACATACAGTTCAAACGAAAAGCTGTAAAGGAGGGATGTGCATGTGTGCTTTTTAATCAGGAATGGTTTGGGAAGTCTTGCCGAGCCAACAGCTTAAGAAGCAGTGCAGTGGGTGGGCAAGGACTGGACTTTGGAGTCCAACAGACCTGGCCGCCAATGCCAAGTGACTTAAATACTGTGATTGTCATTTTCTTAGTTTTAAGAGAAGGACAATGACTCTACATTCATGGCGCAGTTGAATTAAGATTACATATATATATATGACTGCCTGGCACACAATACACAGACTAGATGCAATTTTTCCCTCCTTCTCCCTCCCTTGACTGAATGCCTTCTGGAAAGCTGTATTACCAGAGCCCAAGCAGCCAGGAACTTTAATAGAGCAGTGGTCCTCCAGGGTCCTCCTGCAGCATCACTGAGTACTTGTTAGAAATGCAAATTCTCAGTGCCACCTCAGACCTACTGACTTAGACACGCTGGGGGTGTTTTCACGTGCCCTCCTGCTTCTCAGAGCCCCTTTAACTGGGCTGTTTAATTTCTGCTGCATCCTGAATTCACCACGCTCAATAGCAACTTACTCTGGGGGCGACATGAAAATTTTACAAAAGAAAGAGAGGAAGCCCACTAGCTCCAAAAGGTCAGAGGTCAGAGACCCAGAGGGGAAACATTAGTGGCCTCTGCCCCTCATCACGTGACTTAGAAAAGCATTATTTGTGGACCTTTTCCCCCCTTCCTTACCCCACTCGATGACATTATTGACAGTGTATGGCTGAGGCATGAAATGATGACGTGGTGACCAACACGTTCCCAAACAACGTTTGGTTGAATGCTCAACTTGGGAGGTGCTTGTAGCCAGAAGGAGTGGGGGGGGGGTGTCTGGAAACATTCTCATACCAAGGAGCAGGTGAAGGAAGTCGAGGTTTTATACGGAGCTGAGCGTCGCTTTGAAGGTTAAGTGATGGTGACTGTCAACCTTCTGAAGGGCAAGTGGAGCAGAGCTAGTCTGGGCAGCCGTCGAGGGGAGACCCAGACCACTAAGCAGAAGTTAAAGAGAGCACTTTTGCTGAAGCATAAATAAGAGCCTTCCACCAATTTAGGCCCTTGAAAGCTAGTATCCAGGTAGAAGCAGCAGAACAGAGCAGGCAAGAAGAGTGTACTGAGGCTTGGAGGAGGTTGGGTTTAGCAGGACTTGGTGGAGCCCTGCCCATGTCCCTGGGGCTCCGTTTCTGCGTTTTTGTGCGTGCACGCCCAGCAGCTGGCACCTGTGCTGGCCCTCGGGCCGTTGTGTTCCAGGCTCGTGAAGCAGATCAGTCCAAGGTCCTGCCCTGGAAGAGCTTCAAGACTTAATGGGCTTGATAACATCTTGGGGCTTCAATGTATCTTAGGGATTCCCAAGAGAAGTTAGCCCTCTTGGTCCCTTCCGCTAGGCCTGTGCTGCTCAGTAGACGGTAAGCTGGCTAGGTAGAAGAACCCAGGGCCCACTCTCGAGTCGCTGCTGCTCAGGCCCAACCCAGGCAGTCTGGCGGGCTTCCCCGAGGGGGTGGCACATGCTGTGCCAGCAGATCCGCCCCCACCCCCACTCTGCAGGTCAGCCCCCAATGAAGTCTCTCAGTATCCGATCACAAGGGGCCATCTAGCAGCCACTTAGAGACATGTCCAGGGAACCCAGCCCGTGACTTTGCTGGTCGGACCCCCTCTGGAAAGATGAAACAGCCTCCTGACATCGACCTCAGAGGCTCTTATGCACCTTTCGAAATGGCTGCACGGCAAAAGCAAGGCTGACTGCTGCAGGCAGGCAATGAGAAGGAGCTCAGCCGTGTATCTGGGCACACAAAAAAATAGTCATGCAACAGCCTGTCACCCACGCCTGTTTGTGGCTTCAGGATGTGTTAAAAAAAAAAAAAAAAAAAAAAAAACCCAACACTCTTCTGCAGAGATATTCTTTTCTGAACTTTCCCTGTGGCTGACACATGGCCAGCATGCCAACTGTGCCAATTACGTCTGCTATTTTCAGAATCCCTTTCTAATAATGGTGGTCCGTGACTAACAGGGAAAAACTCTACACAAGATTTTGCCAACAATGGGGAGATGCGGGACAGTTTGCTCTCAGCTGCTTCCAATCTTTTTATTTTTTTATTTTTATTTATTTATTTTTTTTTTTTTTAAGATTTTATTTATTTATTCATTTACCCCCCCCCCTTTGCTGCTTGTGCTCACTGGGTCAGCTAACCACACCGTGCGGGCGGGCTTGCCTTCACCAGGAGGCCCCGGGAACCGAACCTGGGGCCTCCCATATGGTAAACGGGAGCCCTACTGATTGAGCCACAGCCGCTTCCCGTTCCAATCCTTTTAAAAATCTTCACAATATTAACAGCCTCAGAATCTTGTGCCATTTGCTCAGGGTTCTATTTGTTAAGGAAGATGCTGTAAAATCTACTAAATTCTAAAAGTCCACTAAGTGGTACCCACACACTGATGGGTGGGAAATGGTGCTCAGACAATAACAGCCCAAGTGCTAGTTCTCTGTTGTCACTCAGGAAGTCTCGAGTGGAACTCAGAGTAGGAAGATGTTTCCTTCAAGAGCAGCCAGATTGGTCCTGCTCTGTCACCCCAGGATATGAGGACCCAGGGGCAAGAGCTGGGTTGCCAGAGCCTGCCTTCGTTAGCAGGAGCACTCGGGGGGCTGGGGTCAGGCAGCAGAATGGCCAGAAGCATAACCCGGCACCAGCCACCTGGCTGGCCCCAAGCCCCCCAAGCCCCTTTACTAGTTCAGTAGAAATGGCGCCAGCTCCCTCCCCCTAGATGGTGGGAGAGTCCAGTATTGCCCCTGTACCTCCGAGGACATTCCAGGGGCTCGCATTTTCTGCTGCTGCTGACACCCCCATCTCACTCATGCTTTGCTTCTTGGGCTTGTCCCCCACCCTCCACTCTGTCCTCATCCACCTATGGAACATGGTCCCTAAGCCTTGATTCTGCGCCCTGATTTCTCATGCAGCTGATGAGGGAGGAAAACTTGTACTCAAGCTTTGGGTGAGACAGGCACAGAGAAGCAGCAAAGCGTAGAGAGGCAGCTAAAACTAGAAACAAGTTCTGTTCTTAAACTGGCTCACCTGTCAGCACCTCCTCCCCAGGGGCCACTAGCTCTCTGCCATGTCGCTCTTACTGTCCCTGTCCCTGCCTCCACCCCTTCTCTTGCACCTCTCCCCCCACCCCGCCCCCAGACTGCTCCCAGAAGCCCACACTCTGTGCCATTTCATTTTTCAGGACATTTCGGCTTTCTCTTTTCCCCAGGCAACTTTTGCCTGGCCAGATCCGACCATGCCCTGGGCCCCCCTTTTCAGACCCAGAGAAGCCTTCAGGGCATTTTTATTTTTATTTATTTATTTTTTTTTCAAAGATTTTATTTATTTATTCATTTATCCCCCCCCCCCCCCCGCTGCTTGTGCTCGCTGGGTCAGCTAACCACGCCGTGCGGGCGGGCTTGCCTTCACCAGGAGGCCCCGGGAACCAAACCCGGGGCCTCCCATATGGTAAATGGGAGCCCTACTGATTGAGCCACAGCCGCTTCCCAGGGCATTTTATAAACAATCCCTGGCACAGCCTGCACGCACGCAGAGGAGAGTGAGAGTCTGGCAGCAAGTAAACGCCAGGGCACACTTGGAAAAAGCCTGAACTTTGAATGCACTCCCCAATGCATGCAGTCATTTTGTAGGAAGCATTCCCAGGACAAACCAGGCATCCGCCAAAGGGGTGACAGTGGGCTCCATCCTGCAGGGAGCTCTGGAGACTTGGAGGTCATTGGCCAAGGGCTTCCCCCTGGGGGCACTTGTGGCTCTCTCTGTGCAGGCAAAGCAGGAGCCAGCAGCCTGGAGGCAATCCTCCAACAAGGAGACACCAGGCTGGCTGGTAGGAATGCAGGTGCACCTGCTGGGAGTCTAGGGACCTGGGTGGAGCACTGACAGTGTGCAAGGGCAGCACCATCTGCCTCCATCTGGAGAGGGTGAGGCCCCAGAGTTCCTGCCCCAGGAGGAGGCTAGAGGGGGCCCCCATGGTCCCAGTAGCGCCTGCTCTTGATGCCATCACCAGGATCAGGACCGTGGGGCCCCAATCATGCTGGGCACCAAGGGCTGAGTAGACCTGTGACCCAAAAATGATGTCGCTTGATGCCTACACATCAGTAAACGGGACAGGTCACAGTGCCAAGTCGGCAGGTGCTGGAAGAGAGGTTGGAACAAACCCACTTTCAGTCCCTTCTCTGTCCATCCATTAGCGCCCTCCAGGGGTATAGACCAATGTCCTGAGGGAGCCACTCCCATCTGAATAAGAGTCCTGAGGATGGCTGCGTGGGCCCCACCCCGATCTGTCTCTGTTGCCCTCACTGCTACTTCTTATTCCCCTGAGCCTGGCACCAGCTGTGACTCCCTCAGCATCTCACCGCCTGCTCTCCTTCCTGTAGAAAGGGATGCAACTAGTATAGTGGTTAAGGGGGCGGCTCTGGAGCCAGTGAGCCCAGGTTCGAATGCTCACGCTGCCGCTCACCTTGCATTTACCTGACCTCTCAGCCTCAGCTTTCTCATCCTACAAGTGCATAGGGCAGGGGTTGGGAGTGGGTTAATTCATAATAGCTGGCACATGATAAATAATCAACATCATATACGGGCCTGGATTATAAATAATAAATATCATATATAGGCCTGAATTTCTCCTTAAACATAAGGGGGAATATATATATTTCATAAATCTTTTCTCAACACATTCTCTAAATATCTTAGTACCAGAAAAAAGGGCTTCTGTTCAGAGGATACACATATATTATTCATTTTCCCTTAGTGCAAATAGGGAAACATCTTACAGAAAAGCATCAAACAACCCTTGATCTATGGTATTTAAGGACAAAGATTGATTAGTACAATTCATTAACTTATTAAGCCACCATTCATTAATAATTTATGCTCCTGTAAGTAGGAAAAATCATTGCATGGGAGGGATCAGTAAGTCCATGCCCTATGGGAGTATTTTACCCAGGATTCTCCCATGATACTTGCTCAAAGGTGCTCACAATTCAGTTAGGGACAGAGTGGGACCTGGAGCCCAGGTTTCTAGAGCCCCCCCCCCCCCCCGGAGCAGTATTCTGCAATGTATTGGCAAGTGCTGTAACACGAAAAACAACAGCAAGGGAGGTTATCCTCCCAATCATGCTCTCGCATCAAAAATAAACAGCACAAAAGGATTTCGCAAAGTCCTTCCTTCAGGCACAAATCCACAGGGAATGAGTTGGTGCTGTGTAAATATTTAAGACAATCAACATTGAACAGTTTTACAAGTTGACACTGTAAACAAAGTGCATCATAGAAGCCTGAGATTGTCAGACTCCCCCCCCAAAGCCCTGGCTGCCTGGCAAATGTCAGTTATGTTCAGTGTGCAGATTACAGACAATTCGAGAGCTCAGCCATCTTCCTGGCCTTTATGGGTAAGGAGCCACCTTTCTCACAATTGATTCATTGCATAATAACATATACTAAATATCATTGGCATTTTTCTAACATATGCACGTTTTCTCCCAAATAAACTGTTGTTAATTCTTCCTTTCTCTTTTCAAAAGATACAGAAATATCAAAATGTTGACTGAAACAGAAAGGAATCACGGCAAAGTTACCTCTGTCTTTCCATTCCATAACAACCACCATCAGCCCTGCAGTTAGCTACACATCCATATGGATTATGGAGAAATGATTTTGTATGGGTGGGATCACACCACATGTGCTTTTTTTTTTTTAGGTATAGGGGCTGGGGATTGAACCTGGGCCCTTGAACGTGGGAAGCCGGCACTCAACCACTGAGCTACGCCCACTCCCCACATGTGCTCTTTTGAAGCCAAATTTTTCATTTAATGACATGCTATGCTGATATTTATGAATATGAATATACATACCCTTTCTGATGTTTGCATAGTGCTTTTTGTTTGTTTGTTTTTAAAGATTTTATTTATTCATTTATCCTCCCCTTGCTGCTTGTGCTCGCTGGGTCAGCTAACCACGCCGCGCGGGCGGGCTTGCCTTCACCAGGAGGCCCCAGGAACCGAACCCGGGGCCTCCCATATGGTAAACGGGAGCCCTACTGATTGAGCCACAGCCGCTTCCCTGCATAGTGCTTTTGATATAAATATAGCAAAGTGTATTTAACAAATTCTCTTCAAATGAATATTCAGATTACTTACAATTTTTCACTACAGTAAACCAAGGGCTGCTGTGAACAACCCTCTCTAAACCTCTTTGTGTACTTGTGTGATTAGCTCCTTAGGATATTAGTGGAAATCCTAGATTTAAAAGGATGTATTTCATGAAGAAATGCTCAACATCACTCATGATTAGGGAAATGCAAATCAAAACTACAATGAGATATCATTTTACACCTATCAGAATGGCCACTATTAAAAAGACAGAGACTACAAGTGTTGGAGAGGATGTGGAGAGATAGGAACACTTCTTCACTGTTGGTGGGAATGCAGAATGGTACAACCACTATGGAGGACTGTTTGGCAGTTCCTAAAGAAGTTGAATATAGACTTGCCATGTGACCCTGCAATACCACTACTGGGTATATACCCAGAAGAACTGAGAGCAGTGACACGAACAGACATCTGCACACCGATGTTCATAGCCACATTATTCACCATTGCCAACAGTTGGAAACAACCCAGGTGTCCATCAATAGATGAATGGATAAACAAACTGTGGTCTATTCACACGATGGAATATTATGCAGCTGTAAGAAAAAATGAAGTCATAAAGCATATGGCAACATGGATGAACCTGGAGGACATTATGTTGAGTGAAGCAAGCCAGACACAAAAGGACAAATACTGTATGAATGCGTTACTATGAACCAAATATATTGTGTAATATATTGTTTGATTCCAAAAAAAAATTTATATGTATCCAATATATTTAATTGAGAAATGTAAAAAAAAACCAAAAAACTAGAAACTAGTAAGAAAAAAAACAGTTCAAAAAAGGATGGAAGAGCAAGACCAAGGAAACATGGAGGAAAAAAAATGAATGTTAACTCCACTAATATTAAAGAAATGTACATTAAAACAATGACATATCACTTTTCACCTATTAAAGTGGTAAAAAATTTAAAAAAAATATGCCCCCCCCCCCAAAAAAAAAGATGTATTTGTTAAAGGCAGGTGTGTATATCTGTATGTATGTATGTGTGTTTGTATATTTATGTAATTGTATATGTATGCATATAAAAGTCTGGAAGGGCATGGGAATATTACTAGTGATCATAACTGGATGAACTAGAGGTCATTTGTTTTCATCTATAATTTTCATAGGGCTATTGATAAATTTTCATAAATATTTTAATATGCATGGAGCTATAGGTGATTTTTTTAATCATCACAGTTTAATTTCCATGCAAGTAGTATTAAAAATAATGAAGGTTAAAAAAAAAGAAAAATAAAAAATAGCATTAACTGGTCACACAAAAATAAAACCAATTAATTCCATACAAAAAGAATGTATCTTAAAACATTTTAGTAGGGTATATTGGTGTCTTAGTTTGCCAGGCTGCTGAGACAAATACCAAACAATGGGAATTTATTGGCTCGCAATTTTGAGGCTAGAGAAGATCAAAATTGAGGCATTAGCAAAGTGATGCTTTCCCCCAAAGTTTGTGGCCTTCAGGTGCTAGCTGCTGGCAATTCTTAGGGCTCCTTGGTTTGTATCCCTGCTTCGTGTCACATGGTGATGTTTTCTCCTTTCTCTTCTGGGTTCCATTGGCTTTCAGCTTCCAGCTCCTCCCTGTGACTTTTTATTTATTTATTTATTTTTAACTATACCCGAACTCCTTCTGCTTATAAAGGCCTCCAGTAATCTGGATTAAGGCCCACCCTCTTTCAGTTGGGCCATATCTTAACTAAAATAACGTCTTCAAGAGATCCTGTTTATGATGGGTTCACACCCATAGGGATGTGGATTAAGATTAAGAACATGTCTAAATTGGGGTTCATAATTCAGTCTACCTCAATTGAGATTATGCAAGCTTTTGAAAAACAGAAGAAAAAATTTGATGGTTCTGACAGATTACAAAGTGTCTTATAAAACATTTTTTTGCTGTTGGATATTTTTACAATTGAAGACACAACAGAAATGTGTATATTTTCATTTCTTAAAAGTAAATACTGTTTTATATACTTAAAAGTCTGGGGGAGCAGATGTGGCTCAAGCAGTTGAGTGCCTGCTTCCCACATGGGAGGTCCCAGGTTCAGTTCCCGGTGCCTCTTAAAAACAAAAACAAAAACAAAAAACAACAAGCAAACAAATGAAAAAACCAACTCAGGGGAGCCAATGTGGCTCAGTGGTTGAGCACTAGTTTCCTACATATGAGGTCCCAGGTTCAATCCCCAGCCCCGGTATCTTAAAAAATAAAAAAGTCTGCTGGCCAAAAACTGATGTTCACCAACCCTCAGAAGCCATACTTGTGAGATGACAAAATTATGGAAATCCTCACTAAAACTCCCAAATGTAAAGGAAGCTGAGTGAAATGCTTTGTTTTTCTACCTGTAACTGAGTAGAGTGGAAATGGATGCTGGGAGAAAATGAGGGAACTGGGGAAGTGATCAACACGGCACACACTTGCTCTCTCGCTCTCTCTCTCTCTCATAGAAATGAAGATTCAAGAACTGTACACTGAATTAAGGGAAATAATAGGAATCTCCAGGTGTCCCCCATGAGAAGAGACTCCCAGCTTTGTAACTGGCCAGATATACTCCATGAAATAAAACAAAGAACATAGCTTAGAAGAAAACAAAACACAAGTAATAGAAGGAAATTCTTCACAATTTTTTTTTTTTTTTTTTGCTATAGAACAACTTCATAAGGGCATGGGTTTAATAACATGAGAGCTCAAAGATGAGATGATAAGACAGCAGAATTGAATGAAATGAGAACTTGAAGTTTTAAAGGAAACATTAAGGACCAAATTAATATCATGACAATACTAATACATAAACAGCAATGAACAGGGGGACTTCAAAAAACCTAGTTATGGCTGTAGAGAAATACTTGGGATAATCACAAGAATGTAGATGAAAAGAAAAGAGATGAAGACCATTACAAAACAGTGAATATATGTGGAAGGCAGATAATGACGATCCAATATAAGGATAATTGACGTCCCTGAAATGGAGACACCCAGGAATGAAAGAATGAGTCTCATGGAAGAAAATCCCCCTGACATAAAGAAAGGAATCTGCTGGTTGAAAGGTTACATTTTATTCTAGGGATATATGATACAGAATATTCAACACTGAGATGTATTTGCTTTTTAAGCTTTTGAACTTTGAAATGAAGAACAAAATTTTAATATCCAGGAAGACAGCAAAAAAGCATCTACGGGGAAGCAGATATGGCTCAAGCGATTGGACTCCAGCCTACCACATGGGAGGCCCCTGGTTTGGTTTCCGGTGCCTCCTAGAGAGGACAGTGAGCTGGCGTGATGGGCAGGCATGGCAGGATGGCGCAACAAGAGACACTTCGAGAAGAAAGACATAATGAGACACAAAAAAGCTGGGAGTGGAGGTTCCTGGTGCCTCCTAAAGAAGACGAGCAAGACAGCAAGCTGACACAACAAGATGACGCAACAAGAGAGAAACAAGAAAGAAAAACATAATGAGAGACACAACAAAGCAGGGAACAGAGGTGGCTCAAGTGATTAGTCACCTCTCTTCCACATCAGAGGTCCCAGGCTCAGTTCCCAGTACCTCCTAAAAAAAACGACGAATAGACACAGCAAATGCAAACGAACAGGTATGGGAAGAAATAAATCTTAAAAAAAAAAAAAAAAAAAAAAAAAAAAAAAACATATACAAAGAGGAAATAATCAGGCTGCCTCAGACTTATTCATACCCATTAACCAACAATTCCATATCTAGAGATTTATTCTAAGGAAATATTTAGATGGGTATTGTGATGGTCTGAGGCTTTATGGACCCCAAAAAAATCATGTTCGCAAAGCTAATCCGTTCCTGTAGATGTAAACCTATTGTAAATAGGGCCTTTTGATTAGGTAACTTCAGTTAAGGCATGGCCCAGGGTAAGTCTTAACCATCTCACTGGAGTACTTTATAAAATGAATAATTATGGAGGGAGGGAGAGAGAGAATGAGGGAGATGGGGCAAGAGCACACGCAAAAGCGAAAGCCACAGAAGCCAGCTGAAAGCAACAAAACCCCCAGAAGAGAAGGGAGAGACTAGTAGACGCTGCCATATGCCTGCCATGTGACAGAGGAGTCAAGGATCACCAGCAGCTGGTGTTTGGGGAGAAAGTATTGCCTGATGAGTCCCTGATTTGGACATTTCACAGCCTCAGACCTCTAAGCTTGTAAGCTAATAAAGCACCATTGTAAAAGGCAACCCACTTCTGGCATATTGTTTTTTGGCAGCCTAGCAGACTAAAGATTTGTATGCAGGGATATTAATTACAATATCATTTAAAATATAAGCATTTTCCAAATATCTTTTAAAATTCAAGAAAAATCCAAATGGTAGAATATGAAGCAACCTTTAAAAGTATTTTTAGGGAAGCGGCTGTGGCTCAATCAGTGGGGCTCCCGTTTACCATATGGGAGGCCCTGGGTTCGGTTCCCGGGGCCTCCTGGTGAGGGCAGGCCCGCCCGCGCGGTGTGGTTGGCTGGCCCAGCGAGCACAAGCAGCAAGGGGGGGATAAATGAATAAATAAATAAAATCTTAAAAAAAAAAAAAAAAAAAAAAAGTATTTTTAGAAGAATATTGAATGACATGGGGAAATGTCCATGATGTATCATTGAAAAGTGAAAGAAGCAGGTTACAAAAGAGTAATTCCAGTATTAATCTAATTAAATCCACACACACATGCATGCGCACACATAAAAAGTAGAATTAAAGAGTCAGGAAGGATATACATTAAAATGAAAAGAGTGGTTATATCTGGGGGCAGTATTACAGGGCATGTTTTTCTCTTTGTGCTTTTCTACCTATACCAAATTCTCTACGTTGACAAGTATTGCTTTTTTTTTATCAGAGAGGAAATGATAAATGTTATTAAAAATATGATCAATAATAAGAATCCTGCCTTGCTATTACTGCAACAAATCAGAAAGATTTAAAATCATCTACATGTTGTATTGTAAGATTTAGGGACTTCTTTGAGCAGACTTTTAAAAAACTTCGTATTTGTGAGCAGCTAGCCTGGGGATGTTTTTTTTTCAATCACAGGCATATCACGTTTCTGACTGTTGTGTAAAGAGGTGAGGACACATACCACTAGTAACACATGGTGCACATGAAAAATAGCATTCATTGGGTAGGTGGGGTGGGGTGGGGGAAGCAAATGAACAGAGAAGTAGTAAAGCACCTACAGTCCCTCAAACTTCCACTGTCCCACTGCGTGGCCAACATTTCACTAGAGAGAACCCTCCCCTCCCTGTGATGCTCTACATAGTTATAGGGTCAGGAGGCCAGGGAACATTTATGTGACTATGTAACATAGTGGAAGCTCCGAGGTTGGACAAATGGCCTGGTTAGAAAGGGGAAGTTGGTATCAGCCTGACCTTCCCTTGAACTAACTCAGACCTCCTGAGCCAGAATTTTCCCAGCCTCCAGAGCCATTCAGATGGGTCTTACATCACTAGCTTTTGATGCATTCAGAGCTAAGATCCAGTTTCTCAAAACTGCTAAATATCTGGGTTGCCACAACAAATTTCTACCACCAAGTAGGAAACAAGAGCTGTTCCCCTACTTGGAAACTCATCCCCCACTATGTGGAAACCCAAGCTTTTCCACAAGCCTTGCCCAAATGACAGCCTGTCAAAAGTCCTCCCTTCCACTTGCAGCTAGAGGTGACTACTCATCCCCTGGTACCCAGCAGGTGGCCCTTCCAGCCCCAACATTCTGGTTGGATGACACCAGTGATGGCTTCTGAAATTCACTCCAGCTCCTTGGTGGCCTCTCCTGGTGCTATATTAAATTTCCAAACCCTTTTAGTCATTAGATGCAAGAAAATTATTCCTATGCCACAGCCCTTGATTTGCCATCGTGAATCTGCTGTTTCTTTGATTTGAGTGCTCTGATTTTACAAAATAAGTTGCTATTTTTTGGAGGCATTTCATTTACTTTTTATTCATTTATTTATTTTGTCAGTATGGATTCATTGATTTTTTTTTAATAGCTTATAATTCATCATCAGCATTTATTTTGATGCTTATTTTTGTCCCAGATTTGACCATTTGGAGCACCTTCAAGGTGGCTCCCGTGTTCTTTTTGTTTTGATTGTGGTAATGTAGACAACATAGAACTTCCCATTTTAGCTACTTTCAAGCATACAATTCGGTGGCATTAATTACATTCACAACTTTATGCCACCATCACCACCTCCATTACCCCAATTTTTCCATCACCCCAAACAGAAACTCTGTGCCAATTAAGCATTAAAAGCCCCTCCTTCCCACCCCTGATAACCTGTAATCTACTTTTTATCTCTATGAATTTGCATATTCTAGTTATTTCATATAAGTAGAATCATACAGTTATCTGTCCTTTTGTCTGGCTTATTTCACTCAACAGGCTTTCTTCAGAGTCCATTCATGTTGTTCATTCATGTTGTATCAGAACTTCACTCCTTTTTGATGGCTGGATAATACTGTTTTGTGTGGATATCTATTCATCTGTTGATGGACCCTTAATTTGCTTCCACCTTTTGGCTATTGTGAATTATACTGCTGTGAATATTGGTGTAAAGTATCTGTTTGAGTCCCTGCTTCAATTCTTTTGGGTATATACTTAAGAGCGGAATTGCCAGGTCATATGGTAGTTCTATGTTTAACTTTCTGAGGACTTGCCAAGCTGTTTTCCACAGTGGCTGCACCATTTTACATTCTCACCAGCAATGCACAAAAGTTCCTATTTCTCCACCTCCTCACCAGGACTAGTTAGTTTCCTTTTTAAAAAAATAATAATAGTCCTTCTAGTGGGTGGGACGTGGTATCTCATTGTGGTTTTGATTTGCATTGTCCTCCTAGTGGCTAATGACTTCTTTTCATATGCTTATTGGCCATTTCCATTTATGTTTTGAACTGATTCATTCTTCCATAGTGAAGTGAGTGTTAAGCTGGAAATATGAAGAAGGAGTTCTTTATCAAGACTGTTACACCTAAAACCGTTTCAGGATAAAGGTCCTCTCACAGCTCTCAGTGGCCTTCCCAAAATAGTATAGAGGCGCGTGGTTTTTTTCCTCACAAAAAAAGAATTCCTTTAATGATAAGCTTAACATTTCTTCAAAGAAAATGTTACAATACCAAAAACTCCCAAGTTGACATTTACTTAGATTTTACAAGAGGAACATTTAAAATTTACACAAGGCTTAACATCTGAACATCTTCAAGTTTTGTAGGTATAAATCTCAAAGGGTAACTCTAAAAAAACTTGACAGCATATTCCACATGTAAATAGAAGCGTGTTCATCTAACTAGTTCTAGCTCCCTGGAGCTTCCCTGGGTTATCACCCTAGGTGGCCACCTGCCTGCCAGGGGGACGCATAGAGAGCAAACCACAGGCCCAGCTTGTAAGTCACCAATGAGAAGCAACGCTCATGAGCAGCTACTTATCTACTTCCCTGTCCTACCAAACTTACCCAATAGTCTCCCTCAGGAATTTTGTACAAGTGGTTTAAAAGGGGCTGTGCCATGGATGCATTCTCAGCCTTTTTTGTTATAAGGAGTGTTTTGCAAAGTAAAAATCTTTCACAACCTCTCACTGGCTCTGCTCTTAGCAACCGTCCTTTGGGAGAGAAAGAGACCTAAAAGCTTCCATGTCCTATGCAAAACACACCCACACCACCTGTTTTTGAAAATCTTAAAAATACACACACACACACATATAAAAAGGAGGAAAAAAAGTTTCCACCTTTACACATGCAGAATAAAATACTGTTAATGTCTTGGCATATTTACTTCCAGGATCCATCCTCCCTCCCTCCCTCCCTCCTTTCGTCCTTCCCTCCCTCCCTCCCTCCTTCCCTTACCCCCTTCCCTTACTTCCCCCCTCCCCCACTCTCTATTTAAAACAAAGTTAATAAAGGTGATAGTCACCCTCAAAACCACATCCAGAAGCAATTATCACTAACATTAGGAGAGTTCCAGACAACTGCCTAGGCTTATGGGAAGAGCTAGGTTAAGTGGACAGATAGCCAAACAGATACAGATATGGAAACTTGTAAGAAAATGCTTTCTTAATTAAAATAGAATAAAATAGCTAAATATTATTTTAATTAAAATATTACTTTTGCTTTTTTCCTTGACTATCCTGGGAGAAGTAAACTGAAGTGAAACTGAAAAATTCCTAAGCACTATTTCTTTACCACAAGATATTATTACCTGAAAGATTCTTCTGAATCTATGAAAAAAGGATTATTTTTAAAAAGTAAGTGATTGGAGTTGGGCTCTTTTAACAAAGTGTTCCCATTTTGGGCAGCACTGACTCCCTGCTTTCACACTTCCTCACACCTCACTTTCCCCACTTCTCTACGTTGTACGGTTGTGTTAGTCTTCTCACATTGCTGGTTTAGAGCCTTCACATCCTACCCTGTGGTGGCTGAATAAGTGGGAGGTTTTGCAACTGACTCTCCCTCAGCTTCTCGTAGGACCTTCCTGATGCCCTTGGGTCCTGTCCTTCCGGCTTGCGGTGACGCACTGAAGCCCAGGTACCGGCCACCCAGGCATCACTACCACTAGCCCTTCACGTACCAGTGGACTTTTCACATGGTGACTCAGAACTCCCGAAGCAAATGTCCCAGCAACAAGGTGGCAGCTGTTTCACATCTCCTGGCCTAGCCTCAGAAGTCACACAGCATCATTCTCTCCACATTCTATTGATTATTTGATTCTTAGATTCTTCTTCCCAAGCCGGCCCAGATTCTAGGGCAGGCATCATAGGCCTACCTCTGGATGGCAGGAGTGTTAACGGTCAGATTCTAGAAGAAAGAACACATGGGTTGGGAGAGATTGTTGAGGCCAGCTTTGGAAAATTCAGTCTAACAAAGGAAGCCAGAGTTTCTCATAAAAGGTAAAACCAAGGAATCCTTACCACCACCACCACCTCAAGGGACTTCACCTTCCTGGAGAAGCACTGAGCCAAGCCAAAGCATCTGAAAATGTCAAGAGTAGGAATGAAGATTTTGTGAAGAGAGAGTGAAGTTAATGGAGATCAGGTTTCTAATTCAATCAGCTGTGACAAACCACTGCCATTTAAAGTTAACATTCTAGCTTACAGTCTTCTCAGTACAATCATTTAATTATTGCTGGTGTATCTTCATGAATACACTGTATCTTCAGTGTAAAACTCTCTGCAGATAAATGGCCAGTCAGGGACAATTAAGATAATTCTAGCTTTAGATAGTAACATTTAGATGCTTACTGTTTTAACCTACCAAGAAATAGTTATTTTTGGTATATTTTCCTATTTTGGGGGGATTTGAGATTTCAGGGCAACTTTTGTCTTCAAATGCTTAAGTTCTAATACAAGTTCTTATCACATTTACTTCAAATCCCCATCTTTCAAGAGAGAAAAATAATACATCTCTCAAACATGTCAAGGACATTAAATATGATGTTTAAAGTACTATGGAACTGGAAAGTGCTATTAAATTCCTTTTTATCAAGGCTGCTCTTATGAGCCATTATCACATCAGACTTCTACAGAGGCTTTCGGTTATCTTTGCCACCCAGAAATCAGGAAGATCGGGCTTGTTATGTCAATCATCTGGAGCTTATATCAAGATGAAAAGACTATTCTAGATTAAAGGAGGCTAAAGAAACCTGATAGCACATGCAATTTATGATCCTAGATTTTTTTCAAAAACTGTAAAAAACATGTTGGGGATAATGGGGAAAGTTTGAATATGAAATGTATAGATAATGTTATTGTAGCAATGTTAAGTTTCTTAGGTGTGGCAAGGACTGAGGATCAGGCTTGCTGTAACCGTTGGGGAATTTGATGTAATTATGAATTCCAAAAATATAATTGGATCATGCTTGTAAACTGATCTGTTAATCTGGGCATGATTAGGTTAGGATTAGGGCGTTGAGCCCCACCCCTTGGTGGGTGGGGAATTGAATTTTAAAGGCAAGGCAAAGGACAGTTGAGGCAGACTTTTGAGAAGCAGTTTTGATATTGGAAAGAAGGCCCCAGGAGAAGAGAAGCAAGCCGTTTGCCTGATCGTCTACAGCTGACCTTGTGGAGGAAACAGGAGCCAGCTAACCTTGTGGAGGAAACAAAAGCTAAGCCCGGAGAGAAATGCAGCCCCGGGAAGAGAGGAACCCCAGAAGCCTGAACCCTGGCAAATGCCAGCAGCTGTCTTGCTCTAACACGTGGCAATGGACTGTGGTGAGAGAAGAAACTTAATGCTTTATGGCCTGGTATCTGTGGACTTCTACCCCAAATAAATACCCTTTATAAAGACCAACCCATTTTTGGTATTTCACATTAGCACCCCTTTTGGCTGACTAATACACTTGCCATGGGCAGAGACATTGTGGAGGTAAAAAGAAATGAGGGATGCTTCTAACAGTTGTGTGGACTGGCATGACTGATTTGAGTCTAGAAGAAATCCAAATGTATAGCCATTTTTTTCTACCAGTTTTCTCTTACAGGACTTTTGCTGAGTTCTGGGGCAATGAAAAGCTGGGGAAGGAAGTAACTTGGTGGACTTAGACCCAACCATATCATAATTACATTAAATGTAAATGGACTAGACACACCAATGAAAAAACAAAGGAGGACTGGATTATTTTTTAAAATACCAAATTATATGCTGTTTATAAGAGACAAGCTTTAAATGTAAGGGCACTGTAAAGTTAAAAATGAAAAGGTTGGAGAGATATATAAAAGAGAAAACTGTCTGGCTATATTAATACCAAAGTAGACTTTAACAAATGAAGTATTACTAGAGAAAGAGAGAACATTCCATAAAAGGGTATCATTAATGATAAATATGAATGCACCTCCAATAACCTAGCTTCAAAGTATGTCAAAGAGAACTTGACCGAAATAGAAGTAGAGATAGACAAATCCACGATCTTAGACAGTTTTTAATTCCTCTCCCAATTGATAAAACAAGTAGGCAAAAAAATCAGCAGAAAAATAAAAACTTTAAATACTTTATTAACTAACTTGACCTAATTGACATTTCTAGAACACCTGCAGAAATCACATGGCACATTAACCAAAATAGACCAATATGCTAGGGCATAAAAGAGTCTCAGTAAATCACGAACTAAAATCATACAGAGTAAGTTCTCTGACTATAATTGATTAAGCCAGAAATCAATAACTAGGAAAACAATAAGCTAAAACAGACAGTTGGCAAAAAGGAGTTAGCTCCCTGGTGATTCTGCCATGGAAAGGGCTGAAGCTAGTTGAATGACACATGGGGGCTCATCATTTTTCCTGCCTGCTAAATGACAGTAGAGTTCCTGAGAAGAGGCCCAGGGGGGGTATAAGATGTGTGCCCCAGAGAAGCCTCCGAAGTGTAGAATCCCTGAATAGCCCTATAAGGTAACTTTCTGTTGTCGCCATCTGAGACGATTGGGAGAAAGAGATGAGCTTTCTGCATTCTGAAATAGTTACAGATGAAATGGATTTTACTTCAAAATTTGATGAGAAGGGGGTCAGAATAGGGATATAGATGAAACAAGATCAGCCTTGCGTTGGGAATGGTGAAGCTGAGTGATAGGGACATAGGTGGTCATTCGTCTATGCTGCCTGGAAGATATTTAAAATGTATACATAATAAAAAGCTAAAAATAAATACACACAACAACAAAAACAAACCCCCAAAAGAATTGACGTGGATAACTGGTCTGAACCATGGGGATAAGTGTCTCTTAAAAACTGCCCTGTCTAGAAGGCAAGTGAGAAGGGACAATCCCCTTCCTCCCTTTTCCACAACCAGAAACATAACCCACAGGGGGATGACCTGGGTGGCGCGAGGAGCTGGCGGAGCGCAGTGGAAAGACACCAGCCGGTTCTGGTTGCGAGTGTGTGGGTCGCACTCCGGATGAGATTCATCTCCAAATGACTTAGAATTGATTCCAGGGTCAGGAGGTTTAGAGGAAGCACCACGAGTGACTTGCATCGTAGAACATTGTGTAATAATCACTCTTTTGACATTTTCTCCTGTCCAATTTTGATTTTTAAATGTATATAAGATTGCTCAGCCGTGGGCCTAATGTTTCTTCTCTTCCGGCGTCTGGTGCTCGTGGTCCTTAAAAGGCCAATTCTCTATTTTTAGCTTTTGTGGGTTTGAGCAATACTTCCAGGTTCACAGGATAAAGCGTGCTCATTAATATTTGTTTAGAGGATGAGGAAACTTCACAAACCAGGCTATGAAGAGCAACAGTGCATGGAATCTGATGGAACCGTGAGTATCAACCCCAGTGAGGGGAAGCAACTCAACAGAATGATGCAGAATTATGATGACACGGATGTGATATATTTTCTTAATCTCTTAGAAGCCGCATGAGTTATTAGAGCACGTATACGGCATGTGGGCCAGGCTTTAATAAGCGCAGGGTTAGAGGCATTCATCAAAATCAAAGGAAGGGAGATTTTCCCATTTGTATTTGTGAAGCCAGGAGATGCATTCAGCTTAGTGTCTGTTGAAACTGCGGTCTATTTATCCTTGCCCTCTCTCATTTGGTAAATGTTCATGAAGTCTCTATCAGTGGGCCAGATCCTTTATTTTTTAAAGTAATGGCCAGTTTTCAAATATCTCTGATATCCTTCCTTGTACCCTAAAAAAAGGGGGAAGGGGATTTCACCCATGA
This sequence comes from Tolypeutes matacus, assembly GCA_026826555.1. Taxonomy (NCBI): domain Eukaryota; kingdom Metazoa; phylum Chordata; class Mammalia; order Cingulata; family Chlamyphoridae; genus Tolypeutes; species Tolypeutes matacus. The sequence continues at coordinate 5,750,608 of JAKSZT010023082.1, forward strand.
AAAAAACAAATGTTAGGGTTCAATTTGGGAGCAATGCCAGCTACAGCATTTGCTGCCTGCTTGCACATGTTAACTCCACAGTAGGTTTGCGGAGCGGGAAGGGGGAAGGGCGGGGGCAGGATAAATTGTAGAAATGCTGATCTAAAAATTTCCCAAGCTCTTCAATAAGGCCGACAGCGTCCTTCATGATGTGGTTCCTGGGGCTTCATCTCTCTTTGCCCACCCCTACCACCTGTCAGCTCTTTGTATTTCTTTCTGGTCATAGAATGTACCATTCTCTTTTCTCTTCTTCTAGACATCACGCCTACTGCTCCCACTGCTTGCAAAACTTCTCCTCCTCCTCCTCCTCATCACCGCTTCCTCCTTCCACTGGCTGACAGCTATTCATTTTTCAGGTCTCAGTTCATCTGTGTATCAGCCAGGATAGGCTAGGTCATGGTGCAGTAACAAACAACTCCCAATCTCAGTAGCTGAAACCACCAAAGGTTTCTTTCTCTGTCACCCAAAGTCCTTGGCAGGCCTAGCCAACTCTCCAGGGAAACTCCCTTCCAGGTGATAGCTCAGGAGTGCGCCTCCACATCGGCATGTGCTTCCACAGTTGCTAGACCAGGGAAAAGAAGAGCTGGGCCTCACACTGACCAGCAATGGCTCTGGCCTTGAAGTGACCTGTGTTACTTGCATCTGCAACGCATTGGCAAAATAGTCATAAGGCCAAGACTGCATTAGTCAGTCAGAGGGGTGCGCATGCAGAGTACCAGAAATCTGCTGGCTTTTATAAAGGATGTTTTTTGGGGGTAAAAGTTTATAGTTACAAGGCCCTAAAGAGTCCAACTCAAGGTACCATAAGAGGTACTTTCTCGCCCAAGTCAGCTGCCACATATTGAAGCAACATGGCGAGCAGTCTCTGCGAGGGTACAGGCTTCCTCTCTCTCAGCTACAGGCTGGCAGAGGGCTTGTTTCTTTTCAGGCTCAGCTGCCAACTATCAGGCAAATGGCTCATCTTTCTTCCCAGGGTCACAGGATCAAACTTCTCTCCTCTGCCATGTCTGTGGAGCTCTCTTTCTTCCTTTGCCTTCTTGTGTGTGTCTTCTTGAGTGCCTGTTTATATCAGCCCACCAAGGGGGCAGGGACTTAACCTGAGTTACAGCTTACTGTCGTGGTTGAATCAAAGCCCTAATTGTAACATAATTTAATCAAAGACATCTCAGCTGAATTAATACAATCAAAGGGTAACACACCCAGAGGACTAGACCAGTTTACAAACATTATCTTTATCTTTTTTGGAGTTCATAAATAATCTCAAACTGCCATAAAGACCCTGCCTAACTTCAAGAGAGCAGAGACATAAAATCTTACCCAGTGCCAAGAATGAGGAAAGCCAGAAATATCAATAAGTAAGCACTAACATTTATCACAAGGTGCCACTTCCACTGAGAAGCCTTCCCTTGCCCCCTAAAGAGATGGAACTGGTTTATTGAAGAGCCTCAACTTGTTTGGGGTTTTTTGTTTTGTTTTGTTTTTTGTGTTTTTTTGTTGTTGTTTTGTTTTGTTTTTTAATGTCCCATTGCTACCTCTAGGTGGCAGGTCCTAAAAAAACATCTTGACGGGTCACTTGATTATCCAAACAATCTCCATTCAGTTTAAGTATTCAGTCCCTCTTCTCTCTCAAATTTCAATCTCAAGGTCAATTTAAAACACATCTTATTCCTCTATCTCCAGGGCAGACTTGGAGTGGAGGATGGTGCTTGGTCTGCTCTCTATACACATCCCTATCCTCCCTGTTTTAGGGAATGAGTTCTCAGGTTTTTGGTGTAAACAGGTGGGCAGTGATGCTGTCTAGGGAGAGGGGAAGAAGTGCAGAAGGGGATGCAAAATAGGCCAAGAATTCAGTAATTTTGAGATGCACATGAAACCCCTAAGTGGATCTGTCCAGTAGGCCATTGGAGAAGAGAGTCTAGGGCATAGAGGAGCGAGAGGATAATTAATGTAGATTCTGCAAATAGATGCTACTTAAAGCCAGGGGAGTGGAAGAGTGAGATCACCTGGGGAGAATGTTGGAGAGAAAGGACCAGGACTGAACCCCAAGAAATGCCAGCATGGATGTGGATAAGAGAAAGAGCAGCTGGGAAAAAAGAATGAACGTGATTAGGCAGAAGCATAGGAGGAAAACTTGAGAAGGAAATTGTGGTGGTTTGGAACTGTATATCCCCAGAAAATTGTGTTCTTAATGCTAATCCATTCCTGTGGATGTGAACCTATTGTATATAGGACCTTTTGATGAGGTTACTTCAGTTACCGCATGGCCCAGGGTGGGTCTTAATCTTCTTACTGGAATCCTTTATAAGAGAATGAAATTCAGACAAAAAGAAAATCACATAAGCAAGAGGCTGAAAGCAACAAAACCTGAAAGAGAAGGGAGAGACCAGCAGATGCCACCATGTGCCTTGCCATGTGGCAGAGGAGCCAAGGATCACTTGCAGCCAGTCTTCATTTCACGGCCTCAAAACTGTAAGCTTATAAACAAATAAATTCCCATAGTTAAAGCCAATCATGTTATGGTATCTACTTTGAGCAGCTTAGCAAACTAAAACAGAAATTTTATGTTGTATATAGGTTACCACAATGAAACTGAAAAAAAAAAAAAAAACCACCATAGAACTGTACAACACAAAGAGCAAACCCTAATATAAACTATGGACTTCATTTAATATAATTATAATAATATTGTTTCATCAGTTGTAACAAATGTACTGCACTAATGCATGGTGTTAATAATAATAGGGAAAACGGTGGTTGGGTGGCGGTATATGGGAACCTACAATGGCTCTAAAAATTTTTTTTTAATTTTAAAAATACCTGATAAGCTCAGTCTAAGACAGAATAATGACCTTCCAAACAATGTCCAGGTCCTAATTCCCCAGAATCCGAGAATGTGTTACATTATATGGCAAAAGGAATTTTGCAGATGGAATTAAGGTTACAGACCTTAAGATGGGGAGAGTATGCTAGATTACCCAGGTGGGCCCAGTATAATCACATGGGTCTTTAAAAGTGGAAGAAGACGACAGAGGAGTCAATCAGAGCGACCCATGAATGGAAAGAGAGGTAGGCGATACTGAAAGCATAAGAGATCTCAACCGACCATTGCTGGTCTGGAGTGGAAAAAGACGCCCACGAGCCAAGGGATGGCCCTCAGCTGACAGCCAGCAATGAAACTGGGACCTCAGTCCTACACCCACAAGAAACTGAATTCTGCCAGTAACCTGGGTGACCTTGGAAGTAGATTCTTCCCAGAACCTCTGGAAAGGACCACAGTCCTGCTTACACCTCAATTTTAGCCCAGTGAAACTCGTACAAGACTTCTGACCTGCAAAACCTTAAGGTAATACATTTGTGTTGTTTTAAGCCTGTAAATATGTAGTGAATTGTTACAGCAGGTAGTGGCTCAAAAACTCTGAGCTGTTGTTGTCTTTTTTGAAACTGACTTCCTGTGAAAACTAATGAAGGTAGTGATTCCCTTCAGAGGAGAGGGAACAAGAGAATTGCTTTGCTCACTCTGTGGCTCAGGTGAGACTTCGCAAGGTATAGCCAAACTCCCCATACCCAGTGTTCTGATGAGTCTTCCTTGATGCCAGCTTGTCTTAATTTGCCCAGTTCCAGCTGTTTGCATGGGGATGCCCATTTGCAAGCTGAAGGAGGTAGGGTACCTGTCTCCTCACCTCAACTATGTCCTTAATCCGTCATCAGAGTTCCTGCCACAAGCTAGCAACTCAAGTGCAGAGAAGCAAACAGTTGCAGGCTTCTGTTCCATAACAGAAGTGTTGAAGGATTTTGTGCTCCCTGCCTAAATGTCAGGCTCTGACAATTCTGCTTTCCCCATTGTTCTCTCAACGTGGATAATGTCAGAGCTTCTGACAGCCGGAATTTGCTCATCTCTCAAACAGAGGCTCCCGGTGACAACCTGCAGGCCCTTCATCCTAGGGCAGTGCTTCTCATCCCTGGCCGCATGTCACAACCATCTGGGAAGCTTTAAGAAACCGCTGATCCTCAGGCCCTACTCTAGCCTAGTTGAACCAGAATCTCTACAGGTGGGGCTGGAGCATGGGGATTTTTTTTTTTTTTTTAAGATATTTAGATTACATAAATGTTACACAAAAGATATAAAAAAGCTCCCCAGCTGACAGTCCCGCAGCGCTCCTTAGTTCGTGTTTTACCTTTCCTCACTGGCCGGCTGAGAGTGGAGGAGGCACCCTATTAAGCCTGAGCCCTTCAGAGCTAACTGGCAGAGGGACCAAAGGGCAAAGCGCTTCCACGGAGACTGTGGGAAGAGACATCCAAAGACAGGCAGCTCCAAATGGGGATGACGGTCTCGGCCACGGCCACCTTTGATCCTGCTGGTGTGCTGTGGGGTATCTGGGTGAGTGGGCGCTGAAGCTTGGAAGGCAAAGGTATTTCCCTATGTCGTCCATAAGCATTACTCAGGATCTTCATTGTTTCTCTAAATAAGAAAAGTTCGTTGCTCTCACTTTCACAATGTGGCAGACAAAATGGTATCCACGCAACTTCCTAAGGCTCTCTGGATTTCAGTGATCAGTGTCCTAGAGGTATTCCAGGACCCCAAATGGCCATCGCTAAAGAGAAGGGGTAGGAAAGCTGCTCTTTGGAGTTGTAGACTGACGTTTTGACTGGCCACCCCGCAAAGATGGCCGTGCCCCAGCCCCTAGATGCTGTGAATGCTGTGCCACATGGCACAAGGGGCCTGGCTGATGCATTCAGTACAGCCATTAAGATAGAGAGATTATCATGGATTGTCCGGGTAGGCCCAGTCTAATCACATGAATCCTTCAAATCAGAGAACTTTCTCCAACTTGGAGGCCGAAGTGATGCGGCAGAAGGGGACATCGGAGAGATTTGAAGCTACGACTCACTATGCATTCTTGCAGCTTCAAAGATGGAGGAGGCGTGCCTGAAGGTGCTGAGGGTGACCCGGGCCTGCAGCCAACGAGGAAAGGGGCCTCCGTCCTACAACCTCAAAGAACCAAATTCTGCCAACAACCTGAATGACCTTGGAAGCAGATTCTCCCCCAGTGCCTCTAGAAAAGAACCCAGGCTGGCTGACACCTTGATTTCGGCTTTGTGAGGTCCAGAACAGAGGAGCCAGGGGAGCCCACTCGGAATTCTGACCTGCAGAACCATGAGGTGATACATTTGTGTTGTATTAAGCTGCTAAATCTGTGATGAGTTGTTTAAAAGTAATAGGAAACTAATACAACTGCCAAGGCATGTTTTCAGCTATTATCCCATTGATAAACAATTTAGTGACATTGATTTCGATTGTCGAACACAAACCAGAAGTTGAGGGATGAGAAATCTGATAAGTTTTGATGGTCAGTTTACTCCTGGAACATTTGGCCTGGCTGTTGACTTACCAAAGATGAGTCGTGACAACGGCAACTCAGATAATGTTCCTTTCTACAAGGTCCTCAATCACCATAAAGGAGAAATGCTGAAACCTGTCAGAAATTATTGTGTCCAGCCAGCCAATGTTGTGAAAATATGATACAGAGGTATGACTATTGCAAAAGTGTTTGAAATGAAATGCATGAATTTGGAAAAGAGGTTCAGCCATCGCCAAAACAATTTTCCGCTCTAATACACTTACCAAAACCACAGGGGCTTTGGAGCAATTTATCTTGGCCATTTCCCATGGCTGTTATGCTAAGCAGCTGGGCTCATCCCCACCCTTCGTGGTTGTCTCAATTTCCCAGCATTAGATTTCTAGCTTCTAGCCTGGGCTCCCATGAGGAAATGCCCGCATTCTGGAATCACGACATGACTCTTCCTTTGAAAGGCTTCCTTCTGGGCATATTTATTAGCTCCACCAACAGAAACCAGCTCTACTGACCTCATGCAGAAAATGAGTTTCTTGCAGTATATTGAATAGCTCACAGAATTAACAGAAAGTTGGAGAATCAGCTCTAAAAATGGACAGGAAACAAAAGCAGGCAGGCTGTTGGAGCCACTGCTAAGATTACATCATAGGAAGAGTCTACTTAAAAAGCTACCTCTCGATCACCTCTGGGTGCTAGCTGCTGTGGCTGTACCTGCAAAGAATTCTAAACTATCCCGTTTTTATCTCCAGCTCCAAACTCCCACATGGAAGGATTCCGTTTTCTCAGCTTAGAGCATGTGCAAAACATTCCAGCCTCCAAGGGTCAGGAAAAGCACATGTTTTCATTTCCCCTGTAGGAGCCTGAACTCTTCTTCCCTCAAGAGTTATACTGTGGTCCATTCCCCAAACATTGAAAAGAAGGCAAAGTGTACAAACCCTAGCCAAAGCTCCAATGTAACCACTCTGCCAAGGTCAATCTCAATTACATTCAAATTCTCGTAGGCAGTAGAGTATAACCTTAGGAGAGTGGTTACAGTGGGTTCAAATTCTCATGTGCAATTTGTTTTGTAATTTTACAACTTTTACTATACAGTTATTTATGGTTTGTTCATGTATGGATGACATACTTCAATAAAATTTTTAAATGAAAAAAATTTTTTAAAGGCAAGGTGTACAAAACTATCCACACTTTTGGCTGTTCAAGATCCCTGGAGACGCATCTTCTAGGGAAAAAAAATGCTTGCACTTTTTTTAATTTATTTATTTTTAATTAATTTTTTATTGTGGGTAAAAATCTGAATTTTCACAATACATACCACTATTTGTAAAATGATATATAAATATATATGCATATATGTGCATTTGCTTACAAAAATGTTATTTATATATATATAAATATATTTTAAGTGGTGCTTAGATTACCCAAGATATTACACGGAACCCCCTGGGATTCCCATGTTGCCCACCTCCCACACCTCCCACCACATCCCACACAAACATCTCCCACAAGTGTGGCCCACCACCCTCAATGGACTTACACATCCTGGGGCCTTGCCACCAACCATAGACCACAGTTCACATCGTAGACCACACTCTCTCCCTCACAGTTCTGAGTGGTGTGTGCTGATTTAAAATGGCCTACATCCGTTGCCACAGCGGTACCCAGGACAACCTCCAAATCCCAAAGAAGCTCCTGTATTTCAACTGCTCGTCCCCTCCCTGCCCCAAAAGTGTCAAGTGGCCACTGGCTCCACCTCATTGTTATAATTTCTTCCATTGCTAGAATCACCATATGTGAACAACAGAATACCATCAAGTCCACTCTAGTCCATAGTTCTTCCCCCAATCCTGAGGGGACTGGGATGGTGATGTCCACTCCACCTCCAAGTGAGAGAGGGCTTATATCCCATGGATATGGTGGGTGGGATGATCCTGCCTGCAGATGCAGGCCCTCTCCATTCCCTGGGATGGCCACTGCCCATCGTTGTCTCCTCGCCAGGTGACTTGGATGAATCCATTGAGCTGTAGGGTAGGAGTTGCAGCTCCACCGAGATTCCACGCACACCTGGCACATAGGTAGGCCAGAGGCTCCAGTCTCTGGAAGTATACCTAAAAACTCCAGCATCACATATAGGTTTGAATAGAAGGGACTGATGAACCATGTGCAGGGAGGACTTATTTGAGTCCAATTCTGTCACTCTCAGGAGCACAGATTCCAAAATAGAGCCCACTGATAAGGCATCAGTCTCTGGGGCTATCCTCCCTTATATAGGACCTGGGTATCTCCAGAGCTCTCAGGAGCCCCTCTGTGTGGGGTGATAGGCACTTAGATGTTCTATGAGCTCCTACTGAGGTGTGCGTAAGAGTTACCTCTGGGATGACCTTCCGACTCTCTTTGAAGTCTCTTAGCCACTTGAACTCATTTGTCTTTACCTTTTCCCCCTTTTATTCAAGGTCTTTTTCCAGTTGTGTTGCCAGTTGGCACTTGGTATTAATCACTCGTTGCCAGGGGCTTGCACTTTATATAATGCAACTTACCCCATTCTCAAAGAAAAGTACCCGGTATTTCATGAGTTACTTCTCCAGGGTATCTGAGAATATCAATTTCTGTCATAACTGCTTCTCAACCACCAGCACACTCCATATACAATAGTGGGGTAAAGGAAGAAGAGAGGAAAGGGAAATTACTTTAAATGTAAAAAATATATACATGGCACAGCAAGGGAGAAAATATGGGTAGAGGTTATAGCCCTTGTTTCTGTACTGGACCAAGTATGACTTCCCTCCTTGGTGGCCCATCCCATGGTCCCTTTACCTTCACCCACCCCTCAGCTGTCTGCAGGGGTACGTTGGCAAATGTCTAACAACCAACTCTCAATTCGTTATACATTTCACTGATATAAAGGATGTCTTTGCACACAATTTACAAATAAGAATAAAATCTACAATGCTCTTTGTTGTAAATTCCATATGGCTGATTGATTCTCAAGAGTGTTTTTTTTTGTTTTTGTTTTTTACCAAATGCTTGTTTCCGTAGCCAAACCAAGGTTCAATTAAACAATGACTTGACAAAATGAGACTACAAATAAAGCTTGATTACTACCCAGCTCGGCAAAGAAGTTGCTTGCATCATTAACTAATGAGTGTCGTTCTGACATGAATATCGATTGATAATTTTGTTTGCATTAACAAGGTGAACATTTAAAAAATGAGGATACATGATGGGATGTCATGTGTTCGTCAGTGACATGAGAGACTACTGAATCAGGTAATAGTTTTCAAATACTGGAAGAATATGTCCTCCAATTTTGTGTGTTATTCGGAATCCAGTGGCTACAGATACAGCATCATGGCTTCAAGTTTAATCTGCATTATATATTTTTTAGGAGGTACCTGGAATTGAACCCAGTACCTCGTACATGCGAAGCAGGCATTTCACCGCTGAACTCCACCTGCTCCCCTAATCTGCATTATCAACATTTTCTCTATCACTCCTTAAGTCTAGACAATCAGCAAAACCCAACATCATGACATGACCTGCTTTAAAAATACATAAATAAGCTCCTACTTAACAATACATTTTACATCTCTTCTTTTTCTCATTGAACCTGAGTTTCCATTTCACTTCCCATAGAATTTTATGGTCCTTTTTTTTTTTTACAAATTTATGTATAATCTATCATGCTTCCCAGAAAGAAAAAATATTTATCAACTGGAATTTTAAATTTTTTCTCAAATGTCAAAAATATTCTTCTGGATTGAGTTATCATTAGTTATTATTTGTACACATTTCACCAAAACAATGTATTATAAATGAATATAATTGCTATTACATCTCTTAGTAACATACATGGGGCTGATTGTACCCATGGATGAACATACTGAATGAGACAGCATTCCCCAGCAATCTGACATTTTTTTTTCCATTTTTATAGAGGTAAGCACTGAGGAACCTTCCACACATAAATAAGTTTATAGGAATGGAAGGCGTTTTGCTATAGCAACATCTCTCAATTCATTGAACTCTTTCCAAGTATATGCTAAATGTTACGTAGTGATATATCACCAAAAATATGTTTAATGATGTATTGGCTCCCACCTCATAGGTTTTTTCAATTTTGTTGAAAGCAAAGGATTGGAAACTATCTAACTTGAGAAATAGACTGTTATCTACTCTTTGTACCATCTACTTTCTCCATGTCTGAAAGTGTACCAAGAAGACATTACTATGGCTTATCACACAACTATTGATTAGACTTGTTGCTCTTTCTCTAATAGGCATCTTGTTTAGTCTGATATTCTTAGAATCATTCAGCATTACTTTCATTAATTATTTGCCACTACAATATTATGTATGAACTATTTTTATCTTGTCATGTGCTTTAGTTATATTTTCATCGAGAGCTTGGAAATGCAGCTTTAGTTCATTCAACCTATAGAAAATGTCTGCCATAAAAAATATATGAGCAGACCAGTCCTCATTGCCAAACCTATTAGTCAAGTTAGACTTGCTTCTCTCTCTCTCTCTCTCTCTCTCGCTCTCTCTCTCTCTCTGTCTCTGTCTCTCTCTGTCTCTCTCTCTCTCTCTCTGTCTCTCTCTCTCTCTCTGTCTCTCTCTGTCTCTCCATGTGACATTTCATATTCTAGAGGCTCTCCACATGGCTTCTCACAGCATGGAAGTCTCAGGGCAGTTCCTCTTACATATTGATTAATTCATCCCAATATAAAATTATATCCTTCCATTTCGGGTCTAGCACCCTCAGAACTCATTTCCACATTGCCCATTTCCCCCGAGTTTTCCTGACAGAAATTAACAAGTTACAATGACTTTGGTGTGCCAGCCGCCTTCTTCTGGGATGACTAGGTGATTGGCCCTCTAGAACATTCTGATCTGACTCTAGGGGTGGGAGGAGCAGAGCAGGAGAATTGGCTTTCTATCAAATTGCTTCCTTTTGGTACCATCAGTTAGAGTCCAGTCAAAAGACAGAAACCACACAGAAATTTGAACAGGGAAAGTTTAATATAAAAAATTATTAACTAATAATAGGTTATTAAGTACTAAATGGTAACGAGAACTCTAAAGAATACAGGAACAGCAGACATAAAGAGCAGCCAATACCTCTAAGCTGAGGCAGAGTACTCAAGGAAGGGACAGATCCGGAAAAGGCTCCCCCCACCAAGGCTGAGAGTCAGACCTTCTTAGGGTACAACCATACTCCAGTGGATTGCGGAGACGTTGGCTAAGGTGCCACAGGAAACCAACAGCTGGGTATCAGTGAAACTACCTGTAGCTAGGAAGCTACCTGTTGGGGTTCTTGCTAGGAAACCGCCGGCAGGGGCGCACTGCAACTTGTTGGAGGGTGAGCGCCACTGGGTGTCTTGCATGTGACTGGCCACTGCAGGCTGACAAGAAAAAGCACAGCAGAACCAGGAAGAGAAGCCCCTCCCTTCGCAGTGCCATTCCCGAACCCTCTACTGGCAAAGCTTATCATTGCGCTAGCTGGCAAAGGAGAAATGTTTACAAGGCCTAGCTCCAGTGTCACAAAGCAAAGCAAAGCAGGCTGGATTTGGAGCTGAGAGGCAATAACTGGATAACTGACACAGAAGGGGCTTCATCGGACAAAGGACTGCCTCCAGCAACCCTTTGACTCCAACTGGACCTCCAGCCAACAACTCCACACCTTTTCACTCATTTTCCCCTTCAGGCCTTTATTTCTCTTTTTTCCAGCTTAATTCCCTTGGTCACCTACTCCATTCCGCTACCCTGGTGAAACCTAACTCTGCCTATTCCTTTTTTTGTACTCATACAGCCTAATGTGGATAGATTGTTGAAGTCTGGGTACTAGAGAAAATGAGCTGGAAATCTAGGGGTGGTGGTCAGAGAATGGATATTTGAAACTAAGATTATGGAGAAGTTGCCGTTGTTAGGAATAACTTAAGGTCTAGGCAGGAACATGAGAATGAGTGGCTGAGTAGGGTAGACATTGAGAGAGAGATCAAGGAACTAAGAAGCCAGGGTATGGAAAGATTAACTATCATCTATCTGATAGATAATGATATATATCCTTAAGAAATACAACAGTGCTAGAGAGAGCAATGGAGAGCCAGGAGATAAAATCTCCTAAAAAATGAGGAGATAAAAGACGGATAGGGAAATGGATGTAGCTCATTGGTTGAACACCTGCTTCCCACATACAAGGTCCTGGGTTCAATCTCTGGTGCCTCCTAAAAAAAAGAAAAAAAGAGGGATAAATGAAGGAGAGTGGAAAACTGCAACAAGGATGGCCAGTGGGAATGTAGTCTGATGACATAAGATTCCAATTTGGGGGATTTGAGGAAGGAGGGAGGAAGAATGGTCTAGAAGTTGCAACAAGGAGCAAAGAAGTCGTCTACCCATCTGCATGCCCTGTGATAGATGAAAGATGGAGAGGGTTAGATGGGAAGCGATGTCTTCAGCAAAAGCCAAATTTCCATTAGAACAAGCCCCGTGATTGATCAGGGGCCCTGTGCTCAGGGATTGTTCAGAGAAGATAATTGAGGATAGAGGGGTTCTGATGATTGCCAACTGTGGGTTAGAGTTGGACAGGGCTGGGAGTTGGTGGGAACCAAAGAGGGGCTATGTAGGGATGTAAGAGATTGGAGTGCAGGAGAGGAAGGTGACATGGTGTTTGGGCTTCCTGTGATGAATGAGGGAAGAGGATATAGGACTTGATGAGATTAGTCCTGGTGACCTTCAGGCAGAGAGTGGTGAGTGGGTGCTGGGGGAGAGTAGGAGAGGTGGGGATCTACATCTGCTTGCCTCTTCTCTCCTGCTAGGAGAGAAATGATCCGCCCTTATGAGTGAGGGTTTTGCTCTTGACCCTACCAAAGGAGAACAGGAGGTCCAGGGAGGGGCAAGTCTTCAATGAGTACAGTTCTCCAGGTGGCCATAGGTGATCATTTAATTTGCTCATTTGCCAGTGTTTGCCAGAGTCCCACCCCTTAACGCTGCCTTCAGCCCCAACTAGGACAAATCATTCCTTCATTCCAGATACCTCCCATTTCCTGAAGGCTCTTTGTTGCAGCTCATGCCCAGGTACCAATTTCTAGATGAGTTAAGTTTATGGTCACAAGCCGTAGATGCTGTCTCTTCATTGGAAGGATATTGGATAGTTCACATATTCAGTGGGAATGTTGGAGAAACAGGCTTGTGAAAAGAGTAGGAGACAAAGGGATGTGTATGACAGAACCATCACCAAATCATGCCACGGAAGAGTTTGGTTAGGACATTACTGCGCCACTGTCCAAGAATAAACCATGCTTCAGGCACTGCCCCCATTAGACTGTGCAGGACACTACCATCAATGTGGAATGCATTCTAAATGAATTCTAAACTGTCCCCTGCTCCTTTGGCCAAATTCAAATGCCTGCCGGTATCTAAGCTCTAGGTCTCCGTGGAGGCAAGTATCTGTCCTTTCTGTAGCGGGGCAGCAGGGATACTCAAAATGGCTGAACCTCTAAACTTAGGAAGTGGGTACAGTTGCTGGTCGGAAAAGAAAATCTAGTCTAGCAAATAACTCACAGAATCTCATATCCATTTCCAAAGAATCTAGACTTTCTGTTTTAGTTGAAATAAGGTTCAGTTGTAAGTGACCCAAAAAAAAAAAAAAAGTACAAGAAATCAGTTTCATTTTTCATTTGCAGAAATGTAGGCAATCCAAGTCTGCTATGGTGACTTCCTGGACCAAGCCTTCTCCTATCGGTGCACAGCTTCTACCTTGTGGTCCAAAGTGGCCACTCTGCTCCAGCTGTTACATCTGCATTCCAGCTAGAAGGAAGGAGGAAAAGAGGATGAACAAAGTACTTGACTCTCCCTTCAAGGATACTTCCAGGTAACGATAAGCACTGTTTTTACTTAACACCCCATAGCCAGAATTTAGTCAAGGGCCACCGGGGCCATGCCGCCAGTTAAAATTCAGTGAGTGTGTTACTGAGGAAGAAGGGGAAGATGCATCCCGGAGGACTCCGAGCTCTCTCTGCCACTCTCGAGACATTTGTACATTTTACGGTAGTGAAACTATCCTTTACCTTTTCTATGCCCCATCACCCCCAAGTCACCATGGCGTGGAAAGGGCTGAACTGAGAAGACCTTCTTGCCACCCTTCTACTTCAGGGCTTCTGAGACAGATAACAGTCCACTCAGCCCCATTGCCATTGCCAATGCCAATGCTTTCATCTCCTAATGCCTTCTTTTTTTTTTTTTTTTTTTAAAGATTTTATTTATTTATTCATTTATCCCCCCCTTGCTGCTTGTGCTCGCTGCGTCAGCTAACCACGCCTTGCGGGCAGGCTTGCCTTCACCAGGAGGCCCCGGGAACCGAACCCGGGGCCTCCCATATGGTAAACGGGAGCCCTACTGATTGAGCCACAGCCGCTTCCCTCCTAATGCCTTCTTGACGCTATTACCTCTTTCCATTTTCACTGCAGAGCCTAGCAGGCTACCAAATCATTGATATCGTTTACATGTTATGTTCAAGCCCTTTTTCTCTTCTGCTCTTTTGATCAACTTATTCAAGGATGCTTTCTTATTGAACTGATATTTAAGCCCCCAGTGTGTACAGTTTTGCAATGACTTACATAAACAAGAGTGATGGAAAGTCTGGGGTGCTTTGGGCCATGGGGTCTACCGTGAGGATGTTTTATTGCAGCTTTCAAAAAATCCTAATAGAGAAAACCTGCTGCTCTTTACCAAAACAATAAATTTGGATCTAATCATCTGTTTTTCTAGGGGCACATATTTTTTAAAAGCTTTCATAGTGATAATAATCTCGTACATTAATTGTATGTGGAGAGCTAGTAACATTGACCATGTAATGTTATTATCTAGATTTATATTTTGCCTCCCTGGTTTTTATCTCTGTGTCATTTTGATGAAAACGTCTCTTCGAAAATAGGCAGAAGAGGGGATATTTGAGAGACTAATTGACGCAGAATGTTTCGTAGAATTTCCATTAAAAATTTTTTTTTCAGCATCAAGACTATTTCAAAATGGGTACACATGTAGAAAAAACAACAACGACAAAAACCAAGTAGGCCACTTCCCTACCCAGCAGATGGTCTACCTCTCACTAATTTTTAGAGGGAAAATACCAGAAATGATTCACTTTGATTCACTTCCTGAATTAAAGTAATGATGTATATTTAGCCAGTTATACCTTCAGTAGAAAATATGTTCTGCTAACTACCACAATTAGAGTTTGATTTTTTTTGCCCTTTGTGCCTAGAAGCCATCAACAGGCTCCTGTGCCCCACCACCACCACCACCCCCCCGCCATAACCTGGGTTCCTCCACCTCAGGACACAAGACCCCGCTTCCGTGCCGCCAACCATGGCATTCCTTTGTCTGGAGGCTCTTTGTCAGCACTGAGGGCACCTGGCCTGCTGGCATGGCGGGCAGCTGCCAACCAAGGATGTGGGAGCGCTGGCGTATCAGCACCCCAGCTCCCTCACCCCTCAGGTGGGCTCACCCTGAGGCCCGTGTTCCGAATGGGCTCCTGGAGCCTCTGCAGCCAGATGAAGCTCCAGGCACCATAGTAGTAACTGTCTTCACAGCCCCCTCGTGCTGCTTCCCTGCCTTGGCTCAAGTCCCCACGTCCCCCATTGGTGGTTTCTTCTCACCCAAATGAGCTACCTTGTCTCAGGGTCTGCTCCTGGGGAAAGCAAACTAAGACTGAAATGAGCAAAAAATGCTTCTTGCTGCGCTTCCTGCCTTGGACGTTGGCCTACATCATGACTTCTGACTCACGTAGAGGAAGCTAGATTTGGGGGAATAATTAGATGAATTCAGAGTCGTTTGAGTCATGACTTAAGTCACTAGATGAATAGATTAACTTTCAATCCTTGCTGATTTTTTTCCTCCAGGAGAGCCCTCAATGCCCTCATCACATACAGCCCTCGATCTTGCCCTCAGACATACACATCAACACTCAACTAGAGCCCTTTGAAGGTGCTTTGGGTGGAAGGGACTGTACAATGCACGAGTCTTCCCTCCAGTCGTGCCTGGCCGTGAGCTGGGTCAGAGCTTGTGAATTTCACTGGAGGGTTAGTTTTTTAAAATGCATTCAGCCATTTTCAGTGACTGCTCCTCTTTCTAATACTGCAGCTAGGATTCAAAGGCAGATCTAGCTGAGCCCAGAGACCAAGCCCTTCCTTGCGTGCAAAATCGAGGCTTGGCGATGGCCGATAAGAAACCGTGGGGCGGGAGGGAGGGCTGGTGGGCAGGCAGTGCTGCGTTCATGTCACCAGAGTAAGGAGAGGGCTGCTGCCTGAGTCACCCCGGGGCAGGGCAGGGCAGGTCATACGTGTGCCGAGACTGTGACATTTAGATGTCTCTGGTCACCCCGAGCCAGATTATCTTGTAGTCCTCGCTCGGCTTCCCCAAATGCACTTGGAAGCTCTCACGCCTCCTTCCTTACCCTTCAGGAGAAAATAGATGATGAGTGTGGCAGATAGGCTTCCCCGGCTCGGCCAGACCCAGACCGCAAGGAAGCTACTGAATCTTCTTGGCTGACCCAGCCTGGAGCTCTGAGGAGTAAGGCTGCTCTCCTCCCCCCACCCTCCCTCCTCTCTCTCTCCCTCTTTCCTACACACTTTACAACCTTTTGTGCAGCAAGAAAACCCTGAAGTTTATAAAAGACGTTCATTGACGTGCCTCTGTTTGGGTCAAGTCACCTGGCACCGGCCGCCCCTCGTCGCTCTTCTCCATCCTCGCAGCTCCCACCTCTCAGGCCCACCCACCTTGCGCCTGGGCATCTGTAGAGCTCTCAGTATTGCGGTAACCAGATCCACTGCATAAGTTCTCCTGAGGAAGAGTCTGTTGTCCTAAAAATGGGATTCCCAGAACCACAGCAAGTGATTTCAGCTTATTTACTGGGATCAAAAGTTGGCAAACCACCATGTCCAAGGAGCAGAGGCAGTTATATAACCATCCTTCTGTGGGGACAGTGAGGTCACGTGTTTGCCGGTCTAATCACTGATCAGGGACATGTTTGATTGCAGATAATGTGCTCGCTGGCCCCCAGCTTAATTACCGAGTGCCTGAACAACAGAGCTTTCCCATGCAGGTCTTGCCTAATGGGGCATCTGTTCACGACCATGGCCTCAGTGCAGCCTCTAAACGGAAGGTCTGGGGGACACTGCAGCCGTTGCCATCACTATTCTCGGTGACCCTTCGTCAAAACACATGTCAGTTCCCATGGTTTAACTCCTAGGCAGCAGAAGGCGTTACTGTTTACATCCAGGGCCACATGAGACAAATGACTCCAAGGCGGCAAATATTGGTAAAGCCCCTGGTGGCAGCAAGTTCCCCGAAGAAATTGATGCCACAATCCTTTTAGTACATTTGCTGCCAGGGATCCAATAGCCAGCCATGAAGCCTCCAGAGCAGCAGAGAGGGGTCATTTCCTTCCCACATGCTGATAGAGGGATATGAGCACTACATAAGCAAAGTAAAGCCAAAAAATTGACACTTTGGGTTGGGTTCCCAGCAGTGGACTGGAATCTAACTCCAGATGTTGGCACCCAGTGGCTGTTTTCTTAGGGAACACCTCTCCCAGCCAATCCTTTCTTCTGACTTCCCCCATCCTGTGTGGTTCGCTTGGATTCCAAATGGAGCAGCCACCTGCCCCCTCCCGGGTCATCAGCATCCCAACCTAGGTGCTTGTCAATGAGTTCAAGCCTTGGGGAAAAAAGGAATCTGATATTTTGGTGTTTCTTTCTTTCTTTGCTTGTTAGGACTTAAGGAGTCTTGGTCTCTGCACTATGGTTATTATTTTATCACTAGTGACAGCTGTGTTATTTCCTGTGTCTTCATTTGCAAATTTAAGTAAATGCAACAGGCCATTTTAAACAAGTGATGATAAAGTCAGATCCACCAGATGATTTGGGAACACTCAGCAAAGGACTCATCTCCAATTCTAAGCGGAAATTTCCACACCCAGATGGGCTGACGGCCTCCTAGAAGTTATGATGTCCCTTTTGGCCTCCTCGTATGTTCATCACCTCCCATTGAATGCAGGACAACTCAGCTCAGACTGGGTGAGGAGGGGGAGGATCACCTGTGCCCAAGAATCTTTCTGTTCATGGCCTGAGCCAGAAGACACAGTGTAAAGCAAAGCAAAGCTATAAATAAAGAGCAAGACCTGGCCGTCTTTGGCTGAAGCTTGCCATTAGCCATAAAGCAGTGTGGCATGAGTGGGTGGGTGGATGGATTGAATGTTGGTGTCTTCCAAAATGCTTCTGGAAGGAAATTCCTCCAGGACCCTGTCTTGTCGTAGATGCTTGTGCAATAGTCAGGAGCAGCAACAGTTTCCAGAGAAGTCTAGAAACCTCGTTCTGTGTGTACAGAGACCGTAAGCCTCCCGCACGCTGTGGGTCCCCATTTTGTTAGATAAGGTAAAATCCTGCCCACCCCTCCCCGACCCATCACTCCTTCCAACTCACAAATTTTAAGGTTCAGTTTTAGAGTACAGATTTGCTTTTCCTTTGCAGCCCCTCGTAGGTCTCTGAAGCAAAGAACAAAGCCGCCTTTCTCTCTGGAATCTGCATCTTGAATACATCCTCCCTGAACCAGGTAAACAGCTGATCATTAAAACAAAAACAAGAGCCTTGTTATCTGATACTGCCCGTTTCTCCTATTCAGTGGTGTCACTGAATTATTTTGCACAGGAGAAGTCAGGTGTGACGGAATTTACTTTTCGCCTTTAATAAACAAGCACAGGGTTGAAGGAGATGAGGCCAAGTGCATCTCAGAAGCTGAAAATGGTTGCTTAATGGCTGCTGGTTTTCTTTCTCTGTGGAGCGCCTTTAAGTAATGACGTTGCTAAAGCTGTAATCCTATTTTATGGCTGAATCCCCTTTTACATTCAGCATGTGTATTATTATTATTATTATTATTATTATTATTATTATTATTATTATTTTGACAGTGTGAGGATCTAAGCAGGTTTGGTCATTTGCTTAGAGAAAAAGAAATGAAATCCATATATGAGCGCTAAGAGTTTTCTTCACTTAGCCACATGCTGGCAGTTTGCTTTGTCCCTTAGCGCATGCCCTGCATGGCTCGTTGAATGGCTACATGATGGCGTCCGAATGTTATGATAATGTAGCCTCTCCTGAGGAGCACAGAGGTTTCATTAATGGCATCTGAGACAAAGAACTAGCTGTGGGCCACATTAATGCATACATTCCACCTCCGGTTAAAATCCCGAAGGAGCATCAGTTCCCAAGCAAACGCAGTAAGTGCAGTTTCTGTGGAAAGCTAGCTGCAAGGCCTAGTCGTGATGGCACACACCTTCAAGGGAAACCTGCTTTCATCAATGAACCCACAGCCTTTGAATTCATTTCAGCCCTGTTCTCCTCCCCCCTGAAACTCGCCATGTCTTATCTCGGAGAGCGATCCCTAATTCTAGGTCAGCCCCGAAATACAGGTGAGGGGATTCCAGTGGGTGGTCATTCAAGTTCATAGTTTCTTGAATGGACCTGATCGTAATGGGAGGCATTTTGTAAATCCTCTCACTACTCTAGTTAAAAATGAGGAAGTCATTTGGGTAATATCATCCACCCCCAGCCCCGCGCCCTGGGCCTGACTTTTAAAACTCCATTGTGTCATTTAGTTCCTCAGTAAGCGAACTTGGGCGCAAAGCTAATCACCTCCCAGTTTGTGTACTTGACATATAAAGATCATAAAAACTTAGTGGTTGAGATGATTGTGAAGTGCCGTTCCTGAGGCCTTCTGCTCCAAAGGAAGAAGCTTCTTGAGTATCAGGCACGAAGCCCGTGAGGCTTTCTCCTTTCACTCCTGCCTCAATCACGATGTAGTAAAATCCCATTCGTGTGTGGGGACACAGGGGTGAGTGTGAGTGGGTGTGGGTGGGTGTGGGTGTGGGTGGAGGCGGTGGGGTGGTTGAAGCAAGTAATTTTAGGGGTGGATTTGCTCTGTGTTGCTCTGTGCATAAAGCCTGGCATATAGCAGGTGCCCAGGAAGTGTGGGTGAATGAATGCAGTCGTATCATACTAGAACATACATACTCAAAGCTCCTCACCTTCCAGCAGAGAACCTGACAGCTGTGCCCACTAAAAACGGTATCGTGCCTCATGCTTTGCTTCCTCAAACCGGAGGTGTTTCTAGTTTTTCTCTCTCCTACAGAATCTTCAACTACCTGTACCTTGTTTTTCCCCCATGGAAAAGTTGAGTAATAATTGGTTATTTACAAGCCTGTAAGATGAATAATGCCGTTTCAGTGTGATGGATGGTTTAAAAGCCATTTAGCATGAAATGTGTGACCTTTTAAATTAGAACTTCATTGAAAGCAAAGACTCTTGTCTTTTCCCATATTGCACTATATGTGCTATTCAGTGGATCATAGAATAGGGAACTTCCTAAATCCTGTATACAGAAAACTTGAGTCTCAACAAAATAAAATATGTGTGAAATTTAAAAGTCTCAACAAAATCCATTGAATTTGTCTAATGATTGCAGTGTGTATGATGCTGCAAATCAGACTTGGCAGACTGCATTAAAAGATGAAGACAGTTTTTATAACGCTAAACCAGAATTTAATTTTGAAACCAGGGAAGCGGCTGTGGCTCAATCAGTGGGGCTCCCGTTTACCATATGGGAGGCCCCGGGTTCGGTTCCCGGGGCCTCCTGGTGGGGGCGGGCCCGCCCGCACGGCGTGGTTAGCTGACCCAGCGAGCACAAGCAGCAAGGGGGGGATAAATGAATAAATAAATAAAATCTTAAAAAAAAAAAAAATTGAAACCAAACATGGGTAACGTATATTTAAACAAAGTGAAGCTGAGGTAAATTCTGTAACCCCGATTAGGAAGCAGTCGGGCGGCCTGCGGCAACCCAGTGGCATTTTGTTTAGAATCTGTTTTGATGACAGACGATGAAGTGGCCGTGTTCTGTTCTGATTGCGATTACCCCCCACATATGTGTTTATCAGAGTGGGCTCACCAGGGCGCACCCCAGCCCAGCCAGATGCCTGGGACGTGTGACCACATGGCCCTCCTTCAGGACAGCCTAAACCACCAGGCGCCACTGAGCCTGCAGCCAGCCACGTATGCACCCTCCCAGTCCTGCTTTCGGAAAACAAGCTCTATGACCTGGCAATGCAAGAGAGTCATTTATCCTTGTGATGTTTAGAAGTACATCTGATTTTTTGAAATCACATGCTCCACAGCAAGAATGAAAGTCATTTAGCTCAAGAAATGGTGTTGGGGACTCTGCCTACCAAGTAGGTGGCACACTTGCCTCTAGAGCAGTGTGGTCACCATAACCTGTGCCCCAAAACCTTCGTATTTTGAAGATGCCTTGGCATTTCAGATCATACACCCGTAGAGGGCCATGGGTAAATATTTCTGGTTTATGAGAGTGTTGGATATTGATTAAATGTACGTAGAGACTTTCTTAGCAGGAGGAGACACGTTCCATCTTTCTTTAGACAGCTAAGGTATGATCTGCCTTGCTCTTTGGTTCTGATTTCTAGCTTTATTTTATCATGCCTTATAATGAACTCGATTCCTTCTGAGCAAGAGAAATCTGTGAGCCCTTCTGGAAGTAAAATGTACTCACCATCAAGGTCATCTCTGTAGGGGGACTATCAACGATACCCAGTTCCTCAGGCAAAATTCAACTTCCTGTGCAAGGATTAATCAGCCATATTTTTACCCATGGTGCCTGATAATTCAGAATGAGAAGTGCCCCCTTTGGCAATGTGGGATTTGGCTAGCTCTTACATCTCGTTTCTCTCTGTTAGGGAATATGTAACCATCTGAAGATATGAAAATTAATTTATTCTAGATTCACATTTTACATTTACTCAGATATTTATTTGAACTCATAAGAAGGTTGTTGACATAATTTTAAAGGTGAAGAACTAAAATACAGTCCAAATGTTGGCCAAAATGTTGTGGGACGTAGTTTATAGAACTTTTAGTCAAAATCGCTATTCTGTACATTTCCATATCTCTCACCATAAAATCATATCCCTCCTCCAAGCCACACCCTCCAAATGGTGACTTCATGGGCTGACTTGTTCTACAAGGTGCCAAAAATGAAGATAAGTTTAGTTAAGAAATGCAGCCAGCTAGAAGGAAGAGATATAAATGTACAAATAAGACATTTCTTCTAGAGTCTCAAGCATTCTGGAGGTTCATAATCTTCATACAAATATATAAAATTTTTAGAGAGCTCTGTTCATTTGACTCCATTCTTCTCCTTTTCAAGTCTTCACATCAAACCTGCAAAGGAAATACCAAAGGAAGCATTAGCTTGGTTTCATGAGATAGTTTTAGGGACAGCTTGTAAATCATATCATAGGTACAAGACAAAATATGAAGACCCCATTTTGACTTGGAAACTTCAGTCTCTCAATTCATTCTCTCAATGAGTAGAAGCTATGACCATCAACTTTGGCTCTAGTGATTTAAATAATTCCAAACTCAATCAGGATGGCTTCCTTCTGAAGGATTAGAGTGTAATGCTAATCTTAGGATTATGACTGGCAAGACCCTGGGTGCCCGTGGTAAATGTGTGTGAAGGGCTCCAATTCCTCACCCCTCCCTATAGCCACACCCACTGCCATGTAACTTTGCAGCTTCCTACCTAGCTTTGCATTCCTACCTCAAGCCTGAGTCTGGCCGTGTGATTTGCTTGGGCCAATGGAATGAGGCCAATGGCTGGCGTGCCAGTTCCGAGTCTAACCCTCAAGAGGTATCAGAGGCTTTTGCTTACTCTCTTGCACCTCTGCCATTGTCATAAGAAGGATGAGAAACACTTGGAGCAGAGTCACCTCAGCTAAAGTGCCCCAACCAAGCCCAGGCTAGAATAGATCTTCACCCCACCCCCACCCCCACCCCCACCCACCTGCAGATGCAAGAGTGAGCCAAGCCAAGATCAGCTGAGCCACAAACACATGAGCTACCATAGTAAATGATTTTGTTTTAAGCCATTGGATTTGGGGTGGTTTTTATGTGGCCATAGCTAATTGATACGGTAACCTTTCTTTTAAAGGTTCTTATAATGCAGGGATTCTTGAACATTATTTACACATTTGTTTCCCATCATGCTTTGGTGTCATTCCTTGTGTGTTTTGCTTCTGTGAATGGGCCAGATCTTTTCAAAGTAATGGAATGCTCATGTTTTTAATTACCAGTGACTGAAGAAAGAAAACTTCACAGATAAGGGCTCTCCCCTGCTGTGGCAGACACGGTGGTCAGGTGCTCCCCACATCTCTTCTCTGCCCCCTTCTCCCTTGCTTTTCTCTACTACAGAGGCTGCTAAGGCAAATCTCTTTCCCACACTCTCTCACACCTAGTTCTGGCCAATGGGCCCTACGGAGAGTTCTGCAGCAGAGATTTTTTAGAAAGCCTTGCTTTCATGTATATTACTTTTAGCAATTTCAAAGCCCATTATGTCACTTAACATTTATAGCACTGCTGTGATGCAGGTTGTGTTAGACTCAGGTTGGAGACGACATGCTGCATTGTAATCATTCTCCATATGCATCAGCAATTTTCTCTCAGTTTTCCCATGACAGCTGTTCTGCTTAGAGACAGGAACCTTCTTAAGGGCATGAACATGTCCTATTCATTTGTACATCCCCATTGCCTATCACGGCACCTGGCACACAGCAAGGGCCCAGGGATTGACGAAGGAGACCAGGGAGACGTGAGAACAGGAAAAGAGCTGGAGCCAGTGTTACATCCAGCCCACATTCTTCAACGTGAGGCAGCAGGAAGGAGTGAGGGGCCACAGACACGGTAAAGCATCTGTGTTGATTGGATGTGCTAGGTCCCCATGTGCTGTCGCTTCTGCCCCAAAGGTCCACCACAGTCCCCTCATGGCCAAGGTGTGTGCCAGCCATTTTCTCGTTGTCACCAGGCTGGGTCACCTATGGCCAGTCTCTCGGGCTGAGAGGCCCATGACAAGCTGCCCCTGAAACCGAAACATTCCTCAGGCTTCTCTGAGCAGCATGAGGGGGTGATGAGCCATAGCAAATTATCACTGACGCGTGTTCCGTGAGATGTGGTTGCTCTTCCGAGAAGTGTCCAGACTGTGGAATGCCATCTGCAGCCTGGAAGCGGGTACCATTCATATGGCAGGTTTGATCTGGACTTTGTCTACCATGTGTCTGTCCCAGATGGGTGAAATCATGGTTCTATTGAGAAATAGAGGATAAGCCATGTGCAGTGTCCTTTCAGTGACTGTTTAAAGTCCATAAGATGTGATGCCCTCGTGACTTGTGGCCCTCCCTGACTTTGAGTCAGTTTTGTAAGCAGAGGGAACTCTTGATCCAGTTTGCCTGGACCATCGTGGCCACTGTGAGAGGACCATAATATTTAGAAAAATAAATGCAAGGACTGCTCTATGCAACACAAGCCCTCGAGAGCCTGTGCTCTTCCGCTTCCCTGGGCATGCCTGAGAGCCAAGGGAAGCCCGGAAAACTCTGCTTGAAGAGGGGGATTCTGGGGCAGGGCCACCAGCCTGGCTGGGCTTCTGTCATACGGCCGGGGAGAAGCCAGTGGTGGTGATGGCACCCGTTTCGAGCACCTCCCAAGAGCCAGGCAGCCCACCCCTGACTTCACACAGTTACCTCATTTCATCCACAAAGTGAGCCTGAGTCTTCCTTGTAGAAGGAACCTGGCTCCCAGCAGCAGACAGAACAGAGGACTTGCTGCAGGTGTCCTGAGGCCACCCTGCTCCACCCCAACCCCCTCTCCCAGGTGGTATCCGAGAGGGCCTAGCAACCTGGAACTGGACTCTGCTGGCTGATCAGGTCAGATGTGGCCTTCCCAGAGTGCAGCACCCCCAGGGGCCCAGAGTCTCTATCCCTGGCCTCCTGCGACTTGGCGTGTCCTCCAGTCAGAGCCTGCATGACACCGGAATATGAGAGTTCAGGAATGCAGAGGCCTGGGCTGCTGCTCTGGGTCTGGGCTCTAACTTAGAAAGGGAGACAATGGGAAAAGAGCCAGAGCTAAAATTGCCACGCGGTAAATCACACTTGTTTTTCCGGTTGTTGGAATGCAAGTACGCCGGGCCACAGGGCTTTGCTGCCGAGACACCAGCTGTCAGCCAGTCCCCTGTGTCCTGTTCTCCGGTGGGGGCACTGCCGGGAATGATGGGGAACGTGAGGCACTCTGCTGAAAAGCTGCACCCCACACCTTTGGTACACGATTCAAGGAAGGCACGGAAGCCTGTCTGGTTACACTCGGGAAGGCGCACATGGGCTGGAGCAGGGAGGCTCCTCCGGGTAGCTCCTTGGTGTCGCCCTCAGTGCAGGCGCGGGAGCATGTAAGGTTTACGCCTGGCCGTGACCTTACTCACAGTCGCCAGGGCCCAGCATACATCACTCAGGAAATGGAGTCTACTCAGCAACCCTCCCTGCAGCTGATCCTTGAAGCGGCCCCTCAGGGGCGGGGCCACAATTACAACCCCCAGGCGGTGCTGAATCTCAGCGCCCCGAAACAGGCAAAGGCCCTGGAGAGAAAGGCCCAGGCTCCTGCGGCGGCTCCATCCGTGCGGTGGCTGGCCACGCACCCAGAGCCATCGGCAATCAGAAAGCAAGCAAGCCTGGCGTTCCCGTAGCCCTCTATAGTTGACAAAGCACTTCCACATATTCTGTCCCAGGGATCGTGAGGACCACGCCGGGAGGGAGGCACCCAGGGCACAGAGAATGGAGGTACACGGCCTGGAACTGCACCCAGGTGACTCCAAACCCAGAGCGCTCTTTTATCCCAAACCGCCGCTCAGAAAGTAAAAGAAACAAAAATCTAAGCCAAAAAGTAAAGTCTGTTTCCTAAACTGTGAAGCATCCACAAAAATTGGTTTCTGCACATCACGGAGCCTTTGGTGGCTAAAATAAAAACGGAAACGTTGCTACTAAAAACAGGGAAGAGGAGGAGGGTACAAAGAGCAGGAGAATTTTAAAATAAAATTCAGCACATGGAATCCAGATGAAGGTGGTGGTATGTGCAGCACGTGGAGAATTTAAATGACCTTCAGGAAAAGGCAAACAGCACATCCAGGGCAAATCTCATGAAAATAGATTCAAAAGGAGTTTTTAAATCCTATGCAATTGAGAGTTGGTTGTATCGAATATCAAGCCAGAGTTAGGGGTGGCATCTGCTACGCAACATTTCATTTGTTTGGTGAGATCATGGTGGAGAAAGGGGCATACTCCAAAGCCAGACCCCGCTGCAGGGCCTGGTTTTTATAGTAAATTCCCCTGACTCCATCAGAACATATGCCTCCCTTTTTCTGGGCCGATGACTTCATTAGAGAAACACTGACCCAAGATTTTCCTACCAAAGCACAACTCAAGAACACCCAGAGGCAGACAAGCAGAGCAGGCTGCTGTCTTAACCAAGAGCTTCTCAGATATTCCACAGATGACAAAATCCCTCTCTGTCGTTTGTGCCTTAGGCCCCTAGAGACGATGGTATTTACATTAAAAATATGCACTCTCCTCCTAGAACCGCCTGGCAATGGTCTGTGGCACCCAAGAGTTCTGGAACACCCAAATGGAAAACCAATTTCCTGACATATAGTTAATGTCACATATGAAGCAAATATAGGCCTCCCTGCCTGTGCTGATTTGAATCTTTTGTGGACCCCACAAAATTATGTTCTGAAGCTAACCCCTTCCTGTGCATGTGAACCTAGTGTGTGGGGGGCCTTTTGGTTAGATTCGGTTAAGGGACCTGTCTTTTGGTTAGATCACATTTGACTAGATGGCTTCTGGTAAAGGTCTTTGATTAGACTGCAGGACCCAGGGTGGGTCTTAATCATCTTACTGGAGTCCTTTATAAACAGAAGACTAAAAGCAGCACACGGAGAAGGCTCAGAGACAGCAAGAGAGGACTGGGAGGCCGGAGGCTGGAATCAGCAGAGCACAGAGGCACAGGAAGAGGCCCCGAAGAGGCTAGGCCCACGGAGCAGCTCGAAGCTGAAGAGACGAGGCCCAGGGGAGAGGGGAGAGACGAGGGGACTGGCATTGTGCCTTGCCACGTGCCTGATGGCCCACACCTGAGCTCGGAGAGAAGGCATCATTTGAGGACGCCGCCATGTCCCTGACGGCCTAGAGCTGCAAATTGGTGAGACGGCATCTCTTGATGATGCCTGGATTTGAACACTCCCGACCTCAGGACTATAAGCTTTTTTTTTTTTTTTTTTTTTTTGTGTGTGGTCAAGTGATTTTTTTTTTTCTTTTTTTTTTATTTTTATTATGGGTAAAAATCAAAATTCTCACAATACATACAAACATTTGCAAAATGATATATAAATATGTATGCATATATGTGTATTTGCTTACAAAAATGTTGTTTATATATATATATACATATATTTTAAGAGGTGCTTAGATTACCCAAAATATTACACGGAACCCACTGGGATTCCCATGTTGCCCACCTCCCACACCTC
This sequence comes from Tolypeutes matacus, assembly GCA_026826555.1. Taxonomy (NCBI): domain Eukaryota; kingdom Metazoa; phylum Chordata; class Mammalia; order Cingulata; family Chlamyphoridae; genus Tolypeutes; species Tolypeutes matacus. The sequence continues at coordinate 5,777,466 of JAKSZT010023082.1, forward strand.
CCATGGGGAAGGTTTTTCATTACCTTACAGTAATGGACACAGGACATGGTAAATATCATCAAAATTATTAAACTGTATCATCTAAATGGTAAACTATACTGTAAATCACTGACAATGTTTAGTTGCTATATTTTGCTATCTGCATAACAGTTATAACAATGCTAACAATCAGGACTATAAGCTTTTAACCTAATAAATTCCTGATATAAAAGCCAGCACATTTCTGGTGTATTACTCGGGCAGCACTTAGCAAACTGAAACACTGCCTTTCTCCAGTAATGCATTCCTGAAAACCGCATTGTCAGTAGAGACCGCCTTGGAGCTGAACGTCTTTGTATGTACAGCAATGGTATGTGAGTGGCCCAAAGATTCAGTATTCAAATTCATTCAAAATGTGGCCATTGATTTACCACCAGGCAAAGATAGAATTATAAAGCTTTCTAAGCTCTTAAAAGAATAAAACTATTTTCATAGATGAACGGAACTAGAATTTAGTACTAGACCTCATTTTAGAAATTAGGAAATTAAAATCTAGAGAGGTTAAATCACTTCTCCGAGGTCACACAGCTAGATAATAGCTGATGCTGGATTAAAAGCATGTCTGGAGCTTGTCCCCTACACAAAACGCTTTTTCACAACTCGTTTAAAATGGGCACAAGTAATCTGTACACACTGACAGTATATTAGAGGCACCTGGAATAAAGTGAACAACTGATCCATAGAACTATATCTGTAGTGTATCAAAGATTGGACATAATAAATATTTGTGTACTTGGTTGAATGAACGCCAAAATTCAATAAGAAATAGTTCATGCCTTCTCAAAATTTAGCAGGTTTTAAAAACTGTTTTGATAGAGTAAAATGCACAAAACTTAAGTGAACAGCTTGATGTTTTTTTAGTTGTGTACACCCATGTGTGGTTTTCATTTTTACATAGCTCTTAAATACTATTGTATCAACCAGCAAATACTCAAGGTTTGGGTATTTGGGGAGGGATTAATGAGAAATACTCATTCAAGAGATGAAACAAGTTTCACTGTTGAAAGAAAGGGAGGAGAGGGGAGGGGAGGAGAAAGAAAAGAAACCTTCCATGGTCAGATAAATTGAAAACCACAGGGTTAAGCAAAGATTAAACCTTTTTCTTAGTTTTGGGGCTCCTCAGAGCTTTATGTAAACAGATATATAGTGTATGGATCGGGTGTGGGGATGATCCCATGTGGAATTTTCAGAATTTATTCAATCACTGAACCATCTTCCCGGTTTTCTACTGTTTGTATTCTTTGTTTCATTTATCATTCATTACATCACCCATAGTGTCCACAGTGTTTCATCAGGTGAATGCACCATAGTTTATTTCATCACAATCCTATTATTGGGCACTTAGGTTCTTAATCCTTTTGCTACTATAAATGAATGAAACTTAGTCCATATGAGCATTTTCTTTAAGAAGGATTCCATCCGGGCATAACTGGGCAGGGGCTTGATTTCTCGACCCCCATGCCCTCATCACCTAGCCCAGCACAGTGCCTGCTATATAGCAGACACTCGATATCTATGGGGAAAAGTAATCAAGTGTCTGTCTCACGATCACTTCCCCACTCATCTCTGTGAATTAAAAACAAGGAAAATTGATAACTCGTTTCATTTAGCATCCCTTTGGTTATTGGTGAGGCTGCACATTTTCTCCTGCTTCTCTACTAATTATACATCCACTTGGGTGAATTGTGAGTTCGTTTCCTTTATTTATCTACTAAGGTGTTAGTGTTTTGCTTCCCAGTTTGTATGGGCTCTTTATATAATTATGCATTTCATGCAAAACAATTTTCTTGATAGAGTTTGCTGTTTAATGGTTGTTATTTTCAAGTAGAGAAACTTTGAAAAACTTAGCTAGGTTTTGAGGGATGATTTTGATAGCTCTCCTGTCTTTAAAAAGTGATCTGGGGAAGCTTAAATCAATGCCTTCATTTTTTCCCCCCAAATCATTCCACACACTATGTAAAAAGCTAGTTATGGCCAAATCCTACCTTTGAAGCCATCATCAAAGGACTTTAATTTTATACTCTTGAAAGAGAAAAAAAGGTCAGGGAAGGGCAAGAGGCATCACTTTGGAGATTGGGGATCTTGTTTATAGGCTGCTGTAACTCATTCTGACTTATGGGATTTGGTTTTTTATTTTAAGCTACTCAGAACAGGAGCTGACGTTGGCTACACATCAGAATCACTTAGGGAGTTTTTAAAAGTCCCAAAGCCCAGGCTGCCCCATGTCAATTAAGTCTGAATCCCTGCGGGTGGGGTCGGGTGTTCTGCTGTGCAGCCAAGGTTGAGAACCACTGGCCTTGAAGTGCTGCTCAGGCTTTAATGTCCAGATGAATCCCCCGGGGATCTGCGTAACCCACAGATTCTGCCTCAGTAGGTCTGGGGTGGGGTCTGAGATTCTGCATTCACCACACACTCCCAGGGGATGCCCTTGCTGTCAGTCCACAGAGCCCACCTTGGGAATTGAGGCTCTCAGTGGGGGAGGAGGGTGATTTTGTCCCCCCAGGGAACATTTGGCAATGTCTGGAGACCAGGAGGAGGAGTGTGCTAGTGGCTTCTGGTGGGTGGAGGCCAGGGATCCTGCTAAACATCCTACAATGCACAGGACACTCCAACACCCCTTGCTGTGCCAGCCTCCCAACTGGTTCCCAGGTGGGAGCATGTCATACATTCAGCTACTGCTTACTGCAGGCCAACTGTGGACACACTTTAGGGCAGACTCTGCCTTCGAATCCCCGGCAGTCCCACTTCCTACCTGTGTCACCTTGGGCCAGTTACTAACTGGCTTGAGCTCTCCGTGCTCCCCTGAAATGTATCAAGCTCATAGGATTGTTGCGAGGATACCATTTTAAAGCATTTAGCAGAGAAGCTCCCACATAATAGATGCTCAATAAATGTGAGCTAGTACTCTTATTCTGAGACAAAAACAGATGCCCCACCTCCCTTCGCAAAAAAAAGCTTATAAACAAACATATCCCTTCCCCTCCTCTGCCCTCCAAATGAGACTCAGTCTTTGTCATCTTGGCTTCCAACCTTTTGTGGTGCTGGTAGGTGGAGGAGGTCTAAATGAGTGGAGAGGAGAACTGAAAGAAGTCAGTCTAATTTAACATACCTATAACAAAAGGCCTGGAGGGGAGTAAGGAAGGAAAAAAGGGCTGCGGGATCTGGGGAAAAGTGAATTTTTTGGAAAGGAAGAAGAGAGATTTGGGTTAAGAAGCCTCTAGGATAAAGGAATCTTGGAAAGAGGATTGTTAGTTTGTGCAATGTAAATCTTAAGTGAAGACTTACATTTCTTTTTGAGGCCATTTTTGGAGTTTGATTGGTTTCTTTTGGTTGTGGCTCGGTGCTGAAATGGCCCTCAAGGTGGGAACCTGAAGGCCAGGGTTTATGTGAGTTGCATTAGATGTCCCGGTGGCATTCAGTAAAATAAAACGGTCGCCTGCGCTGGGCATTGCCACGAGGGACCCCTTTCCGAGAAGGGCTTTTCCTGAAGATAAAAGCAGTTGCCCTGCAGGGGCTCTCTAAGAAAATGGAACACACCCTACAGAACTGCAGCCAAGCGATGCCTGCTGATGAACTGGGCTTCGGTCCAGGAGAGCTAGCTTATCAGAATGGACAAGGCGCCCATGCCAATCAGTGGCTGTCTGCTCCCCACTTTGCCCCACCCCAGTATGTAAAGTGGAAACTTGACGTCAGCCAATCAGAATGTTCCCTCACTTGCTCCCATGTCCATCCTCTATGAGCTTCCCCTTTCCACCCCCTCGGAGGAGCTCCCTTCTACTTTCTGGTTTTTTGTTCTGTTTTGGTTTGGTTTTTTGTGGGTTTTTTTTTTGTTGTTGTTGCTGTTTTTTGAGGTACCAGGGCCGGGTATTGAGCCTGGGACCTCTTATGTGGGAAGCCTGTGTTTAACCACTGAGCCTCATCGGCTTCCCTCCTTCTACTTTCTGGATGGGATCCTACCTGATTCATGAATCGGTCAATAAAGCTGTGGACCCTAAATTGCATGAAAAGTTTTTCTTTTATCAGTGGCTACACTAGTGAACAAGTCAGACGAGTTATCCCCTTTTGTGGAACTTAGTACCTGGAAGGAGAATCAGACAATAAACTAAGGAATGGCAAGCCACTCAGCATTGAGAAGGGCACTGCTGCGATGGCACAGCACAGGAAGCTTTACCCCGCTTATAGGGCTGTGGAAAGCCTTTTCAGAAATAACATTTGTGGGAAGCGGCTGTGGCTCAATCAGTAGGGCTCCCGTTTACCATATGGGAGGCCCTGGGTTCGATTCCCGGGGCCTCCTGGTGAAGGCAAGCCCGCCCGCATGGCGTGGTTAGCTGACCCAGCGAGCACAAGCAGCAAGGGGGGGGGGGATAAATGAATAAATAAATAAAAAAAATCTTTAAAAAAAAAAAAAAAAAAAAAAAATATATATATACAGAAATAACATTTGGACTGAGACCTAAATGAGGGGTAGGACTTAGCCAGCTAATGGGGCAGGGAGGAGAGGAAGACTGGAGAAGACTATTCTGAGCATGCAGGAAGGCCTAGAGTCCCCATGACATCTCCATGAACTGGGAGAAGTTCACTAGGGTTGGAGCAAGGAATGTGCTGGAAACAGACTGGTGAGTCTGAGCCGGTTCGTGCAGGCCTAGGGCTCAGGGGAGAGCCATGGCATCATCACATTTGGGGCTTTTGGAAAGATCTGCTGGCTGCCTGGCTCTTGCAACTAAAAACAAGTGAGAAAAAAGCTTTGAGGAGCAAAGCACACAGGCCACTTTGACAGCTGTGGGCCATTCAGGCACCAGTTCTTTGTTGAGGTCACCTGTGTGACAGCCACAAGAACAGTGGGTAAATGGAGTTTGCCAACCTTCCTTCAAGGGGAAGAGAAGGGTCAGACATATCAAAAACTCACAGCACTTGTCCGAGGCCTGAGGATTGAGAAAGGAGGCCCTTCGCCATTAGCAAAGGCCGTGGTGCTCCTTACTTTCAGTTCCAGATGTCCACTGTCCATCCAGGGCTGAGGAACATTCCCACGGGCCACACGAGTATTGCTTGGAGTAGCAAATGCAAGACAAATCGCCAGTGACCCCCATACTGCTGGGCAGGCAATGGGAACTCATGCCGAGCTCTCACCTGTCAATTTGCAGTGTTTTGTGGGCTTGGAGGAATTCTGAGCCTAAATAAGGCAGAAATGGACGGTTTCTCTGATGCCATGGCTTAATTTATTGACCAGTATGGGAGCTAGGGCTTGTGAGGGAGATAGAGCTGTTCTTAACGATTTAACCATTAATTAAGTTCTGCTATAAATGGAATGCAGGAGAGAAAGGAGCTTGTCAGAGGGCAAAAAATTGGCCCCCATTAGACAAAATAGGTCAGGCAGGGAGAGAGTTGTCGTGTTTCCTGACTAGTCAAGTTGATCAGAGATGACAGGCCTTGCCAAAATTGATCAAAAAGGGATAGAGAATATGCAAGAGGTTTCTTTCTTGTTGTTTCCTTTCTTAGAAGATGGCTGTTTCAAAGAGGATCCTAAAAAGAAAAGAACTGATATATTTATCACAGTTTTGGGTTTTATACTTAAAAACCTCTGTGTGTGTGTGTGTGTGTCTGTGTGTGTTCAGAAACATAAGTGTTTACAGAAAAATGAACCTGTGCTTCTCCTAGGGGGTTACTCTGGCTGGATTATTCTCTTTCATCTGGGATTAATGAAACCCCAACCCCTGAGGAGGGTCTTCCTTTCCATTGGTTTGCTTTTTGGTGATACCGTACTCTGCTTTTTTCTTCTTGTCCTTGATTTCGCCTTCGGAAATCAAGAGAGAGAGCAGGGGAACACTTGCATATGAGAACAAGCTGAGGAGGAAGAACCATGTGCAAAGGTCAAAATTGAGGCCGCAAACACGGGATTTTTAGTTGGCCGGTGGATCTGCCTCCCCTTAAAGGTTCTGCTTTCCTTGCGCTCCTTTTGGGGCACCTCCTCCCTAATAACTCAAGGAAATGAAGAGAAAACTTTCCCGAGTGCTCAGAGTGTGCACTTTGCACTTTGCTGGTACGTCGTCTGGTTTATAAAGGCTGCTTCTGTCAGAAGCATCAGGGACACTGGCTGCACATCTGGAAATCATCTTTCTAATCTCCCCAAAGATAAACAACTTGTGTATATTAAATAAATATAAGAAATTGTAGGTGGTACAGATAAAAGCATATACTGAGGTGTTAAGATGTGTGACTTTGGGCAAACTACATGTCTCTGGAGCCCAGTTTTCTCATCTGTAAAAAGAGGAGTAGGCCACTGTGGTCACCAGCCTCCAGGATGGCCCCAGTGATTCCCCCCCTCCTGGTGTGCACACCCTGGGCAGTCCCCCACACACACCAAATAGAGCTGACTTGTGTAACCAAGAGCATATTACAGAAATGATGGCGTGTGACTCTGAGGCTAGGCCATAAAAGACACCGCAGCTTCTCCCTTGCTCTCTCTTGGATGACTCACTCTGGGGGAAATCAGCCGCCATGTTGTGAGGACACTCAAGCAGTCCAGTGGGGAGGTCCACATAGGAAGGAACTGAGGCCTCCTGATAACAGTGAGCACCAACTCACCAGCAATGTGGTGAGCCATCTTGGAAGTGGATCTTCCAGCCTTAGTCAATGATGACTAAGCCCAAGCCAACATCTTGACTCAGCCTCATGAGAAACCCCAGGCTAGAACCACCCAGCTAAGCCACTTCTGAATTCCTGACCCACAGAAACTGTGAGATCGTATTTATTGTTGTTTTAAGCTGCCGAGTTTTGGGTAATTTGTTACACGGTAATAGCGAACAAATACAGCTGCCTTAGAGCAACTCCAGCTCTTATACTTTGTCAATGAATAGATGTCATTGGTGGGAATCATGAAAAGTTAGTGTTTCATTTGACACGTCAAAAATAGGATTCTAGCTGCAGAGTAGGGTCATATTGCTTTGGGCATTTCTAAAATGGAGAGAAACAGTGAGTAGCCAGACTCTGGAGACCCAGCATCCTGAGAACTTTGTGGGAGCAGGCCAACGTGACTGGCTGACCTGCAACCAAAGCTTATAGTGCAACAGCTCAGCACCCACCCATCATTCTGCAAACATCACCCACTTGCTTACATAATGCTTATACCCAGAGATTGAACCTGTTAAAAGAAACTCTGATGGAATGGGGACTTACACAGTCTCTCCATTTAATGATTCACTCCAAAGGGAACAACTGGGATTAATTGGAAGGAACAGCAGCCCTGGAAGTTTTTCGAGGGAGATGAATTGAGATATGGTTAGAAGTGGCTGCGTTTAAAGTGGCCTACTCCTGGCAGTGGGAGCAGGCCCTTAATTGGCCCATAACTGGATTGGATTTGGTTCGCAGTGACTCTCAGGCTCTCTCTCCCCTGACAGACAACCAGCAGTAACCTTCTATGTGATTCTGCAGGGAGTCCAGGACACCATTTTTTGGCTGTTTGTGACGATGGAGTGTTTACAGAAGGGTTGGCCTTTAGGGTGATCATCTAGAAGTGAAGTTTTCCAGAGTCATTTCTTTGCTACATGGTCTTTTGGATGTTAAGACATTCCAAACTGATTTCCAAATACTGGATCAAATCTGCCTTGTGTGTGCTGTATATTTGGATGTGTATAAAGAATACAGTATGATTGTTTATAAATGGGCATCAAGAAAACAGTAAATGGAGGTAGAACTTGAGACAGTAAGTTTCCTTTGAAATATATCTGTAGATAGAGGTGGGTAGATTGATCCTGGCTATTTTTGTGTTGTGTCAGTGGGGGAAAGGGACTCATGTTCTCCTGTGTATAACCAGAGCCATTATCTGGTCAATTCTGGCTCCATGGCATGGGTTGTAACTGTCCCCCTCCTTGGCACCTGTTGCAGACTGTGTAGTAATCCTACATTTCTGACTAAAAGGGATTACACCCATTTTTCTACAGATGGATTTAAATAGGCTTAATTAGTAGTCTGAAAATAAACTTTCTCTGGTGGGAGATGATGATAAATTTCACAATCTTCTACCATGTGTGAAGTTGGAAAAACCACGTAAGATCTAAGTACAAATTCAATTCCTGCCCTGCCTAGCTCACAGAACTGTGGTGAGGCTAGAAAGAGAGAGTGAGCATGGAAATACTCTGGAATTCTTAAGATCAAGTGCAAGGACTTGGTGACGTCATTGCTATTCTTAGCCCCGGGTTAAAAGATGGGATTGAGTTTTTGCCATCAGAGTCCAAACAAGCCTTTGTTTCCTCGTTGCCTGGCCCACGATGCCCCCTTAAGCTGCCATTTCACAAAGTTCCCATGTGGCCATGTAATTTGGCACCTATATTTATTCATGCCTGCCTACCTGTTTCACTGCCGCTGCAAAGTAGACATTGCTTAATTATCAAATTAAGTAACATCAGAAAGAAGGAGAAAGCATTCCTGTAGAGTAATAATAGTTGCAAATTGGTTGGAAATGGGTATAAGCCAGCACAGGATGTCACAGAGGCACCCAGGCACTTCTAGATGTTTAGATCAATAGGGCTCTCATTTTATTTTTTGTCACAGACTCCAATAGTACATAGTCTGTGTATAAAAGGCGCTATCTCCTTCTGGCCATCAAGCTCACTTGAAATGAGCAGTAAAATAATGTATGAAGCACATTGTTGGACTTTTCCTTGATGGTAGGGGAATGATGGCAGCTTCCCTCTTCAGATATTTCTTAAATTGATCATCTTCAGAGAAAAATCTGAAATTACAAGCCAGGTGCATTCTCTAGTTGGAAAAGAAAAAAAAAAAAAAAAAAAAAAAAAGTCCTTTGGAGTCTCCAAAACAAAATGAAAGTGCTCAAGTGAAATGTTTGTCATTTTGCTGTCTCGAGACTTAAGGGCTCTGCAAACAGAAGCTGCTGCAGGTTTTTTTTTTTTTTTTAATGGAACTGCAGTGCCTCCTCCAGGGGAAAGGGAACACTTGCAGTTTAAAACTCCTCGCGAGCTGGATCAAGCTCTAACAATTCAAGGTAGGTGGTGATGGAGGAACACAGCCTCCTGGATGCTTTCAGTGAGCTCAGATTAGTCAGAGAAAATTAATGGATTTTAATTTTCAGTGGCTTTTTTTCACATTCCCTGGGGAAATATGTACTTGCTCTTTAGAGAGTATTCCATTTAAACACGAACAAATATACCCTTGGCCTTGGAAGCAAGGGGCAGAGGGCTGAGGGCCTGGGCAGGTGGCGGAGCCCACAAAGGCAATGAGCCCTCGTGGAATGCCGGTGCGTGTCCTGGCATCCGAGTGAACTTGCTGGCTTGAGGGTAGCTGGTCAAGACTGGCATTATTATTCCTATTTATAGATGTGGCTCCCAGTGCTTGGGAACCTGCCCAAGGTCACAGAGTCACTACGTGACATAGCTGGAAGAGGACTGCAGGTGTGTCCCATTCTGTCCAGCATGTCCAGTGTCCAGTGGCTTTTGCAAGGTTGGCAAGGAAGCTACAAGAAGCCTGCACCTGCCACTGCTGCCAGCGTGGCAGACAGTGTGCTACATGAGCACCCAGCCCCTTCCCACAGAACCTGGGCTCCAAACATTTCTCAACACGGTTACTACCAAGGAGACAGAGCAGTTGCTCAAATTCAAACCTGCTTGCCTTCCCGAGAAAGTAGGAGCACAAAACTGGGAAGTAGGAGGCTGGGATTTTAGACTAGGTATTGACCTTGATTCGGTTGCTCTCTGGGACTCGCTTTCTGTTTCTAATAGACAGGGGACCTTAAATTAACTTCCTCCCAATGGTAGCGCTCTAGAGTGAGTCATAATGACAGCGACCACTGCCCTGAGGGCATTATCCACATGAGCTAATTCAGTGTCTCTCCACCTTGGCACTGCTGACATTGAGGACAGCTGTCCTGGGCACTGTAGGATGCTTAGCAGCGTCCCTGGGCTCCACCCACTAGATGCCAGTAGCACCCACTCCCAGGTGTGACAACCAAAAATGTCTCTAGACATTGCCAAATGTCCCTTGTGTGGAGGCGGGTGCAAAACCGCCCCTTTGAGAAAGGCCTTTTCTCGTGTTTCAGATGAAGCAATTAAGGCATAGAGATTTTGCAAAATCACAGCTCATGAGAGTAGAGAATCCAGGGCCTGAACCTGTGCCTGGACCCCGTCTGAATGGAAGCTCTTCAACATTTCTCTCAGTAGAATACTTGTTTCTCCAGTATCCTGTCTAGAATCTTCCTTTGTTACCTGTATCCAAAAACTGCCTCTTCTTTCTTCTTCATTCCTGCTGCAATCTTTATGTGCTAATGTCCCCTCTCACGTCCTCACCCAATTAGACTGTGAGTTCCTTGAGGGACGCTGTCTTGCATCACCTACCTCTAATGCAGTAAGCAGCACCTGGCACTTAGTAGGTGCACAGCTGTTCATTTAAGAAATGAATGGATTTATTCCAGTACTTTAATTCTTCCCATTCAAACCTAGTTCATGCTCTTCACTTGCATTATGAAGAAAAAGGTTAATTCGGTGACCGTAAATCCCAACTAGCCCATGTACAAAATGAGTAGGAAGTGAAAATCAGTTGAGCCAGAATAAATGGAGGTTTGAAGACTCCGAATTGAATAAATCAGTTTGGTAAGATTTCATGAATTAATCTTTCCCTCTGGAGCCAAAGAGCTGCCATGCCTCCCTATCAGTTGTGTCCAAAATTGGGGGTCAGGCGAGAGCTAGGCAGCAAAGTGTGGATTGCTGGTTAAGGATTAGATTGCTGCCTGCTCCATGTCAGGACAGGGCTTTCGGGTGGAAGGAGCTGCCACTGGCCTTCCTACGGGAGGAAGCGCACGACTTCCTGTCGGTAGGACACGCTTGCTCTCTGCTGTTTTTCCAGCCATCTGGATGAATTGTTCTGAGAAGGCCTTTGCGCTGCCTGTCGATGGCTTAATCGAGATTGCCCTCGTGAGAAGCCAGTTGACCTCCCCTGCTTGGGACGACACCAGCTGCCACCTCGCCATCTGCATGAAGCCCTAACCCAGAGGGTGGGGAACGATCAGTTCACAGGCGGGCGCAGGGCGAGGGAGTACGAGTTAAATTTGAAAGCCTTGATTTGCTCCTCATGATTCCTTCTGCTCAAATACCACAGTGCGTGGAGGAAGTTGAAAGGAGCAGTGTTGTCACGATGCAGCCGAGCCTGATCAGACAGCCTGTAATTCAGTTCCCGGTTTTCTGCGTGGGCTGCACACAGCGTGAGAGGGAATGAGTGAAAGGATTCCTGGGTAGGAGACGGCTCTATCATGGTGACACAGAGACCCCTGATGAGCCCTCGCTTCTCCTGGGAGCGAAAGCAAGCTCTGCAGAGACCTGGCCTTCCTCTGCCGCCGCGGTGCCAGCCCTGGCCAAGCAAGGCTTGTCGTCTGCAGGATGGCCAGAATCCCTGTGCAGTTCAGTCTCTCTTCTCCTTCCCCCTCCCTCCCCTCCTGTCCTTCCTTTCCTCCTCTTTCTTCACCGCCCTCTCAGTCTCGCTCACACTCTTTCAGGCTTTCTCAGATATTTACGGATATTAACCCTTCCCTTTGTCTAAGACCATGAAAGAGAAAATTATGTGTGCTTGTGTGTGATATTTTGCCCACTGACCTGTGAACCAGGGTGTACACACTGTCTGACTCATATTTGAATCCCTAATGCCTGGAACATACTTGATGCTTAATCAGTGCTTGTTGAATGGATGAATGAATGAATGAACGAACGACGAACGAAGAAGCCACCTTGGCAGAGTTGTGGTGCAGAATTTTTCTTTGTGGAGGTAACAGTCTCTGCAGCGTCTTGAGCCTTTGCTTATTTTACTCCTACCCAACACAGTGAAGTATTTGCAAAGCCTAGAAGACTATAAAGAGGCCATTTCTCTTTTAAATGCAGTGTACTGGCTATGGAGTATGACAGAAGAGGGTTTGTATCTCACCTCTCTGACTTACAAGCTGTATGACCTTGGTCTAGTCACCTAAACTCGCTTCACCTTCCTTCCCCTACAAACAAAATGGGCATTGTAGCATATGCCTCATGCGGCCAGGAGCAAATGAAATAACATATGTGATGCAGAACACATAGTGTCTGTCATAGCAAGAGCATATAATAAATAGTTATGCTAATGATGACAATAAAAATTATGAGATTGATGTTGGCACTGATGATTACTGATGCTTAGCTTTTCCATTTTTAAAGACTGGTGAGCTGTTGAGATTAACCTGCTTTCTGCTACATTTGAGATGAAAAAATAACCTACAAAAACCAGTTGTGTTTGAGACCTAATACTATAACTCAGGAATATTCCTACAATAGTTTCAATTTACCAATTGATAAGAGAATCATATTTAAGAGTGCTTTATTCCTAAGTCTCTAAGTTACTGTGAAGAGATTGTAAATATTGGGCAATTAAATACGATTCTCTCTTTATGAGTGTTGTAGTTTCTGTAAAATGCAATGCATTCATGGCTTGGAAAGGAAAGTTTATGACAAGTCGTATGTTGGTCCTGACATCAAGCCTTTCAAGCAGATAAAGCGGCGTTTTTTCAGCGTTGGCACTACTGACACTTGAGGCTGAATAGTTCTTTTTTGCGGGAGACTGTCCTGTGCAGTGTAGGACATTTAGCGGCATCCCCGGCCTCCACCCAGTAGAAGCCAGTAGCACCCACCTCCCCAGTTGTGACAAGCAAACAAGTCTCCAGATATTGCCAGATGTCCCCTGGGGTGCAAAATCATCCCTGGTTGAGAACCACCGAAATAGAGTAGTGTGCTCCATTGCATTGGGAGCAGGGCAAGTGCCAGCCATAACTGTGTTTTGGCCCAAGGAAATTTGCATGCCAGTGGGAAAGGTACTGGAGGAATGGATCTTGCTCCACCTCTGCCTTCCACGGAGCTGCCTGGAGCAGATTTGCTTCCCTATTCTCAAGTCTACTCCCTGAAAACCCTCTCAACAATTCCAACTCCCTTCTGAGAATTCACACACTAGACCCTCCAGCTCTGTTTCAATAGAAGCCATCCAGGCAGCTTGTGTGTATGTGTGTTTGCTGTGGAGAGCACTGGGAGGGCTCTTAAGGCAACTGTCACAATCAACTCAAAGGCTCCTTGCATTCACCCTCAAGGGTCCTTTACACTCACACAGGCTGTAACCAGGGTCTCAAAGAAGAGCTTTGCTGGGCAGGAAAACAAATGAACAAAACCTTGATGCAGTTCAGAACCACTGCAGAACTGATCTTTATCCTAACAAAGTGAAGAGCAGAAAAAAAGAGCATCAGAAATCAAAAGAAACGTGGCTTCACTAGAGAGTGAAGAATCTTAGCATGAAACCATTTCCTTCAAAGAAAGTGAATAGAGCTTCTGTAATTGGGTCAAAGCAGGGAACATTTCAAAATCGAGGACAAAAAATTACCAGCAAACCACAGAGAAGACATTTGAAGAATTTTCTTTTTTTAAGTTTAGCTCTATGTAAAACAATAAATCAGTCCTCTGTCTTCTGGCAGAGGGAAAAGGTTATGAGATCATGATAAGTCAGATTATGAAAAATAAATCATCTTAATTCTGAAGGCCACAAAGCAGCAGAAAAATATTCCTATGATAAAATGTAAAGTGGAAAACGCTAGATAGAAAACTGTACAAGTGCTATGATGGATGCTATGTGAAAAATAATAATAAAAGGAGGCTCAGTTTCCATCTGCTGAATAATTACCCAGTCCCAGGTACTGCACGTGGATGTACTTTTAAAAATATATCTCCCTAATCCTTCATAACTACCCCAGGAGGGAGGCACCATTTTCGGCATTTTAATTCATGTTTAATGTTTTAAACTGCCAAGTTTTGGGGTAATTTGTTATGCAGCAATAGATAACTCATACTAATCTTTAAGAAAAGATAAAAAGTAAGCTGCAAATATATATGTATATACATAAATGTTTCTATAGTTTGACTTCATTTTTATACATTTATGTGCTACTATATGCACTGAAAAATAGTTAGAGGAATATTTCCAACCTATAAATAATTTCTCAAGTAATTGAGGGGGGGGGATAAATGACAGAGGGTGTTAACTTTGCATTATATACTCTTGTTACATCTGTATTTTTTACATTGAGCATCTATTGCTTTTGAAAACAGGAAACAACATTTTAAAAGACTGAAAAATATTAAGTACAGAAGTCCTTAAAAACCTTTGGTATTCCTTCCAGAAATGGCTGACTGCTGATGACCTTGACCATGGTAAGGTAGGTCTCCTGAGGAGGCCATGCCTGGGTTGAGAACATAGCAGCATCATGAAAAGAGGATGGAGACATGAAACTGTAATGACCCTTCTAGAGAACTGCAAGTAGCTCAACATGCCCAGAGCATCAAGAGCCTGGGCGAAATGGGGAGAAATTTCACGGGACTAGGCAACAAGGAACCAAATTTCAAAGGGCTGTGCACAACGGAGGAAGGAATGGAGTCCTCAAAGCTAGGGAGCCCTTGTAGGATTTTCAAATATGGGTGTGGTATGATCAGATTTGCATTTTTAAGAGATAATAGTGGCAGCAGAGTGGAGCATATACATGAAGACTGGAGGACTTGCATGGCTTCAGTAACCAAGACAAGGAGGACAGAAAGTGGAGCCAATTTAGAAAGAAGGATGATGAGCTCACTTTTGGACCCCTGTGGTAGATGGTATTTTCCTAAATGACGACACAATATCTCCCATGCCACATGCTCCTCTGACAATGTGATTTTGATATTCCTCCTACTGAGAGGTGGGACTGTGCTCCCTCCACATCAGTCTGGCTGGGGCTTGTGACTGCTCTGACCAAAAGATGATGGCAGAAATAATGCTCTGTGACTTCTGAGCCTGGGTCATAAGAAGGACACAGCTTCCAACTGCATGACTCTTTTGGGGAGCTTGTTTTGGGGGAGCCAGCCATCATGTTGTGAAGAAGCTCAAACTAGCCCAAGTGACGAGACCACAGGGAGCCATCCATGTGGAGAGAAACTGAGGCCTCCAGCCTCCAGCCAGCGTAGCCAACAGACATGGGGTGAATGAGGCTTCGAAGGATTCCTGCTCTCGGCCTTTGAGTCTTCCAGGTCCCAGACATCACAGAGAAGAGACAAGCCATCCCCACTGTGCCTCTCCTGACTCTGTGAAGGTTTGGGTAATTTATTACATAGCCATAGCAACTGAACTAAACCCTCAAGAGGCTCAGCAAGCAGTTTTGCCTGGTTCATTGCATAGTTTTCTAGTTTTCTTTAGCTTATGAGCTCCTTGGGAACGAGAACACCATCGTATCCATTGCAGAGTTCCAGTCCCCCACATGATAGCACAGCCCCTGGCACATCGAAGGTTCTGGACATAGACTTAGTCAAGTCATAAAACAGGAATTTCACTCCCCATCTAGGCCAGAACTGGAGGTCCTCTAGATGGGTTGACTAGTTAGCGGACCTCTACTTGGTGAGAGTCCTGGGAAGTATGGCTGAAGTCGGCATTTCTTTGGATACATCAGGGTAGATTTTATAAATGCTTTCACTGGCAGCATTAAAGTCTCAGCAATGGAGTTTAGGAGGGGACTATTTTAAACTTTTTAATTTTGTGGGTTATGCTTTCTTTCTCCCGTTGGGGATAAACAAATAGGCACTTTTGTGCCTCAGGCACATCCACCAAAGAGGAGTTATATACACAATGACATCACCCAGTGAATTTTTTCTTAAATTGGACCTTTTCATCTCAATTTTATTCACAAGTACACTTATCAGAATCAGGCAGACACCTGACCAAACAACAAAGCCTTGGAACTACCTAAAGTCCTTACTCTTCTTGAAATGAATGGAAATTGGTGGATCGTGTCAAGTGTACAAGAATGGACAATTGGCTTTCTGCACTGACACCTGTAACAGTTCCAGCTGCCGACTGAAAAAAAAATTGTCCCTATTCATTTTTTAAATAACTTAAAGATACACTTTTTCTAGGCTTCTTGCTTCCTGAGATATTTTTGTTGTATAATTGGATTGGAATCCCTATGAGATGAGATTTGGACGTCTAAATACATTTTCTTTTCTTCTTTTTATTGAGATTCCAAACAGTTCACCCTTTCCAAGTGTCAATTCAGTGGTTTTTAGTATATTCACAAGGTGGTACAACCGTCACCACTTTCTAATTGCAGAACGTTTTCACCACCCCCAAAAGAAACCCTGTGCCCATTAACAGTCACTTCCTCATCCTTCCCTCCCCCTGTCCCCAATAACTGGCAAACAATAATCTACCTTCTGTCTGTATGAATTCGCCTGTTCTGGGCATGTCATATAAATGGAATCATACAATGTGCAGCCTTTTGTGTTTGGTTTCTTTCATCCACATTGCAGCAGGTTTCAATACGTATTCATTTTTCTGGCTGAATAATATTTCATTGTTTGGATATGCCACATTTGGTTATCCAGTCATCTGTCGATGGACATTTGGGTTATTTCCACTGTTTTGGCTGTGAAGAATAATGCTGGTATGAACATTCAATATAAGTTTTTTTGTAGACATATGTTTTTAATCCTCTTGGGTATATGCCTAGGAGAGGACTTGCTGGGTCCTGCCAGGCTATTTTCCAAAGCAGCCACACCATTTTACATTCCCATTGACAATGTTTGAGGGCTCTAATTTCTCCACATCACCAACACTTGTTATGGTCTTTCTTCTTATAGCCATCATAATAGTGTGAAATGATATCTCATGGTGGTTTGCATTTGCATTTCCCTGATGACTGATGATGTTGTGCATCTTTTCATGAGTTTATCAGCCATTGGTATATCATCTTTGGAGCCTGGCAAGGAGGGTGGGCCTATTCAGATCCTTTGCCCGTTTTTCGATTGGGTTATTTGTCTTTTCATTGTTGAGTTTTAAGAGGTTTTTTTATATAGTCTGGATACCAGATCTTCATCAGACCTATGATTTGCAAATATTTTCTCCTATAAGGTTGTATTTTTTTTTTTTTTTTTTAAGTACCGGGGGCCAGGAATTGAACCCAGGACCTTGTATGTGGGAAGCCAGTGCTCAACCACTGAGCCACATCGGCTTCCCTGAGTTGATTTTTGGTTGTTTGTTTTGCTTGTTGTTTGTTTTTGTTTTTTCAGGAGGCACTGGGAACCAAACCCAGGACTTCCCATGAGGGAGGTGGGAGCTCAACCGCTTGAGCCACATCCACCCGTATAGGTTGTATTTTTTTTTTAAGATTTATTTTATGTATTTCCCCCCCCACCCTTGTTGTTTGCACTCGCTGTCTGCTTTCTGTGTCTGTTTGTTGTGTGCTCGTCTTCATTTTTTAGGAGGCCAGGGAAGCAAACCCGGGACCTCCCATGTGGGAGGGAGGCGCCCAATGACTTGAGCCACCTCCAGTCCCTAGGTTGTCTTTTTACTTCCTTGATAGTGTCCTCTGAAGCACAAAAGTTTTAATTTTGATGAAAAATCCAATTTATTTACTTTTTCTTTGGTTGCTTGTGCTTTTGGTGTCACATCTAAGAAACCATTGCTTAATCAAAGGTCATGAAGATTTATATCTATGCTTTCTTCTAAGAGTTTTAGAGTTTTAGCTCTGACATTTAAGTCTTTGATCCAGTTTGAGTTAATTTTTATATATGGTTATAAGGTAGGGGCCCAAATTCATTCTTTTGCATGTGGCTATCCAGTTGTCCCAGCACAATTTGTTGAAAAGACTATTCTTTCCTTATTGAATTTTCTTGGCACCCTTTCAGAAAATAAACTGACCAGAAATGTAAGGGTTTATTTTTGGATTCTCAATTCTATTCCATTGATTTATATGCCTATCCTTATAGCACTATGACACAGTCTTGGTTACTGTAGCTCTATAGTAAGTTTTTAAAACAGAAAGTATGATTCCTCCAACTTTGTACTTTTCAAGAATGTTTCAGCTATTCTGGGTCCCTTGCATTTCCATATGAATTTTAGGATCAGCTGGTCAATTTCAGAGGAAAAAAAAAAGAAGCCAGCTGGAGTTTTCATAGGGATTGTTTTGAATCTGTATATCAATTTGGGGAGTATTGCCATTTTAACAATACTAAATCTTCCAGTCCATGAACATGGGAAGCTTTTCTCTTTACTTAGGACCTCTTTAATTTTTTTCCTTTATTAGAGAAGTCGTGGGTTTACAGAACAATCATGCATAAAATACAGGATTCCCACATACCACCCCACCACCCACACCTTGTATTGGTGTGGAACATTTGTTACAATTGATGATGGCACCTTTTTATAACGGTACTATTAATTAAAGTACATGGTTTAACTTAGGGTGCGCTGTTTATGTAGTGTAGTTCCATGGATTTTTTTTCAAAACTTTTTATTCTGTTACCATATATACGATCTAACATTTCCCCCTTTAGTCATATTTCACATCTGTATTTCAGTGCTGTTAGCTGGGTTCACAGTGTTGTGCTACCATCACCACCATCCATTACCAAAACATTTCCCTCATTCCAAATAGGAACCCTGTATGTTTTCATCCTTAAATTCCCATTCCCTATCCCTACCCCATCCCCTGGTAACCTATATTCTAGATTCTGTCTCTTTGAGTTTCCTTGTTCTAATTGCTTCAAATCAGTGAGATCATACAATATTTGTCCTTTTGTGCCTGGCTTATTTCACTCAACATGATGTCTTCAAGGTTCATCCATGTTGTCGCATATATCAGAACTTCATTCCTTTTTACAGCTGAATAATATTCCATTGTATACCACATTTTATGTATCCATTCATCAGTTGATGGACACTTGGGTTCCTTCCATCTTTTGGCAACCCTGAATAATGCTGCTATGAACATCTGTGTGCAAATATCTGTTTGAGCCCCTGCTTTCAATTCTTTGGGGTATATACCTAGTAGTGGGGTTGCCAGTCATGTGGTAGTTCTATACTTAGCGTTCTGAGGAACCGCTAAACTGTCTTCCTTGGCAGCCACACCATTTTATGTGGCCACCAACAAGGAATGAGTGTTCCTATTTCTCCGCATCCTCTCCAACACTTGTTACTTTGCTTTTTTTAAGCCGCAGCCATTCTTATGGGTGTGAAATGGTATCCCATTGTGGTTTTGATTTGCATTTCCCAGGTGGCTAATGATGTTGAACAACTTATCATGTGCTTATTGACCATTTGTATATCTTTTTTGGAGAGATGTCTGTTCAAGTCTTTCGTCCATTTTGTAATTGGGTTGTTCGTCTTTTTGTTGTTAAGACAAAGGATTTCTTTATATGTACTGGATATTAATTCCTTTTTTGGATATGTAGTTTCCAAATACTTTTTCCCATTGTGTAAGTTGTCCTTTTATTTTCATGATAAAGTCCTTTGAGGAACAAAAGTTTATTTTATTTTATTTTTTTTTTATTTTGACAAGATCCCATTTATCTACTTTTTTGTTGTTGCTTGTATTTTGGGTGAAAAGTCTAAGAAACCATTGCCTTACACAAGTTCCTAAAGATGCTTCCCTATGTTTTCTTCTAGGAGTTTTATAGTTCTAGCTCTTATATTTAGGTCTTTGGTCCATTTTAGGTTGATTTTTGTATATGGTGTGAGGTAAGGGTCCTGCCCCTCCCCTTTGTTTTTTTGTTTTTTTGTTTGTTTGTTTGTTTTTGCAAAAGGAGATCCAGTTTTCCCCACAACATTTGTTGGAGAGACTATTCTTTCAGAATTGAGAAGTCCTTGCCACCTTGTCAAAAATCAGTTAGCCATAGATGTAAGGGTCAATTTCTGAGCTCTCAATTCTATTCCATTGGTCTATATGGCTGTCCTTGTGCCAGTACTATGCTGTTTTGATTACTATGGCTTTGTAATAACTTTTAAGTTCGGGAAGTGTGAATCCTCCAACTTCATTCTTCTTTTTCAAGATGGTTTTAGCTATTCAGGGCCCCTTGCCATTCCATATAATTTGATGATTGGCTTTTCCATTTCTGCAAAGAATGTTCTTGGAATTTTTATTGGGATTTTTGGCTATACGGGACTCCTTCCAAATACATTTGATAACTGGCTTTTCCATTTCTTCCAAAAAAGGCTGTTGGGATTTTTATTGGGATTCCAGTGAATTTGTAATTCAGTTTGGGTAGTATTGTCATCTTAATGATATTTAGTCTTCCAATCTGTGAACACAGAGTATCCTTCCATTTATTTAGGTCTTCTTTAATTTAGTTTTGCAATGTTTTGGAGTTTTCTGTGTACAAGACCTTTACATCCTTGTTTAGATTTATTCCTAGATACGTGACTCTCTTAAATGCTATTGTGAATGGAATTTTCCTCTTGGTTTCTTGTTCTGATTGTTCATTGCTTGTATATAGAAACAATTCTGATTTGGGGGCATTGATCTTGTATCCCACCACTTTGCTGAATTCATTTATTAGCTCTAGGAGCTTTGTTGTGGATTTTTCAGGATTTTCTGTATATAAGATCATATCATCTGCAAATAGGGAATGTTTTATTTCTTCCTTTCCAACTTGGATGCCTTTTATCTCTCTTTCTTTCCTAATTCTCTGCCAAGAACTTCTAGTACAATGTTGAATAACAGTGGTGACAGCAGGCATCCTTGTCTTGTTCCTGATCTTAGAGGGAAAGTTTTCATTCTTTCACCATTAAGCAGTATGTTAACTGCGGCCTTTTCATATATGACCTTTATTATGTTCAGGAAGTTTCCTTTTTTGTAATGATCTAAGTGTTTTTTATAAAAAGGGGTGCTGTATTTTGTCAAATGCCTGTTCTGCAGCGATTGAGATGATCATGTGGGTTTTTTTCCTTCATTCTATTACTGTGGTGTATTACATTAATTGATTTCTTATGTTGAGCCAACCTTGCATACCAGCGAGTAATCCCATTTGATCATGGTGTATAATTCTTTTAATATGCTGTTGGATTCAGTTTGCTAATATTTTGTTGAGGATTTTTGCATCTACATTCATAAGAGATACTGGTCTGTAGTTTTATTTTCTTGTGGTATCTTTATCAGGCTTTGGTATGGAGGCCATGTTGGCCTTGTGAAACACGTTAGGGATTGTTCCCTCCTCTTCAGTGTTTTGGTAGAGTTTGGGCAGAATTGAAGTTAAGTGTTTTTGGAATGTTTGGTAGACTTGCCCTGTGAAGCCATCTGGTCCTGGGCTTATCTTTGTTGGGAGGATTTTGATGACTGATTCAATCTCTTTACTAGTAATTAGTTTGCTGAGATCTTCTATTTTTTCTTGAGTCAATGCAGGTAGTTTGTGTGTTTCTAAGAATCTGTCCTTTTCATGTAGGTTCTCTAATTTATTGGCAAACAGTTGTACATACCATCCACTTATAGCCCTTTTTATGTCAGTGGAGTTGGTAGTAATGTCCCCCTTCTCATTTCTGACTTTCATTATTTATATCCTTTCTTTTTTTCTTTGTCAGTTTGCTAAAGGTTTGGCAATTTTGTTGCTCTTTTCAAAGAACCAACTTTTGGTTTTGTTGATTCTCTCTATTGTTTTTCTGTTTTCTATTTCCTTTCTCTCCCTTCTAATCTTTGTTATTTCCTTCCTTCTGTTCATTTTGGGTTTAGTTTGCTCTTCTTTTTCTAGTTCTTACAGTGTGGTGGTTAGGTCTCGGATTTGAGTCTTTCTTCTTTTTTAATTTAAGCATTTAGAGCTATAAATTTCCCTTTCAGCATTGCCTTCGCTGCACTTCCCATAAGTTTTGGTATGTTATATTTTCATTTTCATTTGCCTCAAGATATTTCCTAATTTCGCTTCTGATTTCCTCTTTATCCCATTACCTCTTTAACTCATTGCTTGTTTAAGAATATGTTTAATTTCCACGTAATTGTAATTTTTCCCTTTCTTCCTCTTCTGTTGAATCATTCCATTCTGTTTGGAGAATATTCATTGTATGATTTCAATATTTTTGAATTTATTGAGACTTGTTTTGTGACTCAATGTATGGTCTCTCCTGGAAAACAATCCATGTGCACTTAAGAAGAATGTGTAGTCTGTTTTCTTTGGGTACAGTGTTCTATATATGTCTGTTAGGTCTAGTTGGTTTAGTGTATCATTCAAGTCCTGTATTTCCTTTTGGATCGTCTGTCTAGATGTTCTATTTTTAAGGATGGTGTGTTAAAGTCTCCTACTATTAATGTAGAACTGTCAATTTCTCCCTTCAAACCTGTCAGTATTTGCTTCATATATTATGGGGCTCTGCTGTTAGGTACATATGTATTTATAATTGTTACATCTTCCTGTTGAATTGTCCCCTTTATCAGTATGTAATGACCATCTTTGTTCCTCCTGTTTTTGGCTTAAAGTCTATTTTATCTGATATTAGTATAGCCATCCCAGCTCTTTTTTGGTTACTACTTGCATGGTATATATTTTTTCCATCCCTTCACCTTCAACCTACTTGTATCTTTGACTTTAAGATGAGTCTCTTGCAAATAGCATATAGTTGGGTCATGCTCTTTTGTCCATTCTGCCCATCTCTGCCTTTTGACTAGAGTTTAATCCATTTACATCTAAAGTCACTACTGAAAAAATTGGGACACATGTGATAACATGGGTGAATCTTGAAGACATACTAAGAGAAGTAAGCCAGACGCAAAAGGACAAATATTGCATGGTCTCATTAATATGAACTAAATACAAAGAATAAACACATGGAGTTAAAACTTAGAGTATAGGTTATAAAAAAAATAAAGTCACTACTGATAATACAGGTCTTCCATCTGCCATTTTGCTATTTAGCCTTTGTATGTCATATCTTTTTCTATCCCTCACTTCTGTTAAAGCCTACTTTTATATTTATTTGCTTTCCTGTGTTGTACCATATTGAGTGCCTTCTCATTTCTAGATGGATATATTTTTCATCTGTTTTCCTTGTGGTTACCATAGGGTTGAAATTTAACATCTTAAATATAAAACAGTTATATTTGGTTTCATACCAACTTAACTTCATTAGCATGCACATATCCTTTCCTATACTCCTCTGCCCCCTCACCATTTTTTGTACTTTTTACCACTTATATTTTTGTACATTGTATGTCCAAAAAGCTAGATTTATCATTACTTTTTATGCATTTGCATTTTAGTGCCTGTAGGAAGTAAGAAGTGGAGTTATATGCCAATACAATATTACTGACATTTGTAATTACCCAAACGGTTTCCTTTACTGGAGGCCTTTATTTCTTTTTGCTGGTTTGAACCACTGTCTAGTGTGCTTTCATTTCAGTCTGAAGAATTCCCTTTAGTATTGCTTGTAGGGCAGGTTTAGTAGTAATGTACTCCCTCAGCTCTTGTTTATTTATCTGAGAATGTCTTAATGTCACCCTAATTTTTAAAGTAGTTTTATTGAGTACACTCTATCCAAAGTGTACGGTCAGTGGCTTTTACTATAATCACAGTGTTTTGCATTCATCACCACAAAAAAATTTCAGAACAATTTGCCCATTTTTTAATCAGGTCATTTGTCTTTTTATTGTTGAGTTGTAGCATCTCTTTACATATCATGGATATTAAACCCTTATCTGATATGTGATTTCCAAACATCTTCTCCCATTGAACCCGCTGCCTTTTCACCCTCTTGACAAAGTCCTTTGATGTGCAAAAATGTCAAATTTTGAGGAGGTCCCATTTATCTATTTTTTCTTTTGCTGCTCGTGCCTTGTGTGTAAGCTCCAAAAAACCACCACCTCCCGTGCAAGATCTTTAATATGTCTCCCTACATTTTCTTCTAGTAGTTTTATGGGTCTGGCTTTTATATTTAGGTCTTTGATCCATTTTGAGTTGATTCTTGTAGAGGGAGTGAGATAGGGGTCCTCTCTCATTCTTTTGGTTGTGGATATCCAGTTCTCCCAGCACCATTTGTTGAAGAGACTGTTTTGTCCCACTAACATAGACTTGGTAGGTTTCTTGAAAACCAGTTGGCCATGGAGGTTAGGGTTTATTTCTGGACTCTCAATTCAATTCCACTGATCGATGTGTCTATCTTTATGCCAATATCATGCTGTTTTGACCACTGTAGCTTTGTAATATGTTTCAAAGTCAGGCAGTGAAATTCCTCCCACATCACTCTTCTTTTTCAGAATGCTTTTGGCTCTTCAAGTGCACTTTCCCTTTGAAATAACTTTGGTAGTTGCCTTTTCTATTTCTGTAAAGTAGGCTGTTGGAATTTTGATTGGTATCACACCGAATCTATGAATCAGTTGGGGTAGGGGTGACATCTTCACAATATTTAGTTTTCCAGTCCATGAACACGGAATGTCTTTCCATTTGTTTAGGTTGTCTTTGATTTCTTTTAGCATTGTTTTGTAGTTTTCTGCATATAGGTCCTGTATGTCTTTTGGTTAAATTGATTCCTAGGTATTTGAGTCTTTTTGTTGCTATTGTAAATGGATTTTTTTTACCTGATTTCCTCCTCAGATTGTTCAGTACTACTGTACAGAAACATTACTGATTTTTGCATGTTGATCTTGTATCCTGCCACTTTGCTGAACTCACTTATTAGCTTAAGTAGCTTTATCGTAGATTCTTTGAGAATTTTCTAAATATAGGATCATGTCATCCATGAATAGTGAGAGTTTTACTTCCTGTTTTCCTATTTGTATGACTTTTTTTTTCTTGCCTAATTGCTCTAGCTAGAACTCCTAGCACAATATTGAATAACAGTGGTGACAGTGGTCATCCTTGTCTTGTTCCCGATATTACAAGGAAAGCTTTCAACATGTCTTCATTGAGTATGATGCTGACTGTGGGTTTTTCATATATACCCTTTATCATATTGAGGAATTTTCCTTCTATTCCTATCTTTCTAAGTGTTTTTATCAAGAAAGGATGCTGGATTTTGTCAAATGCCTTTTCTGCATCAATCAAGATGATCATGTGGTTTTTTCCTTCAATTTTTTTTTTAAACAAATCTATTTTGTTGGTACATATTAATAAAGCATACAATTCATTCAATGTGTACAATAATAGTATTTGGTATAATCTCATAGTTGTGCATTCATCATTTCAATCATTATTAGAGTATTTTCATTATTTCAATAATAATAGTAAACAAAAACTGACAAACAATAAACAAGAAAATTCTTCACCTCTCCATCTCTCTGTTTCCACTTCTTTTTTATTTATTTATTTTTTTTTTTATTTATTTATTTATATATATATATATAAATATATTTTAAGAGGTGCTTAGATTACCGAAAATATTACACAGAACCCCCTGGGATTCCCATGAAGTTTTTAGGTATACTTCCAGAGACTGGAGCCTCTGGCCTACCTATGCACCAGGTGTGTGTGGAATCTCGGTGGAGCTGCAACTCCTACCCTACAGCTCAATGGACTCATCCAAGTCACCTGGCGAGGAGACAACGATGGGCAACGGCCATCCCAGGGAATGGAGAGGGCCTGCATCTGCAAGCAGGATCATCCCACCCACCATATCCATGGGATATAAGCCCTCTCTCACCTGGAGGTAGAGTGGACATCACCATCCCAGTCCCCTCAGGATTGGGGGAAGAACTATGGGCTAGAGTGGACTTGATGGTATTCCTTCAATTTTTTGATGTGGTGTATTACATTAATTCATTTTCATATGTTCAACCACACTTGCATACCAGGAATAAATCCCTCTTAGTTTGATTTATAAGTCTTTTGATATGCTGCTGGATTCTAATTACAAGTATCTTGTTGAGAATTTTTGCATCTATGTTCATTAGAAAAATTAGTCTGTAATTCGCTTTTCTTGTAGTACCTTATCTGGCTTTGTTATTAGGGTGACGTTGGCTTTATAAAATGTGTTGGGTTATTTTCCCTCCTCTTCAGTTTTTGAGAAGAGTTTAAACAGGATTAGTGTTAATTCTTCTCAAAATGCTTGGTAGAATTCACCTGTGAAGCCATCTGGTCCTGGACTTTTCTTTCTTGGGAGATTTTTGATGACTGATTCAATCTCTTTAAATGTGATTGGTTTGTTAAGTTCTTGTATTTCTTGTAGAGTCAATGTAGGTTGTTTGTGTGTTTCTAGGAATTTGTCCATTTCATCTAGGTTTTCTAGTGTATTGGCATACAGTTTCTCAGTTTTTCATAATAATCTCTCTTTTTTAAAAGATTTATTTATTTATTTTCCCCCCCCCCCCCCACTGTCTATTCTCTGTGTCCATTCGCTGTGCATTCTTCTGTGTCTGCTTGTCTTCTCTTTAGGCAGTACTGAAAACTGATCCTGGGACCTTCCGGAGTAGGAGGGAGGCGCTCAGTCTCTTGTGCCACCTCAGCTCCCTGGTCTGCTGTGTCTCTTATTGTCCCTCCTCTGTGTCTATTTTTGTTGCATCATCTTACTGTGCCAGCTCTCCAGGCAGGCCAAGATTCCATGTAGGCCAGCACTCCTGCACAGGCCAGCACTCCATGTGGGCCAGCTTGCCTTCACCAGGAGACCCTGGGAATCGAATCCTAGACCTCCTATATGGTAGACGAGAGCCCAATCGCTTAAGCCACATCTGCTTCCCCATAATATTCTCTTATGATTCTTTTTATTTCTGTAGGGTCAGTCGTAACTTGCCCCCTTTCGTTCCTGATTTTATTTATTTGCATCTTCTCTTTTCCTCTTTGTTAGTCTAGCTGAGGGTTTGTCAATTTTACTGATCTTCTCAAAGAAAAAGCTTTTGGTTTTGTTGATTTTCTCTATTGTTTCTTTGTCCTCAACTTCATTTATTTCTGCTCTAATCATTATTATTTCTTTCCTTCTGCTTGCTTTGCAAATGGTTTACTGTTCCTTTCCTAGTTTCTCCAGTTGTTCAGTTAGATCTTTGATTTTAGCTCTTTCTTCATTTTTAATATAGGAATTTAGGGCTATAAATTTCCCTCTCAGCACTGCCTTTGCTGTATCCCATATGTTTTGATAAGTTGTTTTCTTGTTTTCATTCGTCTCAATATATTTACTAATTTCACTTACCATTTCTTCTTCGACCCAATGATTGTTTAGGAGTGTGTTGTCCAGCCTCCACACATTTGTGAGTTTTCTCTTCCCATGTATTATTGCTTTCCAGTTTGATCACATTATGACCTGAGAAGGTGCTTTGTATAATTTCAGTCTTTTTATTTTTATTGAGACTTGCCTTGTGCCCTAACATGTGGTCTCTCCTAGAGAAAGATCCATGAACACTTGAGAAGAATGTATAACCCGCTGATTTGGGAAGCAACGTTCTGTATGTGTCTGTTAGGTCTAGCTGGTTTATCATATTGTTCAAGTTCTCTGTTTCCTTGTTGATCTTCTGGCTTGTTATTCTATCTAATGATGTGAGTGGTGTGTTGCAGTCTCCAACTATTACTGTAGAGATGTCTATTTCTCCCTTCAGTTTTGCCAGAGTTTGCCTCATGTCTTTTGGGGTACTCTGGTTAGGTGCATAGATATTTATGACTGTTATTTCTTCCTGGGGGATTGTCCTTTTATTAATATATAATGGCCTTCTATATCTCTTATAACTTTTTTTTAATTTAAAGTCTGTTTTGTCCAATATTAGTATAGCTAGCCCTACTTTTTTTTTTTTTTTTTTTTTTTTTACTTACTGTTTGCAAGGAGTATCTTTTTTCCAACCTTTTCCTTTCAACCAGTTTGTATCCCTGGGTCTGAGGTGAGTCTCTTGTAGGCAGCATATGGATGGCTCATGTTTTTTAATCCATTCTGCCAGCCTATATCTTTTGACTGGGGGGTTTAATCCATTCCCATTCAATGGTATTACTGTAAATGCATTATTTACTTCCAACAATTTATTCTTTGGTTTTCATATGTCATATCTTATTTTCATCTGTCTTTTTACTTCTTGGTTATTCTTTCTGCTATTCTTGCCTTCTACACTCTCCTCCAAGCCTCTCTCTCCTGTCTTTTTCTTTTGGACTGTAAGGCTCCCTTTAATACTTCCTGGAAAGGCAGATTCTTTTTTACAAACTCTCTTAGTTTCTGTTTGTTTGTGAATATTTTGTTTTATTTTTTTTTTTTAAGATTTTATTTATTTATTCATTTATCCCCCCCTTGCTGCTTGTGCTCGCTGGGTCAGCTAACCACGCCATGTGGGTGGGCTTGCCTTCACCAGGAGGCCCCGGGAACCGAACCCGGGGCCTCCCATATGGTAAACGGGAGCCCTACTGATTGAGCCACAGCCGCTTCCCATGTTTGTGAATATTTTAAACACCTTCACATTTGAAGGACAATTTTGCCAGATAAAGAATTCTTGGCTGGCAGTTTTTCTTTTCAGTATCTTAATTGTATCATACCACTGTCCTTTTGCCTCCATTGTTTCTGATGAGAAATCCACACTAAGTCTTATTGGGCGACCCTTGTATGTGATGGTTTGCTTCTCCCTTGCTGCTCTCAGAATTTTCTCTTTATTTTTGATGTTTGACATTCTGAGTAGTATGTGTCTCAGAGTAGGTCTATTTTGATTTATTCTGATTGGGGTACGCTGTGAATTTTGGACATGTAAGTTCATTTCTTTCATGAGAGTTAGGAAATTTTCAGCCATTATTCCTCGAATACTCTTTCTGCCCCTTTTCCCTTCTTTTCTCCTTCTGTAACTCCCATTACACCTATGTTGTTGCCATTTGTGTTATCATTCAACTCCCTGACCCCTGCTCAATTTTTTCCATTCTTTTCTCTCTCCAATTTCTGCTGTTCTGTCTTCTGTATCATTTATTCCTTCTTCTGTCATTTCAAGTCTGCTGTTGTACGCCTCTGTTTTTTATCTCACCTATTGTGTCTTTCATTCCCATGAGTTCTGTTATTTTTCTATTCAGGTTTTCAAATTCTTCCTTGCGCTCACTCAGTGTCTTCTTGATGTCCTTTATCTCTTTAGCCATATTGTCTTTCAACTCATTAATTTCATTTTGGAAATATGTATGAATCTTGTTAATTAGTTGTCTCAAATCCTGTGTCTCATCTGGGTCTTTGATATATTCCTTTGCTTGGGCCATTTCTTCCATTTTCTTAGTATGGCTTGTAATTTTTTGCTGATGTCTAGGCATCTGATTAGGATGGTGGGTTTACTCTGATTCGCAATTTCTCTCTCTTTCATAGGTATTTAGTGGTGGGACACTGTGTTACTGCTGTTCCTTGATTCTTGGTTCAACCTATTCTGGGTCTTTAGGATTGTCCCTGTTAGTATCTCAAATCTGGGCCCTGGACCCAGGAATGGGTTGCAGACCTGCTTCCAAGGGCCTTGGGGAAGGAGGGTATAAAAGCAGCAAAACCTCTCTTATTTACTTTTAATTTCCTCCCATGTACTTCCTTGGTCAGCCAGCAGACAGTGATTTTCAGCAGCCTTCTCAGTTCAAAGCCTGGTCAGAATGTGTTCACTGCAACACAAACCAGATCAAGGTAATAGAGGATCCTGCCTGGAGACGAAGAGCTTCATAATTCAAGATTTCTCAGAGGCAGTTCTCCAACCTTTGCTGTCAGCCCCCTCTCTTTTCCTGAGTAAGAAATAATTCCACTCCCCTCTGCATCCTCGACAACCAGTCCTGATCAGTAGGGAGGGTGATTGAGAAGGTAAGATCTCTTTAGTCCCAAGCTGGGTCCCAGGGCAAACAATGGTGCGGCCCTTCCCAGCCTGAAAGGAATCCTGGGACACAGTAGACCGAATTTGTGAATCAAAAGCTGAGTCAGCCTTAGGCTGCATCCCTGTCTCTCTTGTTTATTGGGGAGGTGGGTCCCTGGTACCTCCTTTGTCTGTAGCCACAGGCCTAAGGCCTCAGAATTCAAAATTGCCTATAGGGCGGGGGAGGGTGCCAGCAGCTGTAGCTGCTTTAACTCACAGTTTTGTAGTCAAGATTCTTTTCCTTTGCCCCTCTCTCTTCTGGGCGGTGTCCAGCCTTCCCCCTAGTGTCCTAAACCCTGGAACATATTTTTCCAGGCCATTTCTGCCTGTCCTTTAACTATTTTTCTGGGACAGGAGAGAGTCCTATGTCTTTCTAGGCCACCATCTTTCTGGAAGTTCTCTCCCTCATTTTTGAAAAAGTGTCTCACCATATATAAAATTCTTGGCTGGCAGTTGTTCTGCCTCAGCGCTTTAATTATTTCAACCCACTGCCTCCTTGCCTCCATGGTTTCTGATGAGAAATCAGCACTCAATCTTATTGAGATTCCCTGGTATGTAACACATTGCTTCTCTCTTGCAGCTTTCAGAACTATCTCCTTGTCTTTGGTATTTAATAGTGTAATCAATATATGACAGGGTGTATTTTTCATCATGTTTATCCTGTTTGGTGTTCTTTGAGCTTCTTGGATGTGCATATTCATGTCTTTTGCTAAGTTTGAGAAGTTATCTGTCTTTTTTTTTTTTTTTTTTTTTTTTTACTATTCCTTCTGCCACTTTCTCTCTTTCTCCTTCTGAAACTCCCATAGTGCATATATTGGTGCACTTGATCATGTCCTATAGTTGTCTTAGGCTATTTTTTTCTTTAATATCTTTTTTCTTTCTGCTCCTCAGCCTGACTCATTTCAAGTGTCTTGTCTTCAAGTTCAGTGATTCTTTCTTCTGCTAGGTCCATTCTGCTCTTGGCCATTTTTCATTTTAGTTATTGTGGGCTTCAACTCCAGTAGTTCTGTTTAGTTCCTTTGTAAAATTTCTATCTCTTTACTTAGACTCTCATATTGTTCATCCATAGTTTTCCTGGTAGCCTGTAGTTCTTTCTCTGTACTTTCCTTCATCTCCTTAAACATTTTTAAGGTCTTTGTTTTAGGCAGTATCAGAGAATGAACCCAGGACCTCGTACATGTGAAGCAGGTACTCAACCACTGAGCTACACCTGCTCCCCTTTTAGAGTGTGGTGTTTTTTATTTTTTTAAAGCTCACTTTTTAAAGTTTTTGTTCAGTATGTCCACAATCTCATCCTCTTTGTTGGTATTTTCTGTGTTTTTATCCTCTTCCTTTGCATGGGCCATCATTTCCTGTTTCTTGCTTTGTCTTATACTCTTTTGTTGCATTTTAATATTGTAAACTATATATTTTAAAGTGTTAATTCTGGGATTTATTCCCTGGAATGTCTGCTTCCTGGTTTTGTAACCAGCTGGTGATAAGACAGGGGTTTTCTTGAGCTTCAGCCCTCCTATCAGGAAGGTCTACCCAAGGCAAATGCACTGTGCAGTATTTTCCTGTCCTATTGGGCCTCTGTCTTATCCTGGGCTTTTGCTTGTTATTTATTTTAGAGTTCCCCTATTTACAGGAGTTTTGTTGTCCCCTCTCTTTCCCAGGGGACAGACACCCCTCTCCCATGTAGGCCTCTGTCCCAGACTGTCCACCTCTATAGTTTTTTATACCCCTTTCATTGTCTCACACTGCTTTTGCCTGTGAGGACAAATTCTGGGAGGAGGATCACCCCAGGGAAGACTTCCCCAATTCAGTCTTTCCCAGCCAAAACAGGGCCAGGAACCCACAAAAGGAGTGTACACAAGCTCCAAAGTGCCCTGTGGAGGGGGTCAGGAAGGGCGCCAAAAACGTCTCTGATGGCTTCCCAAAGCTCAGCTTTCCAGGCCTGCCCAGAAAATGCAGCCCTTCAACTAACTTTCCCCGACAGCACTGAGGAAGCCCTGCATCTTTAAATCCCCACCACCTCCGCCCCTGTCCAGGGAGGGTTGAAACAATGGCTGCCACTGCCTTTGTCCAGGGTGGGTTGTAACAAGAGCTGCCCTCAGAGCCTGGGATCCAGCAATCTCAATTTGCTAATCAAAAGCCATGATCAAGTGGTCAGCCTTGGAGAGAGCAATTTACAGTTCTTTACTATAATTTATCAGCCTCTTCCTCTTGTTCTTTCCTGGATGCTGTGCAGTGTTTTTCTGGCCTCTGGAGTTTCAAAATAGTTGTTTCAGACAGTTCCTGCCTGTTTCATAGTTATTTTGATGGAAGGACTGAGTCCAAGAACTCCCTATTCCACCATCTTTCCCAGAAGTCCCCTCAGTCTTCTTTCATTTATTTCAACAATGTTTTTCACAGGCTTCAGTATATAAGTCTTTTTTTTTTTTTTTTAATTTTTTTAAATTTTTTAAAAAAGATACTTAGATTACATAAATGTTACACAAAAAATATAGGGATTCCCATATGCCCCACCTCCCACTCCTCCCACAACCTCCCACATAAACATCTTTCCTTAGTGTGGCACATCACCTGCAATGGATATACACATCCTGGGGCTTTGCCACTAAGCATGGACCATAGTTCACATTGTAGACCACACTCTCCCCCACACAGTTCTGCATGTTATATGGTGATATAAAATGGCCTATATCTGCCATTGCAGTGTATAAGTCTTGCACTCCTTTTGTTAAATTTATTCCTATGTATTTTATTCTTTTTGATGCTATTATGAATTGAATTGTTTTCTTAATCTCATTTTTCGATTGTTCATTCCTAGTGTATAGAAATATAATTGGTTTTTGTATATTGATCTAGGTTATATAATCTGTTGGCATACATTTGTTTATAGTATTCCATTAAAATCCCTTTATTATTATAAGGTCAGCTGTAATGTTCCTCTTTCATTCATGATTTTAGTAATTTGAGTCTTCTTTCTTTTTCCTTGGTCAGTCTAACTAAAGATTTCTCAATTTGTGTGATCTTTTCAAAGAATTGACTTTTGGTATCATTGATTTTCTCTACCTGTTTCTATTCTCTATTTGAGTTATTTCCACCTAATCTTTATTATTTCCTTCCTTCTGCTTGCTTTGGCTCATCTCTTCCTAGTTTCTTAAGGTAGAATGTTAAGTTATTGATTTGTGGTCTTTCTTTTTATTATACGCATTTAACAGCTATAAATTTCCCTTTAAGTACTACTTTCACTGCACCCCCGAAAATTTGGTATGTTATATTCTTGCTTTCATTCACCTCAGAATATTTTCTAATTTCCCTTGTGGTGCCTCCGTGGACTCATTGATTATTTAGGAATGTGTTGTTTAAGTCTCACATGTTTGTGACTTTCCCAAACTTCCTTCTGTCATTGTTTTCTAATTTCATTCCACTGTGATCAGAGAACATACTTTGTATGATTTCAATCCTTTTAAATTTATTGAGCTTTTTTATGACCTAAAATATGGTCTGTTCTGGAGGATGTTCCATGTGTACTTGAGCAGAACATGTACCCTGCTGTTGTTGGGTGGTGTGTTCTATAGATGTGTGTAAGGTCTAGTTGGTTTATAGTGTTGTTGAAGTCTACTATTCCTTAATGATCTTCTGGCTAGTTGTTCTATCCATTCCTGACAGTAGTAGGGTTCTGAAGTCTCTAGCTATTATTGTTGAATTATCTATTTCTCCCTTCAATTCTGTCAGTTTTTGCTTCATGTATTTTGGGGGTCTGTTGTTTGGCACTAAATGCACTTTCTATCAAGTGTCTGGGTGCATCAATTTGACTTCCTGCCAGCACTCTCAAAATTAGCCCTTGAATCAGCAGGAACAATGGTGATGCATGCTTAACATTTAAGAGTAATGAGCACCTTATGTTCTCCTCTATCAGAGATGACATCTTTCTGGATGGTTGGTAAATAAGTCTTATCTAGACATAGATGTTCTTTGAGAAATAAAGAATTCCTGGAAATTATTCCGGTTTTACATCTTTTTCTCTACTTCTGAGGAATATGAGCTGAACTGGACTTTTTCCCTAATTTTCAGTTTCCCAGAGGAATAAAGTTATAATCAGTGAATTAAAGTCAGATTTCTGAGCCCATTACTGATCCTGGTTAACAATGTTACCTTCAGCCCTTGCTGGAGAAGCTAGTCTTGCTTTTAAGTAGTAATTTCCCTTAGAATACAAGGACTTGGAAAGCCTATAAGAACACATTTCCAGGGGACACCAGACTTGAGGTGGCCAGGATGCCAGTAACATTCTATAGACATCCCTTCTGTGCCCAGTATGTACTAGGTACATCCCAACCTTTAAGAAGCTATAATATGGCATCAGGAAGAAGATAAACAAGAAAATCAGTATATTACAATTCAATAAATATTGTGACAGCATCAAAAGAAGATGGTAGGAGTAGGACAGAGTGGTGAAGGGAGAGAGCACACGTCCCCCAGTTGGGCTTTATATTGGTTCTTTTGAGATCAACAAAATCCAAAATCAAGGCAGTTTGACTGATGTGGGGTATGGACTAGAGAATAACTTGAGATAGTGGGGCTGTGTGTGGACCCACAGGAGTTGCGATCATTCCAACTCTCACTCATTGCCCTACAGCAGTGTTTCTCAAAGTATTGTCCATGACCCACTGGTTAATCTCAAAGGACTTCCTAAATGCAGAAATTCAAGTGCTTTTCCTCAGTTGTTAAACAGAAAATGGGGATCAATTCCATAGGTTTTCACTTTTATACATGACCAAAAGCTACTAAGGAAGTTATTAAGAATCGCAAAAATTTCCCATTTTTGTGTGTCCTAGTTTAGTATGGAATCATGAAGTCTGGCTGCCACACAACATGTGGCCATACTGCAATGGCCAACATAGAGAAGAGGAATTCCTGTAACTTTTTAGAATGACAGTGATTTCTAGTGTTTCTTCAGTCCTAGGGTTTTCAATTCTGCTATCTTGAGCTCATTAATATAGTTGTAGAATTCTTCTTAGAGTTTATCTTTGCTAATCGTTTATTTTCCTTGTAATTGATCCATTATTACACTTTAATACTTATTTTGTTCCTCCCCAATTCTTTTTTACCACTGGGTTTTTACCATTGGAAAAAGAGAAAAGATAGTGGTGTAGGCAGGTTGTGTTGTCTTTTTTGCTCTGCCTGAAAAGATTAAGAACTATTGCCCTAGAGGAACTGTTTGGTCTCACCAGACTATTCCATTAATGGTGCCCTGGACATTCCATGTGTCCAGAGTCTATCTCTGAGCTTCTGTTTAAACCATTCCATTCCCACTGCCTCCTTGAATTTTCCCCTGATCCCAAATCACTGTGCATTCTCCCTCTCATAAGTTGTAACATTTATTATGGCTACTGTCTACTTATTAGTGGATCATAAACTGCCATGTGATACCTCGAATCATTAAACTGTTATCTAATTTTTGAATTGTTATCCACCTTTTGAAGCATTTTATCTTTCCACCAAGATGTAAGTATCAGGGACCAAGTTTTATATATATGCACAGAATAAAGAAAGTTCCCATGTCACAGAAGCTAGTTACAATGGTTATTTACTAGGCACCTGTGGTCTGATCTGAGAGTTGGGAGGGAGCAAAACTGGACACAGAGTCAGGACACCAGCCCTAAGCATTTCTCTGGGTTCCCTAGAACCTTTGTCCATGAAGTCTGAGGCAGCACCTGCTACAGCTACAAGCAAACAAGCTGACAGTGGATTCTGACCATGAACCTGGAGGATTCGCAATAATGTAGCGAAAAAGTAGGAATGGAAGTATCAGAGGCTGCCTGGTTTTCTGACTGTGCTGCTGGTCCTGCCTCTTCATCTGACTCCTGGACTTGCTTAAATCACCATCTGGCCACCTTGAATCACAGCCAGGAGAATTCCAAGAGCTATGTAGCTGAACACCCTACTTTTCCTTGCTCTGTGCCTGTTCCAATCTGGATCAGGGCCCCATTTGGGATACTCCTGTTCTTTTGGTTTTGACTTGGGATGTTCTGTCTCTGTGTTGCCTGGTTCTGGTTCCTGACTGAGTCCAGGCCCAAAGTCCTTCTCTGTAAACCTAGATCCCTGATCCCCAACTGGCTATTCATTGGCCTTTCTAGTTCTTGTCTTATAATGTTTAATTGATTTCCACGAACTATTCTAGCCATGATGTAGGGCATGGAAAGAATCAAGATTTCCACTTAAAAAGAGGCACTGAACCTCAGTTGAAAAGAAACGTTGTTCAGTATTATATGTCCCAAACAATATTGTAATAGTTATAACCTGGAACCTTGACTCTAGTGGTTTTCACGGTACATGACACTATGGACTTATTCACTCAATTCTTCAAGCCAACAATCTGTTTGATGAAATTGGACAATACACAGTGAGGGGGGTGGGTGATGAAGTGGTTGTCCAAGAAATTGGAAATCAATCCAACCAGTGAGGTGTTAAGTGATGGCTGGACCACGTATTGACTCCATCAATGTTAAGAAATGCTCTCCCTTCTGGGACTACAACCCATGGCCATAGAAGTCAAAATCTCAGACATATTTGCAAGAGAAGTACCTGATAAGTCAAAAGCAAATCAACTTAATACCTCTCCCACAAGAAATAAAGATCATTTCTTGGCTTAAAACAATAGCTGTACTCATTTGGAATTCAAACCAGTTACTGACAACTTATATTTTCACATTCCTGCAAGAATAAGGACAAACAGGCCTCTCTAAGTAGCTTCGCATTGTTAGAATTTGTTTAGGAGAGAAGAATCATTAGTCTTGTCCGAGAAAATGAAGTAACAAAAAATTGTCCTGGATACCTTGGTACCTTTTCAATATTTTATTGAGTTGCCATTGTTCCCTGTAACCATAGATCCAAGGCTGCTGAATCAATTTCACTGTTGAATATTACTGCAAGATCCTCTCTGAGCTATTTTTTAAAATAGCATTCCTTTGAATCTTCAAAACCAAGTTCTTCTGAAACTGGAACTGGGATTAAATTTAAGTCGACATGGATTTCATAAAAGCAAAACCCTTTAAAGCTTGCATTAAAAATTCATGTGTCTAACTGAACAGCCTTGGTTGTGTAATGATAGTAAATAAATAAATGAGCAAACTCTTAGCGTCAGAATCTAGAATATAGGTTACCAAGAGATAGGGTGTGGCTAGGGAATGGGAAGTTAAGGCTTAAAATGTTCAGGGTTCCTATTTGGAAGGATGGAAATGTTTGGGTAATGGATGACGATGATGGTAGCACAACATTGTGAACCCAATTAACAGCACTGAAATATAGACCTGAATATGACTAAAAGGGGGGAAGTATTAGGTTGTATATATGGTAGCAAAATAAAATAAAATAAAAAATCCATGGAACTCCACTACACAGTGAACCCTAAGTTAAACCATGGACTTTAATTAATAGTACAAGTATGAATTATAATGGTACTCTTATAAAAAATATGCTATCACCAATTGTAACAAGGTGCTGGTGGTGGGGTGGTAAATGGGCATCCTGTATTTATGCATGATTTTTCTGTAAACCAGAAATAAATAAATAAATGAAATCAAAAGTTCATTTCCCTTCTCAGGGCTTTCTCACAAAGCGGTTCTGCAGCTTTGTCCCAAGCATACAGAAATATTTACTCTCAGCTTGGCAACACAAGCAGGACTGAGGAAAATTATACTAAGACATCCGTTTGTTCTATTACATCATAAATAATAACCAGTGCACATAGCCATGCTTCAGAAGTCTGTTCCCTTTCATGTCGCTCTGTCCCCATCAGCTCATTCTGAGGTCATGGAATCCACTGTTTCCTTCTTACTCCTTTGTTCTTTTATGTAACTGTGCTGAAAACACTAAACGCTGTTCTTTTCACTTCAAATGGCTCCCATCCTTCTAGGCTATAAAGAAATCGGCTTGGCAGAACTACCTTGCAAATGCACCACCAAGCCCACATAAGCATGACACAAATAACATTGCTGGGACGAGCTGGATTGTCTCACAGAACATTCTGTCCTGGAATATGTCTAGGGTAGAAGACACAGCAGGGCCCCATCACTGCGCTTGCCTCCGCTATCTACATGGTGAGAAGAGCTCACCCTTCCCACCACCAGGGAGTGTGCGATCAATCTGTAATGTGATGGTGGGAGGAAGGAGTTGAGTGCTGTAACAAGTAGTTAGCAGCACTAACTGTGAAGTCACACACCCTCTCCCCCTGCCCCCTTTTTAGCTGCATGAGAGAGAGGGAATATCACTTAGTCTCTCTAACTCATCTCAAGAGTGGGGCAATAATTGGGTGTCATGGGGCTTAAAAGAAACAATGGATATAAAGTTCTTCTCATAGTACCTGGCACATGAGACATGCTTCATCAATGTTTCTAGTGCCCAGCACATAGCAGATACTCAATTGGATGAATAAATTAGTTAAGTGGATGAATGAATAAATGAATGAATGAATAGTCAACCAGATAAATACCTGTTTTATGTTCCCAGTATAGAGTCTTCTCTTCTAGACTTAAACTTCTGCTTAAGAAATGGAATAGGCTGTTCACTGTGGGTTCAATAATCTTGGATAAAGGGCAGATTTGCTCCCAGGGGCTCATAGGAAAAAGAATGATGACTTGGGCCAAATTCCATATTACCCTGCTGGCAGAATTTCCATACCAGTCCAAAGGAGCCAGGTCTGTAGATGGAAGGCAAGGCTAAGTCCTCATCAAGGGCTCATTATCGAACAGATACAATATAAAATGAAAAGGTTGCAGACCCTGCTTGCAGTGCCTTATTGGGTGGGGCCTAGAGTTTTGAGACTACCCTTGACCTGTCCACACTCAGAGTGAGTACTGGTTCTTCCTGATCTGCCTTACACGTGTTTCAATGCCTGAACTCTTGGATCTCTGCCCGCTTTATGCTTGCAGACCATCTCAGCTCAGGTACAGCTCATTGCTCTTTGTGGCATCCAGGTAGGGAAACAAGCATGGGATGGTAGAGGGCTCTTTGAAGCCCATTCCCAAGCATCTTTCCTCTCCCAACCAGATCCTTCCCCAACTGAGAAGGGCAATCAGAAAGAGGACAGCAGGCAAACATCTTCAGTGGATCTCTGGCTGGTATGGAATAAGATAGGCACAAAGCTTGCACCAGAAAACCTTTGCACTACTTACCACTGGTAATTAATAAATGCTTCTGGAATTCAAGACTCCTTCTGTGAAAGGCTTCCTCAAACCATTTTATAGTGGCCTTGCTAGGATAATGGAAATATTTTTTCACTCACCTTTTTTTCTTTCAACTATTGTTCAGCTTTGGGGACATATTTCAGTTCACTTTTAATATTCTGGATCTCTGATAGGTTAACCGCAGGTCCTGGAAGTTTCTTTGCTCCTGGAATTGGCTTCTTCTCCTCATCCGAGGTTGGAGGAACACCCTGAAGAGAAAGGAGAAAAAAGCCAACTCACTGAAGGAGACATTTGGTCTCCCTGGGTCAGGGACATGAACTAGAAGAAAAATTTTAAAAGAATAATGTCAGAGTGTGATTCTAGCAGAATGACTTTCTCTTGTGCCATTGAGACAGCCTCAGAGTTTCCATCAGACCTCCTGAAGCTCATAGAGAAATGTGGAATAAAGTTGGGAGAAGACAAGTGACTTCCACATGACATAGAAAACACCAGACTGCTGTTTAATATTTGATAACATAAAAATTACCACTCATTAGATAGATTTGTGTTTCCAAGAGAACAATCATACAGGATCAAATTAAATTTGATAGTATATGATCATAATATGCCTCAAGTGCAGGGCTGGCTCTAAGAATGACTTAGTCCAGGAGTTTTCAAAATTTTTATTTGGGGTGCAGTGGCTGAAAGCCTTTGTTCCAGTGACATCTTTGGAATGCATAAAAAACTGAAACTGATATAAGCAAAACATCTTTGAATATGGGCAGGATGGCAGGGAGCGACAGAGATGGCCCAGCTCTCTCCTACTGCTGGGGGAAGTATTGTCAATTTCCTGTCATTTAGTACTTTCGTGTTTTGGTCACAGCTTTCAGACAAGACCACACCCTATACCTTTTTGTGGCTCTTCCAGTGCCTGGTACAGTGGTGAACACCCATACTTGCTGATTGTTTAACTCTTTAATTCCAAGAATGTACCAGAGTGACAAATCTATGGCTCTGTTTACATATGCCAAGCATCCATATTCACAGTAACTATAAAACAATATCAGTTACTGTGTGTGGTTCATAGAACTCCAGCTCATTACTACAGGAGAAAGTTGCGTGTAAACCATTCCTCATATTTGCTGGAGGTGGGGGGGGCACAGTCTCCACTGCCCTGGTAGGCAGGTGTTAGAGGAACATTCGATCACCGTGGCAGCCATGAGAAGGTGCCTTTCAGATCAGTTTACCGCAGGGAGGGTAATTGAAACCCGTCCCTCCCCATGCTGAGGTCACACTTCCCACGGGCTGCTCCCAGCCCGTGACTGAGTACAGTGGGTATAGAAGGCAGGCCCAGGCTGGGAGATGGGGGACTCCTCTGACAAGTAGCTTTGGCTCGCAGACTCCCTGCCAGCCTTGCCCGGTCCTCAGAACAGCTCCGCAGTGTAAGATGCTTCTGCCCAACCTTCCTTCCTTCCCTTTCTCCTGGATCATGGTCTGATGACTCGCCTCACAGCCACCTGTGGCTCCCTCCCATTCTCCTTCACAGGTGTTTTCCCCAATAACTATTTGGCACATCTAATGCCATCTTTGGGTCTGCTTTGTAGAAGACCCAAACTTACAATTGTCCATGGAAGAAGACACTGGCACCTAGAATAGGCAAATTTCTAGAGACAAAGTAGAACAAAGGTTACCAGGGGCTGGGAGGAGGGGAGACGGGAGTTACTGCCTAATGGGTACAGAGTTTCTGTTTGGGGTGATGAAAAGGTTCTGGAAATGATTAGTGGTGATGGTTGTACAACACTGTGAATGTAATTAATGGTACATTTTAAAAATGGTTAAAATGGCAAGTCTTAGCACAATAAAATTTTAAATGAGAGAGGCTGGCAGAGCTCCATCTGCCTGGCCAACAACTGGGTGAAGCAAAACAGTTCCAGGGAAAAGTAATAAGAAACTGCATTTTGGGGGGGGGGAGGGGTCTCAGTTTCAAGTCCTATACCCCAATCCAGCTTAACCAGGGGGCCCTGTGATTCGAGTGTTAAAGCTGATGCTGTGTTCCGGTTGCCATCTGGCTCCTAGTTCTCAAATTGGTTAGAACCTAAAGGGAAAGGGAAGAAAGTGTTCAAGCTTCCCCAAACTCCAGCGAACGACTTGGAAGACACATCCTTTAGAGAAATGTTGTTAAATTGCTAATTTGAGGGGATGAGTGGAAATAGCAAATATCGAGGTGCTGTTCTTCAGTTAAGGGCCAGTGATTTCCCCTGTAGTCATTTTCTAGTGCTGATGGAATAGCTAACACGTGTCACCTACACAAAGTAAGAAAGTAAGCCGATGTAGATCATTCCTATTGTAAGTACCTGGAAAATATTCTTTCTTCAGATCGATATACAGAGCCATGGTATTGGCTTCCTTTTGCCATACACACACATTCATTCAT
Source organism: Tolypeutes matacus (assembly GCA_026826555.1). Lineage (NCBI taxonomy): Eukaryota > Metazoa > Chordata > Mammalia > Cingulata > Chlamyphoridae > Tolypeutes > Tolypeutes matacus. The sequence continues at coordinate 5,818,624 of JAKSZT010023082.1, forward strand.
TCATAAATGCAGATTTAGAAGCAATAATCAAAACTGTTAAGCATTCCACTTAGAGAACAACTTATTGCAAAATGATCTTTGCAAGGCTTTTAGAAAGAAATGTTGAACACAAGGCTATAAAGCGTTTTGGGTTTTTTAACATGTGTAATGGTCAGTTGAAAAATGGTTCCTCAGTTCCAAATGTTCCCATGGTGGTTAGGTGGGTAGATCTTAATAAAGAAGCATGAAGGAGAAAAATGTTTCCGATTCCTTCTGTTAAATTCCCGGGCAAGTCACAATCGCTATCTTTGTACATCAAAATCTGATATATTGGCAAATTTAACACATAAAGCTAATGTGTGTAATTATATGTACGTGTGCAAAGATTTATTAGGTGAACATACACAGATTAACAATGATACCTAATATTACACACTTCCCTTTCAAGTTATTAAAAGCTCAATGCACTGTGTTTTTTATTTGTCAAGGTAAGACTTTTAGCACTTGGTTTGGTAAGGCTGTATATAATGGAAAATTTAAAGTGGAATATTTAATAATTAGGCATTATGATAATGACTAGGGAAGCGGGTAGTGTTGGTGCATTTTCATAACTGAATCTCCTCTCATCGTTTTAAAACATAAAGGGAATTACATTCCATTTCCTCTATGACTGTCTCATAATTATAAGGCGGGAACAAGCAGGGTTCCAGATGGCTGCATTTGACTAATAAACACATTCTCTCTCTCTCTCTTTCTCTCTTTCTCTCTCTCTCTCTCTCTCTCTCTCTCCTTTCAGTAGATATTTGAATTGAGAAGGGGACATGGAAGAAATTCTTTGGTTTAGATAAAGGGGGCATGAGAGCAGCCCACTTTCAAGAATGGCTATTATAAAGGGAAATGATTCCTTTGGGATGACCAAGTATTTGTAAAATTTGGCAAAATGGTGGGCCAGACATGGCAGTGAACACAGGCCTTGTTGGATGACCAAAGACTCGTCCTGGCTTCCTTGCTGGGGTGCACCCTTTTCTTCACACCCACAAAAGGCTGCTGGGGTCTCAAGCTAACCCACCAAATCCTGCTTGACCCTCACTGTAGCCAAACCAAGCTGCCTAACTGCTCCCATTACGATGTTTCCATGAGATGTTTATTCCAAGATCTAGCACAGAACTTGGGTCCTTAAGTCCTACTTAAGGTCTCTGTAAGACCCCACGAGTTCTGAGAGCTAATTTCTGCTCCTATGGGAAGAGAATAACAGCCCTTGCACCACCCTCCCACCCCATGCATCCCATGCGAAAAGGGCAGCACAGTTCAAGAACTGCTCCTCCTAGGATCTCTGGTTTTCAGTGGGGAACTCGCTCCCTCCATCCTGTGAAGAATATTGGTGGGCCATTTGTATATGTGGCTGGTCATAAGGTAGGTGTTCATAAACCAGGCTGTATAAGTTCTAGGTTATTAAAAAAAGCCTTTAGAATGTCCTGGAATCATCAAATTGGGAGCAATGCAAGAGTGAGAACAAAGTGCTTCCCCAGCCCCTAACTGAGACATTTGTGTGGGAGAAAGTACCCAATGTACAGCGAAGAACCAAAGGCCATCTGTACCACAGAGGAAAGTTGAGATGCAAGCCCCCAAAACAACTGTTAGATCAGTTAATTTAGTGAAAAAAGAGGGTCAAATGACTTTCCAGCTGATTGTCAAAGCAATGACAGACACAGCTTAAAGGAAGTACAGGAACAAAATCTAATTACAGATAAATGGAGGTGTCTGAAAAATTCCATTGTTCTCCCCTGCCTTTTTCATACAACATGCAAAACAATAGGCCTGGGAGTCCTTTGTGAAAATTGGATAATTTGATGAATCAATGAAAAATCATTTATTGGATACCTACTAGGCTATGCCTGCCATGTCCATTTTATTGCTGAGTCTTTCCTCACAGCAACCTCTGAGGAATGAAGGGTGGGGTGGATTGCATTAGGTACCCCAATTTCGACCTGTTCTTAATCTTAATTCGCATCCCTGTGGGTGTGAACCCATTGTAAATAGGACCTCTTGAAGATGTTATTTTTAGTTAAGTTGTGGCTCAACTGAATGAGGGTGGGTCTTAATCTGGATTACTGGAGACCTTGTTCAAGAAGGCCACAGGGAGAAGGGGCAAGTCACTGGAAACCTGGAAGAGAAAGGAGAGGATATTGTCGTGTGACAGGAGGCAGGGATTCAAGCCAAGGAACCCCAAGGATTGTCAGCAACCATCACCAGAATGCTAAAATTTCAGAGAGAAAGTAAACCTTGCTGATATTCAGACTTCTCCTAGCCTCAAAATCATGAGCCAATAAATTCCCATTGTTTAAGTCAACCAGTCCCTTATGTAGTGTTTGTGATAGCAGCTCAGGCAAACTAAGGTACAGGGGATCCTGCTTTGCAGACAAAAACTCAAAAATACTTGACCAAAGTCCCAGAGGGAGAGCTCAGGATCAGGAGTTATTTTAACAGCAAAGTTAGCAGCATCAGAACTTGGGAATCCATCACCATGAAAGCAAGGTAAGAGCAGGTCTTTTCAGCTGGTATGCTCAGAATATTTATTCATCAAGGGTGACCTAGTGGCCAAGAAACTCCACAACTCGGTGATGTCATCACTCAAATATTCCATCTCCTCCTTTCAAGAATTATCTTTCTATTGATAGGTGGCCAGAACCACTAACTTAGGGCCATGTCAGGAATATTCACTGGAAAAAAGATTAGATTCAGGATAATCAAAATTTTATTAGAAAACTCCAAAATGGTGATAGGTGTTCTTTTGGGGCAAATATCAAAAATGTCACTGCAAAAGTGAAAAAGCCTTTTTAAAAGGATGGAATACAGTTTGCTATGCCTTGTGGCCCTATTTGATTCCATTTCCCTTCTCTTGTGCTAATGAAAGGCATCAAGGCCTTAATTTTTTTTTTCTTTCTTTCTCAGAATCAGGCCTTTCTGGTTTCATGACAAAAGTCACAATTGGGGAAGAAATATCAGCATCTGGGGAGGGAACTCTTCTCTATTTACTGTATTCATTATTAACTGTAGCAATTTTGACCTCCATTTTAGAAGACCAAGTATCTGAATTTGGGAGAGAAGTTCAGAAATGCATGCTTCACAGACCTCCTTGCAAAGTCCTCTCTTCAAAGGAAATACCCGGAAATTGAGGTTTTATGTGTGTTTTTAAAAAATCCACAAGGAATTTAATGAGCACTACCTGCCCTCCTACTCGAGTTCATCACTCATCAGAAGCTGCACTAAATACATCCTGCTCAGATAGATACAAACCTCCAGAATGAAACTGAGCGAAGCTAGTGACTATTGCTAGACCAGAAGCATCTGAGAGGCTATGCTTTCCTTCCTTGCCCCCACAGACACATGCAGTCAATCAACGAAGAAGATGTTAACTCGGTATCTTCAAGGAACCGTGCCAGGCGCTTAAATTTGGCGGAAGGGAAGGGCAGGGTGTTCCATAGATGATCAAACAAGGCAAACAAAGAAATGTATGTACTAAATCCTGAGTCCCTGACACACATCCAGCCCTCGCCACACCTCTGTTCCCCTCTAGTGAGGATTTGAGAGGGGAAAGACAGTGCTGAGCTCTGCTGAGCCAGCTCTGCTGGCGAATTTGTCCTCACCTCCTCCGTTTCAGGAGTAAATTCTTTTTTTCTGGGGGGTTGCCCAGCTCCTGGCCGAAAGGCTCCCATTGGGATATTGATGTTTGCCTAAAAGACAAAAATGGGGAAGATTTAGCTGATGACACTCTGAGACTGTAATCACCGTGAAGAGAAATGCTTCTGAAAAGTATATCTTGCAAGCTTTTCACCTCCGAAAAATTGCCGCAATGACAGGACCAACATATGCAAAGGAAAATAGTCAAATGTGGCTTCCATTTGTTACAGATTACAGATTACAAAGTACCCATCCTTAGGTGTGCCTGGTGGTTTTACAGTTCCCTATTAGATGGAAGAATTTACAGGCAGTTTTTCTGGCTGTTGCCCTCCTGTGGTACTGAACACTTTCCTCTCCCTGGGAAGTGCAAGATATAATGCTTAGGAAAGGAGGAAAGCGCCTATGCAGAAGCCATCCCCGGCCTCAGCCCTCCATGTTCCTTCAGATGGGGTGAGGGTTGGGGGAGACTAGGCTTTCACACCTCCTAAGCTGCCGCCTCCTTTCTACAATGTCCTTAAGTCCCTGTAATTAATTACACTCTTCTACTTTCTCCCCAACACAAGGCTGTGTGGGTCAGTGAGTAAGGAGAGTGATGGAAAGTTAAGTTCCCTTTGTGTCACATTTCATAGATTCTTGTCATTTATTAAGATATACTAAGCTCCATCCAACATAAAATACCTCCTAGTAAACATACAATATTCTAAACTTTAAATAATGTAAGGAATATACAGAAAAAGTAATTTGAACTTGGGGAAGAGAATATATAAACTTGAATTTTGTCCACATTTGTTCAGAAATTAAAAGGCAAAAAAATTTAATGCAGACCAAATGGTCTTCAACCGGTAGTATCATTAGCATAAAAACAAGCATTGAAGAGGTTTTGTTTGTTTGTTTGTTTAGGTACATAATTTTTGTCCACTTAACACTGCCTTATGGGTAATTGAATATGTGAGCTTGAAAAGTTGAAATTTCACTTTTTTAAAAAAAATTATTTATTTATTTTTTATTGTGGGTAAAAATCAAATTTTTCACAATACATACCAATATTTGTAAAACGATATATAAATATATATGCATATATGTACATTTGCTTACAAAAATGTTATTTATATATATATATATATATATTTTTTTTTTTAAAGGTGCTTAAGATTACCTAAATTTCACTTTGATGTTATGCATGAAAATGATGCCTGAGAAAAGGGAGCAAAATACCGTTACCTTATGACAGATCGGATGGTTTTGGTCCATAGCAAACAGCGAAATGATTAGGAATTCTCATAAAATTCATTTGGAACTGCCTGGTACGAGCTCTATTGCCAGGAGAACGTTTAACCCATGACACAGGAAGTATCCAGTGACCAACATTCATGCCCATTCATGCAACATGGCAATCATGAAGTGAATAGTGCTGATTCCCACAGAAAGAAAACAGGTCCAAAGTTCTTGAGGCAGATAACAAGGTATATCACCGTGGAGCCATTCTGAGGCCAACAAGTCAAGAAGTAGTTTTGATCGGTATGAACCATATATGCTAGAATATAAATGCAGCACAATTTTATAGGGAGGCATTTTGGAAAACCTAAGGCTGAGCCTTCTATGCTATTCCTCTGCTTAGTAGAAATATCAGGTGGCCTAGAGCGGGAGGAGGAGGGGCATAAGACAAGGGGGAAACATGTCTTATATGGTGGCAAATATGGTGCTATATCCCATTAATTCCAAGATGTACCTCTTTTAATATCTCTGAAATGAGAATATGTCTTACAACAAATGGTATCTTAAATTTCAATAGGCACATTTGTTTTCTTTATTGATAGGACACAAAATAATGGTATTTTACAATCGACAGTGTCTTAGATTTGATGAAATGTCATTAGGGTCTTGAAATAAGATCTAAACAATATATGATCTATGTTAGACCAATAGACAATTTCCACCACGACAGTTTGGACACAAGGGGGAAAAGGTCTGTATAGGGACTATTTGGGGAAAGGTTAACTGGTTAAAAATTTAGTTAGATCACAAGTATCCCAACTCAATCTGTGAATATACTAAAAAAAAAAAAAAAAAAAAAAAAAAGCATTTTCAGGGGGCATCTTCCTAATGGTGAATTTATGTTAACATGTTGTTTCTGAAAGACTTGATTGCTAAATTACCCCCATTTAATCAAGTGCCATCAGTAAAGCACATGCTATGGCTTAACCACCTTTCCCTGTTTGGAGATTAATCTTAGCAATGCATATAGCCTCTCCATCGTCCATGGGTCACTTATGGTAGCGAAAAGAACCCTAAGCTAGGAGTTGCTAGGGATTCTCAGGACTTGAAAAGGTGACAACTGCTCTAGGGCTCATTTTCCCATGTGCAATATGAGTGTTAGACTACATCAGTGGTTTTCAGACTGCTTAGCCATGAAACCCTTCCTCCAAGCAAAGGAGTGTAAGAACACCTAAAATAGTGCAGGTGGAGCTGCTCTGGTTGAGGCGGTAGGGAGCCCAGAACGCCATCTGCTTCCCCCAAGCCCTCATCCACGAGCAGCTCCTTGGAACGTGGGGGCCCAATCTGCCAATCATTGAAAGAGAGAGACCTACGTGGAAGCGTAGTTGGTTCTGCCTATTGTGAAGATGTCTGTTATTTACTTTAAACTCCTTTAGCATCTATAAGTGCAGGTTGTTTTAAACTTCAACTCCAAGAACTCAGTCGCTCTAATTGAAAGTTCATCCTCCTGGGGTGGTCTGGTGGTAGCATATCACCAAGACCATATTCCCAGGATCGCTACTCCAAGTGCTTCTGTTAGCCACGTCTCCACCAACGCCTGAAGCTTTGATGGTTGAGGAAATGTCAAAAATGGGTGAAGAGCATAATGAGCATTAGAAATGGCTTTTACTGGTGAGAATAAAGGATGTTAAGCTATGTCGATTGCTTAAAATATTTTCGAGACAATTCCCACTCTGCTGAATCCAGTATAAGAATCTGGGGTCTATAACTTGCACCTTCAAGGAAAAGGCTCAAAGTTCCATCCCTAAACGGGCCGGGCTCCAGCTGTTGACAGTGAGGCTTTCCAGCTGGCTGCTGCCAACTGAGGGGAACAGAATCCTGTCGTCCCACCTGCCTCACACGACCCTTTTATGTGAGGTGGCAGTCGCTTGGGGCACTTCAAGGGAGGAAAGCTGAGGTTTCATCGAGCTCACAGAACACACTGTACCACCTGCCTTGTGCTTGCTTGCTAATGAATGTGTTTAAGAAATGTCTCAATGAGTGGCCGAGTTTGGTCTGAGACTGGTTTCCATCTTAACCTGGTGGTGATGTTGGGGACAGCAGCTACCACCCCTCCCCCACCCCACCCACCACCTTATTTGCATACACACACACAAACGAGTTCAGCCTAGGTCGTCACAGCACCTCGATCCGCATAACAAACTTCTGAGGGTAGAATGATCATCATCATTTTACTGTTGAAGAAACTGAGCCTCAGAGAAGTTAGATAATTATTCATCACACAAATAGTACAAAGGAAAGCCAGAATTCCAAATCAAAGCTGCCAGATATTAGGGACCCACCTTTTCACTATGGAAACAGTCCACAGAGCTCGTTTCACTTGACCGAAGTTAGCTCTAACCAGCTCTAAAATTCTCTAAAGCAGCTTTTAAATTGCAGACTTACGCTCTGAAAACTGCCTTCAAAAAGGAGCACACAACATGGATAATTCTAAACTAGGTAGCAAAGACAAGCCACATTGAAAAATGAACCATTAGCTCACTGACTTTTTTTTTTTTTTTTTAACATGGAGACATTTTTCTTCTTTAAAGCATCACTCAAAGAAATGAGGGACCTAAATGGGCTTTTTTTTTTTATTATTTTATTTTTATTTTACCAGGAGGTCCCGGGGATCGAACCCAGGTCCCTCCATATGGGAGACGGATGCCCAACCATTTGAGCCACATCCACCCTGCCTAAATGGGCTTTTTGATAGCAAATATTGACAGGAACCAAAGCAGCAGCCTAGGCGCTGAGTGTTCAGGCGTTAATGTACACCAAGAAGGGAGTGGAAGAGGAGTGCTTTGTAAACGGACCTGCATTGCACTGATGATAAGATGATTAGGGAGGTTCCATTAGTACCATTGCCCGGCAGTGATAACTGAGTGACAAATTATAGACTAAATTATAGCCATGAGGAAAATTACTTATAATTTGAATTTGATAGAAATATGTAGACCTGTAGCTCTCTGCTTTTATTCCATTGACAAGAGATTTGTGTCATATTCTTTTCTCTTTCACTGACTTGCTCAGTATTTGAATGCAAATAAAATACCTCCTCTACAACTCATTTTGTCCATCTGCAAATTGGGTGTGGTATCTGCTACTCAAAATGGTTTGGAATAATGAGCTAACTTTTTACGAAAGAGTAAACACAGAAAATTCTAACATCAGTGACCTGGAGTTGATATAAAGTTGGGTCTCCTTCTCTGTATAGATTCCGTATAAATGCAAAGGAAGCAGGCTATTGTTCTTTCTTTTTGTAACACAATTCCTTGTATTCCTTTTCCTTCCTTGAGGTTTATTCGTTTTAGGTATTTTTAAAATATGTACCTGGTGCATCACTTTCCGAAGCTATACATAATTTGTTACATCCTCGAAGTTGAGAATGGAAAGAATCAACTAGATCATCTTTTGCCAGAACAGGATACATTTCCCTGATGAGACCTATCTGATGTGAAATTAATACTACACTTGATCTCACCAGGTAAAGAAAAGTAGAAAGAATTCCCTGTAAATTAATCCCACCACTCCCTTAATTATTTGTATTATTCTCCTGCTGGGCTCTAGGCTTTGAGCCCAGAGGGTTCTGGAACAATATTCCCTCCACAGCCACTCCTGTGTGGCTTACAATGGAATGACATCTTCTTTTCCCAGGGGATTGGATTCCCCCACCCCCACCCCAGGGGATTGGATTTTGATAGCTGACAGCCATTGCCGTATTCCATTCCAACTTTGCTTTCCATAGCCATTGTTCTCTTATCTCCATCTCCACATTTGTCCCCACACACTTTCTCCTTTCCTATACCCACTGTGAATTTTCAGAACTGGGCTATGGCTTTTGGAGGTTCCTTCCATTGCACATTTGTTTCCAATGATCCCCCACTGATTCTCTTTAGTTGTCAAAGGTCCCCAGCACCTCCTGCCAGAATCTATAGCCTCCCCCATGCCATTCCCCCATTCCACCAGAAGAGGAAATTCTATAGGGTTGCATTTTACAGTACTTCTTTCTGCTCTTTCCTCTTCTCACAGTCCCAGTCCTTCTCTGAATGTAGCAGAATATGACATTTTGAGATTTATAACATCTTCACAGAAGACTTTCAAAAAGAAGTGTATTTTCTCAATAGGTGATTAAGGAAGACGAGATTCTTGTTTTTTATATATTAGCCTAAAATAAAATAGAAAACAGACACATACACACACCTACCAACTAAAACATAGTCCAACTATTAAAAATAAAATTATACCACACTAGAATGCATAACCGCTTTGTCTTCAGGGATTCTTGAAATGTGGAGTGCATTCAGAATGCACAAAACTTTCCTACTCAACACAATTTTGAGAAACTCCCACTCAGCCACTGTTCTTCACCCATGATGTTTCATACTGAAAGGTTTTCTTTTTTTTTTCTGTTCCAAACACTTTTTGTTCTCTTTGATAATTTCCTGAATGACTCAACTTTAGTCTTGTCACCCAGGGAATAGCAGATTTCAAGAATGTACTGTACAGCTATTAAAATAACATGCACAATTGGTTCGGGGCAGGTTTATATTTCTGAAGTGCCTATGAATTTCAGTGTCAAAAAAAAAAAAAAAAAAGACACTTTTTAGCCAGCATGTGACTGTTGGCCTCATGTCACAACTAAGGAACCTTGATCAGAGCCCAGAGACCATTAGCTGGAGGCACCACCAAACACACTCAAGAGTCAGATTGCTTCAGTCAAGTCTCATCAGAGCTCCACTTGAAGAGCTGAACTGTACCCACACCAGTTAAAAGAATAAGCCACACCAAAGTTGGCATGGCACTCAAATGAGAAAATGGCCAGCCTGGTTGCTGGCCACATGTATAAAAAGTAGAGTTCCTGACCAGTAGCTTCTATCTATGTTTTCTATCTGTTTTCAGTCACAGTGTAATTATTTGTAATAGTTAATAAGAGGTGCTGCATAGTTCTCAAAATACCTTCACATACTTTATTTTATTTGATAGCACGCTGATGTTGGCAAGGCTGTTATAATTATTCCCACTTGATAGGTGAGGAAACAGAGGATAAGATAGATTAAATTGCAGATCTGGTTAGTTAACTAGGTAAGTGGTGAAACTGGGGTGCTTTTAATCCGTTTCAACTACCATACTGGAACACTTCAATAAATATGCAGTCCTGCACTGTTTATAGAACATGTGTAGAGTCACCCCTGAAATGTAATTTCAGGGCCCTAAGATAGCTCCCTCACCCAAAAGTAACTCCCTCACTGAAGCCTGACAGTCCAATGCTAGTAATTCTCATTTTCATAAAAATCCTAGTACTGGTAAGGACATGGGAATACTTAATCTGATCCCTTCATTTTACAGGTGAAGAAACTAAGTCCCTTAGCAAAGGGACTGATGCTCAGTGATGGCCCACAGCCCACTGACTGCGCAAGGCTGGTAGGTGACTCCCTAGGATGCCTGTTCAATTCTGTTCCAGCTCATTGAGCTCTATGCTTATGAAGAGATAGTTGCGTTCATCCCCAAACCTGTTTATGCCAGTTGAACTTTATTTGCAAGTAGGTGATTTAATTGAAATTCCATAAACAACTGCATAATGGATACAAAAAGAGATTTTTCTGGGGAGCAGATGTAGCTCAGTGGTTGAGTGCCTGCTTCCCATGTATGAGGTCCTGGGTTCAATCCCCGGTACCTCCTAAAAAAAAAAGTTTTTTTTTCTGTGAAAATGATGCTGAATGCTTTGAAAAGACTGTTAAAATATCACCATTAAAATAAGTGTGGATGAGGCAACAATTGGGAACAATTTACTCCCTGCCCAAGAAAGACTATGCTCTCAATTTCTTTATAAGTGGCTTTAAGTTCTTGCTACACTTCAAAGAAACCAGCATTGGAAATCACAAACAATGCATTATAGTGGTTTACGTAGAAAGAAACAGTAGATTCATGGTCAGAGAAAAGGCCTTGGCTCTACAATAAAACAAATGGCAAATGACGGTGCATTGTTTATGTTTTAAATTTTTAAAAATATTGAAGGAACACACATATCATTTTTATGATGCTTAGCTTTTATCAGCATAGTTGATGAACTCACAAACCATGGGCCGTGACAGTCTATTCCTTTGTATCAAGAATCTTGGATATATACCTGGAATCTTTTTTTAAACCGGAAATCCTAGACAGGAAAGACTTAGAGTCCATAACACCTGTCTGTAAATATCTTTTTCAGGCTGCATTCTTCTTCCACAGAGCATTTATGCTTTGGAAAATGGAGGGTAGATGAGCAATGATAAAGCGTAGAGAGGAAAAAATACTAAAAAAAATGAGGCATCAAAATACTCTGTTCTACCTTGAAAACATTATGCTAAGTGAAAGAAGCCAGACGCAAAACGTGACATGTTGTATGACTCCATTTATATGAAATATCCAGACTAGGTAAATCATGGAGACAGAAAGTAGATTAGTGGTTGCCAGGGGCTGGGAGGGATGAGGTCGTGGAGAATGACTGCTAACGGGTATGGGATTTTGTTTGAGATAATGTTTAGGAATCTGGATATTTCACATAGAGATCTAAATTTCCAGCTTCTCTTGAAAAATCGGAAGGTCTGACATCTTTAGGCCAGAATTATTTTTTAAGCAATTTTATTGAGTTATATTTACATATCATACAATCTATCCACCCCATTCTGGGGTAATGGAAATGTTTTAGAACTAGATAGACATGGTGGTGGCACAGATTGTGAATGTACTAGATGCCACTAAATTGTTCACAATTATGTTACATGAATTTCACCTCAATACATTTTTTAAAAACTATTTCAATGATAACATTAATAAAGCAAAACTAAATTCTCTTCTACATGTGTATTGAGTAGCCAGGGAAAACTTCCCATTTTAAGTGGACATAATTGTTTGTACTTTAAGACCATGTTTGCCACTGAGTCACTTTTCTTTGTCATTTTTACCCCAAGCCAACTTACTTTTAAGGTGAATTCAGTCATTGAAGGCTACTAGCTTCTTGTTGAAATGCCAGCACTGTTTCTGAATGTTAGTTGAATTCTTTAAAAGGGAAGCACCAAGCACTGTGCATCCATAAGTGGTCATTGTCCCTCAACTAACACCCAACAGATGGGATTTGTGCCTTAGTTCTTATGATTACCCTTTAGATGGTGCACACCCATTCCTCTACCCTGACCATCTGTGCCAAGGGTGGGGATGGTAAGTAATGAGGCTGGACTGCATTGCAGAGTGGTTCAGAACATAAGCTTTGGGATTAGACTGAACAACTGGGTTCAGGTCCCAATTTTCCTGCTTACAAATTATGTCACCCTGGGTGAGTTGTTTCACTTCTCCAAACTTTACATGATAATCCAGGTAGATCCTATTGCACTGTGGCAAGCACATAATAAACCCTGAATAAACTGTAACTATTATTATCATCCTAATAATAAACCTTAGCAGTTGTTCTCAAGAAGTTCATAGACTACTGGAAGCTGGACGGAAGCTTAGAGGCCATTTCATCCAACACCCTCCCTTCACAGATCATGAGGACCAGGGAGGTGAGGTCACGTAGCAGGGCTATGAATAGGGCACAGGAGTCTTTTCTGTTCAGCTCTGAAGCTCTCAGATCTCCTGGGAGAGGACAAAATACTAAACACCCAGCTTACTTTGATCAACGGTGAACAGAAAGGACCAGTGATGGCCCAGAGAAGATTGGCTCTGGATGGGTTGAGGCTCTGGGGAGGCCTGTGGTAGTTCCCAAAGGTTGTGTTCAGAAGGAAGGAGAAGGACAAGCAGGTGCTGCTGCCAGTGGCTGGTGTCACTTGGTCTCATTAGAAGGAGTTGCCAAGCAGATCGCGGATGGGATTAGATGTCCTGGCAGCTCTAACTTTCCCACCATCTGTCATGTCAAACTCTTTCATCTGGAGGGATCAGACTCAGTATGCCTAGTGTACTGATGTTTCCTAGGTTGCAACTCTGTTTCCATCAACAGAGGAATTTAATAACCAGCCTGGACAGGGAGAGGGAAAAACTGTTGTAATACGGGGGCTTCTTCAGGACCTGGGAATCATCCTGAGTGACATTGTAACAACAGACATAGGCCATTTTATATCATCACATAACCTGCAGAACTGTGTGGGAGAGAGTGTGGACTACAATGTGAACTATGGTCCATGCTCAGCGGCAATGCCCCAGGATGCGTTTATAAATTGCAATGGATGAGTCACACTAATGAAGGAAGTTCGTGTGGGAGGGTGTGGGAGGTGTGGGGAGCGGGGCATATGGGAATCCCTATATTTTTTGTGTGTAACATTTATGTAATCTAAGTATCTTTTAAAAAATAAAAAAATTTTATTAAAAAGAAAAATAACCAGCCTGTGAGAGCACAGACTCGGGATCAGCAAATTACCATCCAGGGGAGAAGTCCAGCCCACCACCTGTTTTGTAAATAAAGTTTTCTTGGAAAACAGCCACATTCACATGTATACGTATTGTTGATGGCTGCTTTTGTGCTATAACAGCAAAGTTGAGCAACTGGACCAGAGAGCAAACAACGTGTAAAGCCTGAAACATTTACTACCCGGTCCTTTAAAGTAAAAAACTATGCCCACCTCTGGTCTAGAACCTGATCAGCTGCGTAGGAGACAAAGGCCCTCCAGGCTATGGAAGAATCACCTGATTCCTTCAGGGTGTTTTCCTCTCCTCTGGCTGAGATTTAATTAATACAATTGAAAAGAAGTAAAAGCTCGGATAGACTCCCCTCACAGTTCAGAGGGCACCTTCAGTGTTGATGTGAAAGGCAGCTGTCCATCTTCTCTAAGGGTGAGGCTAGTACTGGTCTCTCTCTTATTCTGGTCCATAGAGGAGAGAGAACCAGCTGAAGAGTAAGCAAGGCCATCCGTTGCGTTACTTGGAGAGTTAAAAGACCCATCCTTTCATGTATTTGTCTACTATAGACCAGGCACCTGCCATACATTATTTTGTTTATTCATTATAATAATCCTATTAAGTACTATAATTGTCCCCATTTTCTAGATGGGTAAACAAAGTCAGAGTGAGTGAGTGGCTGAGCAGAGATCTGTCACCATTTGGCTCCACGTCACCTAACACACATAGATACGATAATTCAACTCCAGAAATGCCTGACTGTTACACGTATGGTTGAAAGTGTCTTAAGATCACTCAGTCGAGCCAAAGCAAAGATCTAAGTCTTGTTTCTAGAAGTTTGTACTACAAAATGCTATCCTCCTCATGGAAAAAGTCCAATATGTTTAGAAAACACTATACACATCACCACCCTCTTGAAAACTCACAATGTCAGCAGCAACTTATAGACTGACAAATCCTGCAGACAAGAACCTGTTCAACTTTGCTTGACTTATTCATGGAACCCTTTAATCTATCATCCCATAAAACTAGTACTCCAAAGCATCCACTTTAAGAGCTGTTGAATTAGATGATGATGATGAGCAGCTAATATTTATTAAGAAATTACAATGTGCCAGGCACTGTCCTAAGCATTTACATATACCAATGCATTTAATCTCACAGCAACCCTATGAAATAGGTACTGTTATTATCTCCCCATTTAATAGATGAGGAAACAGAGGCACAAAGAGGATAAACAACTTGCCCCAAACCACACAGCTAGTAAGTACTGGAGATATGAGCTCCTCAAACACAGGGATCAGGGACCAGTTCATCTTTGAAATTATTCAGCAGTTAGCACAGTGCCTGCTGACACGTGTCATGCACCCAGGAAATGACAGTTGAACTGGATTGGAGATGAGATCCCAGTGGGAAGTGAAAGTGACTCGAGTGTTTTGAGGAGAACATTTAAGACCTTTAAGTGATATTTACACAATGAGAGTACTCCCTCATCAATCCGGGTTTCTTTTTGCTCCAGACAAGACAAGAAACCTAGCTGTTTCTACTATAAATGATTTTGTATAATATAACCATTTTCATATTCTATTTAAGTACTCTACTTTAGGCTAAAACAAACATGACAGGACAATATCAGATAGTGTAGATCCTATTTAGCCATAAGAAATATTTCATTTGAAGGTACATTAAATTAGCTTTTTGTGTGGCATAAAATATATTGAAAGAGGCAATACCACATCCATAAAGAACCACTGTACTGCCTTTGTTGGTAGAATGGATGGCCTTTTTAAAATGCAGTGGAATAACAGCTATTGAGAATAGTCAATAGCAGCTTTTTAAATAGGGCAGATCTAAAAATATATCAAGGTCAAAATTAGTAAATAAAATCCTGATGAATTGGCAGTGTAAGTCAGGCAATGCGAGGGAAGAAAAGTCAACACACTTTTAGCTTAGGGAGACAAGCAAAGGCAGCCGGAGAGAAGACTAAGTTTTTGTGCTCTGCAAAATAGAAAGGAAATGTTACGTTTAGCAGGTCAGGAGCTTCAAAGGCAGTGATCAAATGTTTTAGTTCTCATAACTTTAACCTGAATAATAATGATACTAATGGTTGACACTTAGTGAGTGCTTACTGTGCTATTTTAAGTATCTTGTATGTGTGGCCCTCGGAGGTGGGTACTATTATTATACCCATTTTACAGATTTGAAACGGGCATGAGGACGTAAAGTGGGGAAAGTAATTTCCCCATGATTCCACAACCAGGACAAGATGAATTAGGGTCCCGCCGAGACTCATAAGGCAGTTACCAGAGGGCTAAGTGTGGCCATACAGAGAGTTCTTGCCGAATGCATAGGCCTTTCCTTGGTAGTATGTTCAATGATAGGTTCCCAGAGGTTATTATACATCTTGCCTCTTAAGATGCCATCAACTTCAGGATATATATTAATCATGACAGGTGAAGAGCTGTCCTTCCACCCAACGCCACCAGCAGAGCACGCTAACGACACCCTTACTACCTGGCCACACCCACCCACCCCTCCAAAATACAGTCCACCACTGGCACAATGTGTTTATACCGTGATGGGGTCTCAGACCTCAAGTATTCAGGAAGTGCCACGTGCCCTGGAGTATTCAGAAGAGTCCAGGGGAAAAAACAGTTTAAAAGTTTCTTCGGCGAAAGCACAGGTGGGCTCCATGTTGATGGAAAGGAAAGGTGGAATTTTATAATAAAGAGTCCGTGGGGGGGGGGCTATTCCAAGGTAAACACACAGCACTTAACAACAAATTACGTATTAACGGAGTCGAAATACATATTGAGTGCTATTTTCATAATTTCCCCCCCCAAATGCCTGCTTTGCCTCCCCTATTTGTGGGTGATGCTTTGGTCAGTTTAAACAGCCAAAGAATTTGTTTCCTGGGAGGGCATGAAGAGAAATCCTAGCATAGGGACTTTGACAGATAAATACTCAAGCCCTGGGGAAGAATGCTTGGCAACAAAAGGATATTATCTAAAGAAAGATGTATTTTAAATAGATAAGTCAACAAACTCAACTGGACCTAAGAATGGAAATTGCATTTTTTTATTCTCTATCAAGGAGCATATCAAAAACACACACATCAATTCGCATCTCACTCAGCTGTTTGATAAAAAAAAAAAAAAAAAAAAAAACACATCAAAAAACATACGCACCACATTTTCGTAGAAGACAATTTAATTCTCATTCATAAACCCTGCAGTTCAGAACAATGAAAGAAAACCAGCTTCCCTTTTCTCAGTTGTACCTTATGAGTGTTATAAAGAGGAACTGTCTTTTCTTCTTGAAGTTAATTGTCAGGAGTGAACAATCCCCAAAAGCATTACTGAGTCAGCAAACAGGCTAGAAGCCGCAGCGCTGATGTTAAAACGCAAATATGCCTGCTTACCTGGATGGCTCTGACGTTGGAGACTGGCTGTTTCGACATGTTCACGCAGTCGGATCCCTGAAAAAACAGGTAAGAAACTGTTAGAGGTGGCGGCATTCAGATTCTCAGGCTGGGTAAATTAGAATTTCACGCATGATTCAACTGGGCAGTCACCCCTTTCGCTGGCCATATATTCTTTCAGTCTCAGGTTCCGAAGTTACTTAGAGACTGTCCTTCCTAATGCCTCTGGGAGAGGGAACCCTAGAACACCTGGATAAATCATTCAGGAGGAGAAATGCTGAGATGCCTCGCCCCTGATGCTGATGATAGGCAATCAGAAACTTGAAAGGCCTGTCGGCTCCTTCCATGCCCTCCTGACCCGCTGCCGAGAGCGGCCAGGCAAAGAGGTTGTGCGGAATAAAACACCTTTGTTCAGGGCCTGAAACTGAACTTTTGGTCTGAACTGGCTATTGCCCGGGCTGCTAGCCAGTCCAGGGGAAGCACCTCCTCTTCTGGGAGCGCCTGGAGAAGTGGCCCGTCACCACTTTCTTCCTCCTGCTGTGCTCTCTCTTTGATGTGCCCATGTCTGTTGGGCCCAGCGAACTTAGGTAACGCTCTGAGGGCCTGCATCTCCCTCCTCTTGTGCCCTCACAGCGCCCGGGCTCAGTAAACACAGGTGGACGGCCAGAACCACCGGGCTCCTTTTCTTTGAACGGAAGTCTCTGAAGGCAAATGGGACTTAGAGGTCTAGAAGTGCCTCCTTCCCAAAGGACGTTCCCTTTCTTACAGTACGGGAGACCTGAACTGGCTTACTGGGGCAAGGGTTGCAGGGGACAGCCTGGCTCTGACCTGTGAACCTGTGTGTTTGTATTATTATAGCGTGGCTTGTAAATGTCGGCAGGGCCACTTGAAAAGTTCAAAATTCAACTACTTTTTAAACTCAAACTATAAAATGGGGTGACTGGGTTCTCTCTGTTGGTTGGCGTAAGTGTATGTGTTAACTGGCAGGTAAATGAATGAGGGATTCTGGAGCAGACACAGAATCCCACACTCTACAATGCGTCTCACACTCTCCTGACACCAGGCACAGTGGCAGAGTCACAGAGAGCAGTGCTGGCATTTGCCACAAGCCCTGTGTACCTTGGGCAACATTTCCATGCCCGTTTCCTCTTCCTCACGTTTTACCATTTCACAGGTTGTGGTAAGAATCAAAATGACATAATGCTCCAGAAAAGGTTTAGTGAACTATAAAGCATGATGCAAATATTTCTTGTTTCTTTGCCACCGCCCATAGCTAGACTTCTCAGTACTGTGCGGTTCTGCGGCTTGAAGGACAGACTACCAGTTGCCGTGAATAGTGACGCTCAGCAACACTTGCAGAAATAAAAGATCTGAGAAGAACTCTTGTGAGAAGCTTGAGTCTTTTGAACTCTTCAAAGTCTTAGGCTTGGTTATATGACGTTAAATGATTACAGATATAGTTTATTAAACCTGTATAACTTGTGTAAACAACCAAATATATAGTTATTTGGAATCCCATACATGAAAACAATGGGATTTAAAAACGTTTCCACCCGAATATTTTGGTAATATATAGACATAGCCACCATGCATAAAAAGCAACAACAAATTGAACCCTCAAGGATGTATTTTGCTCTATGTTGCAGATCGATTGCTGTCTTTCCCATAGTGTCAACGAGTCAATGAAGGTTTTCAATTTCTGGATCTAGGACACACAGCTCAATTCCAAAAGGAAAAGCTTGGTGGTTTAATTTGTAATGTTTCTCTTCCTCAAACGCTATTAAAAGTCATGCAAAGCAATAATTCTCACAGGACTCAAACTATTTAAGCACATAGCAGTCTGTGTCTGTGCAACTAGAGTTTAAAATCACTTGGGAACTTTTAAAAATGAATTTGAAACATGAAAATTAGGACATTTCTTTATGTTATTGCAGTAGGTTGAAATGTTTTTTTTTTTAAAAATCAGGCAATGAATGGTTATGTTATTTACACCACGTTGATTTAAAAGAACGAGGCTGATTTGTTTTTTCATTCAATTGATTGTGCTAGCTGCGGCATTGCTTTGTGTGTGTGTGTACGTGTACCTCTGAATCTTAACAGATGGATATACTTTGGGTGGCTCTGTCTCCTGTATGATTTGGGTATATGCTCATTTGCATGTAAATTCTGTCTTAACATATATGTTAACCTGTGCTAGAGACATCTATAGAAGATTGGGCAAATCCCAACTCATTGCTCGCAGACGGGCTAGGTAACATTTGTGTAAATCGGTTCAGCAGCAGTTTCTGCTGTCCTCATTATTCACAGAGAAATCAGGGCAGAGCACACTGATGAATAAAAATAGGACAGTGTCTCCTAGCTGTTTCCTGACCCTCCGTTCACCTGTATTAGGGACGGAGCCTGTAAGAGGCACCTTCCTTCTTCAGCAGCATGCTTCCTCCCAGGACCAAAAAGCGAAAGCTATACCTCAGCTACACGGCTTCACTCACTCCACAGCTACCGCTTTTCATCCAAAGAGGTACTCTTAAAGCTCTGTATTATGCTGTCTCCTGATTGTGGCTAAAATTTGGAAACACAAAGTTTGACAAGGCATATATTGAGTTTTGCAAAACCTATACTGTCATGGAAATGCTTGCCAGCTTAGCACAGTTGAGTCATCCGGGCAGTTCTGCGAGGCAGTGGGGCCCTTTAATGGTCTATGTGCTGAGTGGTGCACAATATACTCCTGCTATTTGATGATGGGGCAGCACGTAATATCTGACTTCTAAATCAGACTCTTGCACTTACTAAACATTTGTCAACATTAGTGTCACTAATTTAATAAGAAGGGATCCTGAAATCAATCAAGCAGTGTTTGGAAATAAGAGGCTTGCTTTGTTTTTTTTTTTAAAGGTCAAGTAATGGGTAAAGCTAAATCTCGAGGGGAATCACCTTCTGTCCTGCAGCTAAAATTAGTTCCTGAGAAGGCTGGAGAAAGATGTTCAGCTGTCTGAACTGACTAGCTCCTTGTTCACGCTGCCTTAAATATACTGAGAGGGAAGAGGCACTCTTAGCGTTTCCATGCTGCATAACTTGGAGCTCACATAGAAAGAGACAGTGAGTACTGCCCTCTACCCTCCTGGGTACAGGGAAAACTGTGAGCAAAACTGGGCTTTCAAAAAGATGGTTCTGGAATATTATTCTCTATATATGCAAAACATTGATAGGGCTTTGTCACTGCGACCAAGCCTGGTGCTTTGGGCAAGTAGAAAAGCATTCTAAACTTGTACCGTGTGAAAAAAAACCTGGCAATAATTTGTATTTACGTAAACCAGAGAACTAGCATTATAGCTTTTCTCTGCCCAAATTTGTCTTGAATATTTGTAGGATTACAGCCCAAGTCAGTTTGCGGCTGACCAACTGTAACCCTGGCCAGCAGAGTTTCAGGGACACGATTTTCATATCTGGAAGGTGGAAATTTTGTTACTGTCACTATCAATGAAAAGTACATTTAGGTCAATATTCAAACTTTCAGCCACCCCTCCCCCCCCCCACACACACACACACAATTTATAAAACAGAAACAGCAACACCATTAACAAACAGTAAATTTACAAGGAAGCTATACTTACTGCTTACAAGCCTACAAAGTTATAAGTAGCCACTTCAAGTTAGCTATCAAGGAAATTCCCTTTAGAAAGCCCAGTTGCCAGAGCTGGGTCCTTTAGCTTACCTGCTTTATTTATCTGTTTACTGCCTAAGGAAAGTCCCAAGCAGCCAAGTGCAAGAATACAAGGCTTCTGGGAGGGTGGAAGGGCCGCCCGGTGTCCTCTGAGCTGCGATCTCAATTCCGATGCTTTGCATGTGGCTGAGCTAGCCTAAGTGCTCTCTACCTCGCCGGGTACTGAGAGCTGCTCCCAGCTCGGGGCTGGAGGGGAACTCGGTTTAAGGCTAAGTGTTAAAGAGAATTCCTGTCATAGCTCACAGTTGTTCTTCCTAAATATAGAGTTTGATACAAGCCATACGCTGGCTGCCTCCGAAAGGCTTGACCGCCCTGAAAGCAGGGCTCAAATGTCAGCCGCAAGGTGGCTACGGTATCTTACTGCCTTCCTCATCTTCCAGAAAATGCTGGCTGCTTTTTATCACATACTCTGAGGGGGCTTAGGGAAGTTCAGTACCTAGAGAAAAGTTTCTATCTTTAGACTTATTACCTGGAGGTCAGAAGATGAGGTGTGGCCAATAAAAACTGGGGGAAGCAGCATGCACAGAGCTTATCAGCAGGAATACTAGCACCAGACAGTGTTTGACTCCTCACTTGCTCACTTAGTAGCTCTTCAAGTTCACGGTCACAGTGATCATACCTGGAGGGTAGAAATTTTGCTAATGCCACTATCAATGGAAACTAATAACCAGCATTCAACAAATGGTCACGGAGCGATGATGACTATAATATAACATCGAACTAGAAGACATTGCCCTTTTGTAGGTCAAAAATGGTGGAGTAGTATCCACAGGTTGTGGTGAGGCCAGGCCCCAGAGTCCTTGCTCACTTGCTCTATTGCCCCTACTGGTGGCAAGGGCTTTAACCCCAGAGCACTGGAAACAACTGAACAAAACAACACAAGGATGAACTATTTAAACAGAACACTGTCAAATCCTAAGACACATGCTCACTATTTTTAACACTACTTAATTTTTTTTTTAACCTCTCCAACCTCTGAAATTACCTTTATATAGTACTTCCCCTCATTGGATGTATTGAACAGAGTGGACACATTTTCAAATAGGGCAATGGATGAAAATATGCCCCACGTTGGGGTTCCAGACAGCACAGTTGAGCAACTGAGCTAAAACCAGTAACCATCTCCTTCCAGTCTTCTTATGTGAGAAAAAGAAGTTCCTATTCCTATAATCCCCCAAAGTCAGGTTTCTGTTCCCTGCAGCCAAACACATTCCAAACCAGAAGCATTAGGTTTGTTTTCAGGTCAATAAAAAGAAAATCCATTTTCTGGTAGTTTAGGAGGTCAGCGGATAATTGTGGTTCATTTTGGGGCTTCACAGCTAAGTCCTAGTCATGTACTGCTTAAAAGAATGGTGTTTTTAAAATTCAGTTTAGACATCATGCTTTGAGGTCACATGGCACCAAGGGTGAGTTATTTACACATTGAAGAAGAGAATAAAGTGAACACCTTAATGTTTTCCCAGCTGTTTGGCTACTCCTATGTGTTCAGAACACCTCAGCAAACAAAAGATAGCATCGCTCCATGGACCAACAACCACAACGAGCAATTTTTGACCCCTTGCCCCACAGTCAGCCCATAAATTCCTTTTCCCCCCAATAACCCCTCCATAGCCATTGGTGTGGTATATGTCAAGGAAAATACTCCTGGCAGCAATGCCTTAAACACAGGGCTGGCCCAAAACAGGTATGGCTGCCTCTGTGGTAAAAACTGAGGTGAGCTGCATAATCAGGATTCATTTGGTCATAAGTGACAGAAACCCAAAGTGAACTAGTTTAAGCCAAAAGGGGGTGTGACAGACACTATTGGTGTCTTTCTCAATGTCCCCTCTGCTCATTTGGGTTCTCCTACCACTTCAGACAGCTCCCGGTACACTGTCAGCTTCACACCTCAAAAGCATGAATCTTTCTTCTTCTCCGTGTCAGGGCTCTCTCCATCACCGAGGCAGGTTGCCTAGGTGTGCTGCAGGAATGACCCAGAAGTGTTAGGGTGTTAATACTCCAGGGGACAAGCCTCAACCAGTGGAGATGGAAGTAAGAGAACAATCTTCCCATCCTCTAGTGGGATGATTCTGAGGATTGAGCCCCCTTCACCCACAGCAGGAAGCTGCTCATTAATATACCCTTCCTTATAGGCTTTTCTCCCTTCCCTGTCTTACTTCTCCACTCCCTCGTTTGTACTCTGTGGGAGCATCTCCCAAATAAACTACCTGTACCCAAGGCCTTGTTTCCACATCTGAATTTGGAGGGACCCAAACCAAGACAAAGGGGTCCATTGGGAAAGTTTCATATTGTGGCAGAAAGGGCAGGGGTACAGCTGGGCCTCAGAAATAACTAGAGCCAAGAACTCAGACCTCACTAGTGAGTGCCAAATTTAAAAATCTCCGAGTTCTAATGTCTGAGTCAAATACCCACTCCTGGCCAGGGGCAAGGTCACCCAACATAGATGAGTCCACTGGGGTGCAGTCCTGTGGAGTAGGCCCTTCCCAGAGAGAGGAACAGTTATAAGTCAAGCAGCGCTCCCAACTGGGGTCTCCCAGAAGCATCAAGAGGTCAAGTGCTTTTGTTGACCTCCTGTCACAACCGCCTGAAGTTCTATTACTATTGTTACATCATCAGTTTTAAGGGGCCCCCAAAAATGTACACTTGTGGTATGGGAAGAGTAACAGGAAGCCCCTGGCACACACCAACACATAACTGAATTGGTAAATATATTAGGGTTCTCTAGAGAAATAGAACCAAAAGGATATATATAATTTAAGTATTAAAAGGTATATATATATATATATATGATTTAAATATTATAAGGTTTTTTCCTAGGAATTGGCTCACATGACTGTAGGGATGGGAAAGTCCAAATTCCATAGGGCAGACTGCTAGCTGGGAACTCCAATGAAGGTTTTCCATGAATTTTCCAGGGGAAGCTGGCTGGCTGACGTAGAGATGGAAATTCTCCCTTCTCTGCTGGGTTCCATTGATTTCAGCTTCTGGCTGCTTCCTCTGTGGCTTTCTCTCTCTCTGTCTGAAATTGATTCTCTCTTGTTTTGTTTTTTTATTTTATTGAAGTATATCATTCATACATGAACATCCATAAACAGTAAGTATATAGTGAAAGTTGTGAACGTACAAAGCAAACATGCACATCGTCATACAGGGCTCCCATACCTCACCCCACCACCAACACCTTGCATTGTTGTGAAGCATTTGTTAGAAATTATGAACGAATATCATCAAAATATTGCTACAGTACAAACTATAGTCCATACCTTATACTTACTGAATTTTCCCCAACCCACTCAATTAATTAATTTACTTCTATCCATTTTTACCCCCCCCCCATTTTTGCTGTTTCTGTGTCCATTCACTGGGCAATTCTCCGTGTCCATTTCCTGCCCTCTCTTCTTATCCTTCTCCTCCTGTCTTCACTGGGATTCAATCCTCAGAACCTCCGATGTGGGAGAGAAGTGTCCTACCACCTGCACCACCTTAGTTCCTGGTTTTTCAGCACGTCTCATCTTGGCTCTCCCTTGTGTCACTCGCCTGTTACGTCCTCACCTTGCTGCGTTACTAAGCAGGGCCTGGCAGTGCACCCGTGCATGGGTCCTGGGGGGCTCACCCGCTTGCGGAGCCTTATGGCACACCTGCTCGCGGAGCCTGGGGGCTCACCCACTCGCGGGGCCTGGCAACACAATCGCTAGCGGGGCCTGGGAGGCTCACCCGCTTGCAGGGCCTGACGGCACACCTGCGCACAGGGCCTGGTGGCCCATGCGCCTTCTATATTCTTCTTTTTTATTTTTACCGGGAGATCCCGGGGACGGAACCCAGGTCCCTCCATATGGGTGACGGACGCCCAACCATTTGAGCCAGATCCACCCCACCCCACCCCTGCTATATCTCTTAAGGTTGACCAAAGATACCTAGAGTTATTCCCATACAGGATGGTCATATAATAAATCAGGCTTGGTTTATCGCCAGCATTCTAAAAACCAGACCTAGGGAGAAAAACTAGGTCTGGGGACACATGCATGGTTTCTAATATAGCGAATGTTTAGCCTACCCTGATTATTCATTCTCTTTTAAAAGAATCTAGTAATAGGATTAAGACGCATCCTGATTGAGGTGGGTCACACCTTAACTGAAGTAACTTCATCAAAAGATCCTGACTTACAGTGGCTTCCCACCCACAGGAATGGATTAAGTTTAAGAACATATTTTTCTGGGGTATATACAGCTCCAAACCACCAGAGTAAGTGACAATAAATTTGGGACTGAGGGGACAGGGTACAAGATGAGTCCATTCCTCAGTGAGAGAATAGAGATGGGAGGAGTTGGAAAAGAAACAAGGAGTGTTAAAGTATGGGGAATGGGAAGCTAGAGGGTACTGGGCATTGATGGGACAGCTTGAGACCTTTGGGTCTGTTTCAGTGGAGAGCACCAAAGACGGGCAGGGTCGGAGAAGGGGTGTTGGCAGAAACAAAATCCACTAAAGTCGTTCCTGTGGCACACCTTCATCCCTCCTCCACTACAGTCAAATAGCAGTAGGAAATCTAACGGCACCTTACATCTGCATAGCCCTTGTTCCCTGGCAAAGCACTTTCATATGTATTTCTTTTTTTTTTTTTTTTTTTTAAAAAAACGTGTTGCAAACATCTTTAATATAAAAGGATATACTGAAATGGATATGAGTTTGACAGAAAATGTAAATTTTAAAAGGGAGTGAAATTTGGTTAGATTTGATATAATCAATGATATGAAAAATATAGTATAGTGCAAACACTTATCAAGGAAACTAATTCATCTGATATAATAGAAAAAATTAAAACAAAATTCTAATTGTTATATTATAAGTAGAATATTCATAGATAATCTCTAGGCATGAAACAATTTTTTTTTAATTTATTTATTTTTTATTGTGGGTAAAAATCAAAATTTTCACAATACATACCACTATTTGTAAAATGATATATATGTATTCTTTTATCTAGTTGTCCCAACAAGCCTGTGATTTAAGTGGTATTATCCGCACTTTATAGGCCAGTAAGTCAAAGCTCAGAGTGGTGAATTCAGAGTCAGTTGACACCAGCTTTTGGCTTTCAAAGTTAATGCTCTCCTCTATTATACCACAGTGACTGCAAGGAAACACAGTCATGTGCACACACACCCATGAGCACATTTATCTGTGGTAGCAGTTAGGATGTGTTTGTGCAAGTAACAATACCTGACTAGTGGTGGCTTAAGCAATAGTCATTTAATCATCTCACAACCCTAGAAACCTGGTGGGAGATAGTTCTGGGCTGGTTTAGAAGTTCTATGAAGTCAAGAAGACCCACTCTTTCCAGTTCTTCTACTGTGCCACTTTCAAGTTAGCTTTTCCATCCTAATGCTCTGCTTCTTACCTCATGTTCCCAAAATGACCACCACAGCTCCAATAATCTGGATCTCCCACTGGCATCCAAACAAGAAGGAACAGCAGTGATGGTGGGAAAAGGGGCTTTCCTTTTCTCAGGAAGGAAAATATTTCCAAGAAGCCTCCAGCAGACTTCCCCTTACATCTCATTGGCCGGAACTGGGTCTTGTGCTGCAAAGGAGGCAAAGAAAAGAAAGAAATGGCAGAGAGTGAATGGAGTAAAAATGATTAGCTTACCTCAAACACCCCATATAAAATTGGGATTCTCTTAGCAAGGAAGAAAGGAGAGAATGGCAGTTAGGTAGACAAGACATCCACACATATATAGAGCTTTACAGTGGAAAATGTCCTTTACACACATAACCCTTACCACCTTGTGAAGCAGGTGGTGTGTTTCTTTATCTACAGTTTATAATGACAAAAGCTCAAGCCACATGTCTAGCAAGTGGCTGAGTTGAAATCCTAATCTAGGTCTTCGAGTTCTGAATTCTATGTCTTTACCCCTGTCCCTCACACTCAAGCCAGCGGGGAGAGCTGGGCTGCTCAGTCATTGTCCCCTCCCGGCATGCCTTCATGAATAAGGCACCTCTCCCATGCCTCAAATCACAGGCTTCTTTGGGGTTCTTTTTTGCTCGTTTCTACTCTATCCTAGGTCTTCCTACATTTAGGCAAAGAGTAAAATAAATCATATTAGGTACATTTTAAAAGGAAGTAATAGCTATTGGTACCATTATGCGCAAATATGTATCCCTCCAAAACTTTATAGGCTGACAGAGAGAAGAAAAATTAACAAATGAAGAATGATTAGCTAGGAAGAACGAATTACGAAAAAGAAACTAGCTATGATCTATGAAGACACTTTCTTTTCCCATAACCTTTACTTCTATGCTAGGTTAAATTTTGACACCCGGACTATGATCAAATCTTAATGCTTGTTTTTCATGAAGGAAAGCAGGTGGTTTGTCACCTGGGGCGCATGCTGTGATGGCCTTCCTTCTCCAGCATACGTTGGCACCTTTTAAAAGACTGGTGAGCAAACGTGGCCCATCCTGCCCACCTCGGCGCCACCTCGTCCACAGCCTCACTGGGCCAATCCAATTTTCCATAACATCTATCATGGCAGTAACAAAATTTTGTGAGGTATAGATGGTTTGGTTTTTAAAGGATCATCAGTTAATAACAATAAAAATAGAACATATCTCAATACTGTTGAAAGTTGACTAAGGAGAGAGATGGTTGCCCCTAACTCTCCCACGGTGCTGAGGGCTTCCCAGAGAGGGAAACATTTGAGCTGCATGCCCTCTACTGAGCTGCATGAGAGGCTTCTAAGTGCCAGCACTGTTCTATCCCTACTATCATGGTGCTAAAGAGTGAACAAAACTGTGTTGCTGCCTTCAGAGCTTATCATGAGGAAAAAAGCCCAGACGAAACCAGGTTAACAAATCAACAAGTTAATTATAAATCATGTTAAGTGATACAAAACAAACAAAAGACTGAGGAGGAGAATAATGGGGGGCGAGGGAATCATCTGTCCAAGAACTTTGATCAATAGGGCGAGAAGAATCTGGGGCAAAGAACATTCCGGGCAGAGGAGACCATGTGGCCAAAGGTCCAGAGATGGGAAAGTATGTTCTGAGAACTCAGAGAAAAACAGTGTGGCCGGAGCGTAGAGGAGAGTGGCATGGGAGGAGGTGAGAAGGCCAGGTTGGGCTACGTCACGCAGGCCTTTGGAAGCCATTTTGGTTTTATTCTCAGTATAGTGGGAATCCTTAGAAGCTTTGAGGCAGTGGAGTTGTCTGGTTTGAGCTTTAAGGAGCGCACTATTGCTGCTATGTGGAAAAAAGACTGTACTACAACAAACAGGGAAGTGGGGAAAACAATGAAAAGGTTAGAGATGATGGTGTCCTGAACAGAGGTGTTGGCAGTGAAGACAGAGAGAAGAGAGGTTCAGAATGTATTTTAGCAAGAGTCAAAAGTATCTTTGCTAATGGAGTGGTGGTGGTGGTGGTGGTGGTGGTAGTGGTGGTGAAGGGAGGAAGGGAGGGTGTTTCTAAGTTTCACACTTGAAGTGTGAGATTTCTAGGAATGTAGGTGCTTTGGGGGAGGAGTGAAAGTAGCAATGACAATGAGATGTGCATGTAAAGTGCTTGACAAGGGGCCTGGCACCCGTGAGCTCTTAAAGTGGAGCAGGAAGAATCAGAGCCATTGTTGATCTCATAGAGGAGAGTTCCAGTAGATCGTGGGGACTGTTTCTAAAACCAGATCGCTGCAGGTTGTGGAGTGAAAAAAGAGTTGAGGTGGCAAGTGGGTCCATCCCTTCTGAGACCCCTGACCAGGAATAAAGAAAAAGGACAGTAGCTGGGTTTGCAGATATCCAATATGGAGAGAGATTCTTTTGGCTGTAGTTTCTCTCAGTATGAGCAACATTTAAACACGTTTATAAGCCAAGGTGAAGGGGATGCTAGAAGACAAAATGAGGTCATTGATGGAACAAGGTCCAGAAGCTGTTCTTCCCTCTGAGGAGGAGCTAAGGTGGAAGGCTGGGGCCAAAAAGTTTAGAAGGGGGTCTGTGGGGCTGGAGGAGGGGCAATGGGAGGACTGGAGAGCACCTGACACCCTCAATGTTCTACGGCTCCTGAGGGAATCAGGTGCAGGCAGGAGGGAAGCGTGAAAGGATTGCCCAGCAGTGTTCCAGGTTCTGCTGAGGCTGGCCACCTTGCCGCCTGGGCGATGGCCGTTCCCTCAGCGAGGTAACCACTTTACTGGGGCATTGCCTCTAGAGAACACATCTTCCAATGGGACCCCCAGAAGCAGTTCTTGAGCATTTGTGTACAAGTGATTTATTAAGGAAGTTTAAAAAAGCAAAAACAAAAACGAGGAAACAAGGATGAAATCTCAAGTCCCACAGGTTATCTTCTGCCTGGTCCCACGGGGGAGTTCTGGAGGATACATTCTACCACAGAGTTGTCCCAACCCAGGCAAAGGAGTGGGGACTCTCATCCTCCTGCTCCCATCAGTCACTGGTTAAGGGCTACCCAGGGGAACATTCCCCCAGGGCTTCTGGCTGTCCTCAGCAGCTGGAGAGGCAGACTCCCAGGGCAGTCCTCCAAGAGGGAGCTAAGGTGTTGAAAGCAGATGTACCCTCAAGCCAGGAGCACACAACCCTCAGTGAAAGGGGATCAGAGCAGGGTGGGGGGAGCACATAGGCCTCGGCAAAGTTGCCCCTAACTACACAGGCATCTTATTTCTAAAAAGCCTAATTCATTTGGAACAATCTTACAAAGTTATATTATTGCAATGTTGAGATGAACACTTTATTAGTCATTTTTGAATGAGTGTTGAAATGAACTATATTTGCAGAGTTTGGGCAGCCATAAATGTATTTAGAGTTACATTTTCCTGCTTCGTCACATGAGACCTCTATAACCTGGCTCTTTCTCCCAAATGAGGTAACTCTAGTCCCGCAGGTGACACATGGTAGCTGGGGGGGGGGGGGGGGCGGGGGGTCCTCCTCCAGGGTCTGAAGCAGTAAAAGTAGCCATCTGGCACAGGCACCAGAGATCTGGAATGTTACGAAAACATCGCTGCAGCCTATGTGCCCTTGAACAAATTTTTCCTCAACTGCAATTTTACCCAAGGTCAGGACCTATAAAACTGTGGAGAATCACAATTGTACCGCACACTTTGCAGAGCAATTACATCAGTCTCCTTTGCTTCCTGCCTTGTAAAGTTGTTTTTTTTTTTAAAAAAAATAACTATCTCTGAACAGAAACAAGACAATAAACTGATAAACACCTGGTTCCTTCTATAGAGAGAAAAAAGGAATAAAACCCATAAAGCATGTGGCAGAGACGGTGCTGTGAGTTCAGCATCCTGTCTCCTCTTCCTGGCACAGAGGAACACTGTATTTTCCAGGCTCCCTTGCAGTTGAATTGGGGCCACATGACTAAGTTCTGGTCAGGATGTGGGCCCAGTTATCTTAAGCCAGTGCTACTCAAAGTGTGGTCCATGGACTCATGCACATTTGCAAACTGTTGCTACCAGTTTGCAATGAGCTAAGTGTACACAAATTAAAAGATAAGTAGTTAGGGGCTTTTATAGCAATTTGACATTGCCACTATATCCAAGCAATGTTTCCTTTTTCTAGTAATTTGTTTTGGTTGCATTTTTACAAAAGTACTGGTCTTTGATGGATTAAAAAATGCTTGAAACCTGTTCCTTCACCTTAGATTATTTGAGAAGCATTGCTATATGCCACTCCAGGCCTGCCCCCTTGAAAATATTCTGTGTAATCCAGCCCTTTCTTCTCCATCTATAGCAACTCTGGAGTCTGGTAGTCCTAGATGACATAGCTACAAAATGGAAAAGGACCACCTGGCCCACATCAGACTCTGGCACAAGTGAGAAATAAACTGTTATTGTGTAAAGCTATAGAAAGTTGGGTTTGTTGGTGAAGCATAGCGTAGGGTTCTTTGACCAATACCAGTTATTACTGCCCTCATTCCAACTGGACAGGTGTGGTTAGTATGTCTGTAGTACCACAAATGGTACCAAGATGTCCTCTGCCCCCTGCCTTCTCTTCCCCTCTTTGCTCTCTCCTTCTTGTACTGCAATCTTGCTCCTTGCTGTGTAGGTAATCATGGGATTGGGATTTGGTGAATGCAAGAGAAATGTCATTACAGAACTAGAGTGCCAATGAGTCCCACTTACAGTTTGCTCTTCCCTACAGCTCTTTGCCCCATTGAATCATACAAATAATCCTGAACATTAAATAAGTAAAAAACAAAACAAAACAAAAAAACACAGAAAATCAAGGTTTTAAAAAGTGAGCAGCACAAAAGAGTTGGTTTCTGTTCACAAGAAATATACCCATTGCTGAAAAATAACAAGGCAAAATTCTCTCCAGGAAGTCATTATTGTAAGCTTATCATGGGGGATCTGATTGGGTCCAGGGCTGCCTTTTACTCTGGGCCTTAATAAAGAGGAGGTGAACGTTTGGCCATTTCTAAGCCTTTCGTTAAATATTTTTAACTAAGAGGGTAATAGCATGGGATTTAGTGTCAGAAATATAGGATTGAAATATTGAGACTCAGCTTGCCACTTACTTGCCTGTGACCATGGACAAGATGTTCATCACTTTCCTTTCCTATAAAAAATAGGGCTATAAACCCCTGTGCCCTACTGATAGAATGGCATAATATGAAGTATGAGAAAGCCCTCTGTAAACCCTAAAGTACTCTATAAAGTGGATTGCCATGTGTTTTACTTAGCTAATGCTGTATAACAAACCATCCCAATATTTAGTGCTGTAAAAAAATTTTGCCATTTATTATGCTCATGGATTCTGTGCGGTAAGATTTCAGAGTATACAATGGGAATGGATTTTCTCTGCTCCATCATGTCTGGGGACCCAGCTGGATGATTCAATAGCTGAGAGCTGGATCAACTGGTGCTGGCGGATCCACTTCCAAGACAGCTTCTTCACTCACACATCTGGCACCTTCACAGGATGGCTGGAAGGCTGGGCTCAGCTGGGACTGTCAACCAGAATGCATACATGTGGCCTCTCTAGGATGGTGGCCTTGGAGTAGCTGGACTTCTTACATGGAGGTTCAGGCCTCCAAGAGCAAGTGATCCAGTGAAAAAGCAGATGCTACATGGCCTTTATGCCATGTGGAAGTCAAATTCCATCAGTTCTGCTGTACTCCATTGTTTGAAGCAGACACAAGCCCATCCAGATTCAAAAAGAATGGATATGGACCTCACCTCTCTATGGAGGAGTGTCACAAAATTTGTGGCCATGTTGTTTTTGTTGTTGTTGTATTGCTTTTATTTTTTTATTTTTAAAGAAGCTTTAGATGACATAAGTGTTATATAAAAAATGTAAGGGATTCCCATATGCCCCGCCCCCTCCCCCTCCCCCACTTTCCCACATTAACAACATCCTTCATTAGTGTGGTATATTTGTTACAATTGATGAACTCATTGAAGCATTGCTACTAACCATGGACTACAGTTTACATTATAGTTTATACTTTCTTCTGCATAATTTTGTAAGTTATGACAAAATATACAATGGCCTATATCTGTCACTGCAATGTCATGCAGGACAACTCCAATGTCCTGAAAATGCTCCCGTATTACACCTATTCTTCCCTCTCCCATCCCTCAGAACCTCTGGTGGACACTGCCTTTGTATCAATGATAAGAGTTCTTCCATTGCTAGAATAATAAGTCTATAGTAGAATAATAATAAGTCTATTTTAGTCCATTGTTCATTCCCCAATCTTGAGGATTTGGGGATGGTGATGCCCACTCTGCTTCTAATTGAGAGGGGGCTTAGATCCCATGGGGCAGATGGATGGCGCTATCTTGCTTGCAGTGGCAGTCACTCTCTGTTTTTTGGGATGGGTGTTGTCCATAATCATTATTTTGTTAGTTCTGGGTGAGTCCAATGAACTGGAGAGTAGGTGTTGCAACCTGCTAAGATTCGGGGTGTGGCCATGAGTATTAGTCAGCCAAAGGGGTGCTGATGCAAATTACCAGAAATCTGTTGGCATTTATAAAAGGATATTTACTTGGGGTAGAAGCTTACAGCTACCAGGCCATAAAGTATAAATTACTTCCCTCACCAAAGTCTGTTGCCACGTGTTGGAGCAAGATGTCTGCCGACATCTGCCAAGAGTTCAGGCTTCCTGGGTTCCTCTCTTCCTGGGGCTTGCTTCTCTCTGGGATCAGGCTTGTTTCTCTCCACAAGGCCAGCTGTAGACTATCAGGAAATGGCTCGTCTCTTTTCCCGGGGCCTTCTCTTCTTTCTCATGACCAAGCTCTTCTGTGTGCTTACTTTCCTGGACTCCAGTATTAACACTCCAAACTTCCTTCTCTGCGGTGCAGTTTTTTGTGAGTCCCTGCCCACCAAGGGGCGGGGACTCAATGTCCTACTGATGTGGCCCAATCAAAGCCTTAATCATTATTTAATCAAGTAAAAGTAAAACCTCTGAATCCAATACACTCTAATACGCCCAGAGGAAAAGACCAGTTTACAAACATAATCCAATATTTCTTTTTGGAATTCATCAATAAGATCAAACTGCTACACCATGTTTTAAAACTGTTTTAGTTTGCTAGGCTGCCGAAATGCAATATACCAGAAATGGGTTGGCTTTTACAATGGGGATTTATTAGCTTTAAAACTTATAGTTCTGAGGCTGTGAAAATGTCCAAATCAAAGCATCATCAGGCAATGCTTTCTCCCCAAACACCAGCTGTGGGTGATCCTGGACTAATCTCTCACATGGCAAGGCACATGGCGGCGTCTGCTGGTCTCTCCCTTGTCTTCTGGGTTTTGTTGCTTCAGCTTCTTGCTTCCCTGGCTTTCTCTCTTTCTCTTCATTTTCATCCCATTTATAAAGGACTCCAGTAAGAGGATTAAGACCCACCCTGGGCCATTCCACAACTGAAGTAACCTCATCAAAAGGTCCCACCTACAATTAGGTTCACACCCACAGGAATGGATTCCTTCTAAGGGCATGATTTTTCTGGAGTCCATAAAAACCTCAAACTACCACAACTATCTCCCCATAATTATAATGTATGGCTCTGGTTTCAGATGTCTCATGTTCCTTTCAACCCATCTGACCTGGAGCCTTATCCATAGCAGGTACCTCCTGAGAGTGTGTTGATATTAATGAGAAGGGAAGCCAGGAATATTACTCCCGTTTTGAGGATAACTGAGTCTTAAAAGGTTTGGGGCAGCAGTTCTAATCCCTGAGACAAACAAGCTCATTTTCTGGATCTCTCTCACTCCATTTCCTCTTGCACAGGTGGAAAGGTATGGCCTTCTTCACTTAGAAGGGCCCAGAACTAACTTTAGGATTGGGCTTTGAAAAGGAAAAGACTGGTTTTTTAGGTAAAGGAATTTTCCATGATGTCCATGAGTTCTGCATTGTGATTTGGAGCTACCACCCCAGGTAGTAATGGAATCTGGCTTGCCTCCTGTGTGCATCAATTAACTTGAGGGTTACACTGGGGGGGGGGGGGGCATGACTAGTCAAAGGATAATCTGGATAGTCCTGAATTCACTTAGGAACTTCCTCCTAAATCCATATTCTTTATATCACCCTCGAACCAGGCTGAAGAACAATAACTGCAAAGGTTCTAAGGTGGGCACGTGCTTGGCACGCTGCACCATGTGGCTTTAGTGTAGCAAGCCAGAGGGGGCAGGGGAGAAAAGAATGTAGCCAATGTTAGGTCAGGTAGAGCCACAGAGAACCTTCTACGTGCCAGGCACGGTTCTACACACTGGAGACACCTCATCAGACAAAACCGAGGAATCCCTGCTCTCTTGGATCTTATATGCTAGGAAGAAATGCTTGATTGAAGTGAGCTCAAAGTGATAACAGAGGTGAGGGAGTCAGGATGGAGAGAACAGCTATCTCTTAGGGTGGTAGGAAAATGGGGGCAGTGGCTGAGAGTGGTCACAGGAGGATTCTTATTTTAAGACAAAAATATTTGAAGGCGGAGGCTGGAATAATCACACAGAGAAAGAAACGCTGATGATGCAGGGGAGAAAGGGGGCACTTGCCGGTGGTGTGGCTAAGCCCCCAAGCTGCTGAGAGCAGTGTTGATCCTGTTTACTTGGTTGGGGCTGGCCTTTGCGGGAGCAGTGGCAGTGGACCAGTGTGAGGAGGGAGGCAAGGGTGAAGGCGCAAAGGTGAGCAGTTTGGTCCGCTTGCCACGAGAGGGTAAGGACATTCGCTTCTGATTAACGATCATTTTTTCAGTGAAATTAGGAGCAAGGCTGCCAGCTGACAGTGAAGAATAGGGAAGATGCTTTGGAGTTCTGACAAAAGAGAAAGTTTTAAATAGTCCTCTCAGAGAGAGAGAGGGAGAGGGAATTGGCGCAGGAAATGTAGCATGGGAGGCAGCTCTTGGAGCCTAATTAAGGTTTGTGGTCACAAATTTAAAGTGAGATAGGGGTCAGTTTTCTTCTGAATATATGTTCTTTTACTGTTCATACTTTCTTAATAGTGCTTGATTTCAGTTTTTCTTTCCTCTTTGATTCATTTATTTTCTAAAAGATTTTTAAAATATTTAAGTTAGAAGTATTTTTAATAAAAACACAAGCCACCAAAATAAAACATCATGAATCTCTTAAATACTGACAACATTTTGTCAAAATATATAGAGCAGAGACTATTACAAATATTTAAAAAAAGTTTGGACAAAATGCCTCTTCAGAATTTGGAAAACTATGTAGTTAAAAAATGGATATAAAAGATTTAGAAACCATGGTTACTAAACTAAATAGCATATATAGATATGGATACATAAATTATTTTATCGGTATGCTTTAGATATCTATACATACACACATTTTTAAATTCAGCACACATTTTTACTGCCATGAAATATTTGCAAAAGTGCTTAAGGTACTATGAGACCAAGAAAACTTCAAATTCCCAAATCTAGAAATTTCATTGTCCACAATGTCTGGCCAGGATGCTAAAAAACTAGAAATTAACAACAAAAATTGAACTATTAGAAAATTTCTAAAATGTTCTTCTAAATAACTCAGGGGCCAAAGGAAAAATCAAAATTTAAAATACATGTTTATAAAATAACAACAGTGAAAATAATGCAAGATCCAGGGAAAATTCATAGCCCTAAAGCTCTGCCTCTTCCTAGGAGGCACTGCAAAGTAGTGCTGAGGCAGGTTAGCACAGGGAAAGGGAAGACTTGGGTCACAGCTGAAGACCCACAGACAACATGGGCAGCAGACCACATGGCCATGAGGCCCCGCCTAGAAACTTCCTGAGGAATCCCGCGAGACCCTGGAATGAGAATGTCATTTGGAACGAGAATTTCATTTGAAATGAGAACCCCTCAAAGGAAAGCCCAGGATATCCTCAAAAGGCCTCACCATTGGCCCCCTGAGAAATGACAGGTGGGGCAAACAATCAGAACAGCAAGCAGACGTTAAAAAGCCCTGACCTGGGGTCCCAAGCCCGCAACTCACTCTGCAGTATTTCTCATTTTGTTGTTTCTTAATAAACTCTTTACTCCCTTACCTACCCTATGGTGTGTCCTTAAGTTCTTTTATGCAACATAAACCAAGAACCTAGAGGCCCAGAAACCAGAGCCATCCAGTAACAGTGTGGCCATGTTTTTCAATCTACCACAAAGGCAAAAATAAGAAGGCTTGGTGAGGTAACAGGGAAATCACTGCAATATGTATCTTCTTGTTTAGACGATGCTTCAAGATCCAATTTCACAACCTCAAATGTTTCCTGCTTAGGAATAAATGACAAAGTGGGGGCTAGCAGCAGTCAAGACTGGGTCCAAAAGCACTCACATCTCATCCCTCCAGCCACTTCCATCTCAAGGGGATGGCTAGACCAAGATAGCATCCTGCCTTACTACCCAGATTAGGAAAATAGAGGAAAAAGGGATTCTGTCTTTCCCTTCTTTGTCCACTGTGCCCATATTAAAAGTCCTTGTTTCCTTTTTAAATGCCTGGTGATGAATGCTCAATTAGGTTGACCCACTCAAGCTGGTTAAAGGTGAGGAGTATAAGCCAAATTAATCCACCCAAATTCTTCAAGTCAACTGAAATATCTTTAGAATGTATATTTAAATAGTAAGCATAAATGTGGAAGATTCCTAATGTGTACAAGTGTCAAGGGAACAACTGCTTGGAAGGGTAAAATACATCAGTGAAAGTGAAGTAGGCAAGGAAATCCAATAAGTGCATTGAGTTGATAAAGAAATGCACTGATTCAATTGAATTAGCACTGCCAGTCACTGGAGAATACAGTATGAAACATGTCTTCAAGAAACTCACAGTCTGGAAAAGAATTTCCTAGGCAATGTTCATTAAAGTTTTTCCCCTCGGTGGTGGTCAAATGAGAAAATGTATGTGGATTGGAAAGGTTATAAAGCACTAAACTCTATAATATAGTATTATTATATTATAAATATAACGTGCAGTGAATGGACACAGAGAGCAGACAGTGAGCACAAGTGGGGGGGGGGAGAATAAATAAATAAATAATAAATAAATCTTAAAAAAAAAAACAAAAAATCAGACTCTTCTAAAACCTAATTCAAATGTCAAAGGATAGCAAACCTGTTGGCTCTAGGTGGAAGGATGCTTTTTAGAATATCTTCTAAAGTAATACTTGCCAGGGAAGAAGAGATTTCATGCCGCCATCTTGGTTAGGCTATATAAAATATAATATTATATTTATAACTTGCTCATAACAGTCTCCCTAATGATATATAGCAGGGGTTGGCAAACCATGGCCTGTCCCTCGTGTTTGTAAAGGTTTTACTGCATCAGCACCACGCCCATTCATTTACATATTAACTAGGGCTGCTTCCCCAGTGCAAGGGCAGAGGTGGCATGGCCCGAAAGCCTAAAATATTTACTCTCTGCCCTTTACAGAAAATACACTCAAATGTCTTCCCTGGGTCACTCAATTCTCCTGATTCTTCTTTCTTTTCCTTGTGGCGAATAACTTTGCTTTCATATGTGAAAATACCATCCCCATTCAAAAATATTCTTTATAATCATGTGAAAAACATGGGATGGTATGTTCTCAACTGTTCCAATGATAAATTAACACAGAATTATAATTATTGTCTAGTTCTATTTTACTGAATAATAGTAAATAAAATTTTGCTGTTATAAATGAGGGGAAAAATATTCTTCAATGTGGTAACTTGCTTTTCTCCAGTGTTTTCTTTTTTTTTTTAATGAAAGTCTTTTTCCTTAAATTGTAACAATCTGGTAAAAAGAAATAACTGCTTTGTTTTAATGTGACTTTATTCTGGTTTATTATTGCCAAGCAACATCATCATAAATCCCAAAGTTCTAACTTCTTTTAATAGACATAGAGGTATTATCTGAGTTCCAAGGATTTATATTAAGCTCTTACCAAGTGTATTATGAATGTAGCCCACACAAACACAGAAACACAATCCTGGGACAGCTGTATTAGACCCAAGGCTGGTTTCAGTTATCATTCACTCTTTGAATATAGCAAATATGGAGTGTGAAAACCCCCCTGAGAAACTAAGGTATTAGTAGGCATTGGATTAATCCCACAGTGGTATTTGTGACCATCAGAAAACTAGAACCACAGCCTAACCAAGATGGCAGCATGAAATCTCTTCTTGCCTGGCAAGTATTACTTTAGAAGATATTCTAAAAAGCATCCTTCCACCTAGAGCCAACAGGTTTGCTATCCTTTGACATTTGAATTAGGTTTTAGAAGAGTCTGGTTTTCTGGGGTTTTTTAAGATTTTTTTTTATCCACCCCCCCGCCGCTTGTGCTCACTGTCTGCTCTCTGTGTCCACTCACTGCATGTTTCCTCTGTGTCTGCTTGTCTCCCTTTGTTGTGTCATCTTGTCGTGCCAGCTCTTCATGGGCGCGGGCCAGCTTGCCCTCGCCAGGAGGCCCCGGGAACCAAACTCAGGGCCTCCCATATGGTAGACGGGAGCCCAATCACTTGAGCCACGGCCGCTTCCCAAAGAGTCTGGTTTATTTTTTAGCTAAACCTTAGGAAACTACTTTGAGGCCCTGAAGAAATAAGAACTAGGCAAACTTCAGCTTTAATTTAAAAAGCTGGCAGAGTCCTATTAAATATCCACAGTCTTCTTTCTTGTTGCCATTTAGACACATCACTCCACCATCCCTGGCTTCTCCTCTAAGTTTCCTTTAGTCGCCATCCATTAAATGGTTTGGGGAGTGTTGGGTCAACTGTTGCAAAGGCTGACATTGTCCCAAAATAGAAGGGAAGAAGCAGCCTAAGGCAAAGGAAGCTTGGCAGAGAATTGACATGGGAAGGATTTGGAAAGTAGATTAGAGGGCTGTCTTCAGGCCAAAGAGAGAAAGAATCCTGTTTCATTAGAGAAAGGTGCTAGAAAGATTCTTGTTAATTCTGAGTACATTTTATGTCCAGACTTTATGTGAAGAGAGGAGTTTACCCATTAGCAATCTGCTTCTGGGGCACAGCCAAGCTTTAAAACCATATTTGGCACCCTTCGCATTAGTAGGCTCCACATCAGATTCCCAGCCGGCATCTACGTGCATATAACAGTACTACTCTGGATCACAGGGCATCCTCCCTAGGTGAATTCCTTCTGTGGACCATTCTGGAGAAAACTCCAGTCAACTGGATGTAAGTTAGTGCTCCTATGTACGGTTCTAAACAGTTCGTTTTTCCATTCCTCTACTCAAGCAGCCATTTCCCAACTTACACATTTTTCACTCCTGGTTTCCAAACTAAAGTTCTTTGGTAAATAAAAAGCAATACATGTGTTCTTTCCTTATCCCTCATTGGATTAGAACGAAAGTAATATCTGACCCAAAAAAAGGCATTAGTTTCAAAATACAAATAACCAGAACACTCATTGACTGCGTTTCTAAATCAAGATATGCATAATTACCTCTAGAACTTAGTCTCAATTTCTGTATCATTTTCCCCTGGTGAACAGTAAATGTGGGAAGACCATCAAGTCTTTATCTTTGAAGAGTTTTATCTCACAAAGCCAAAAAATAAAATATCAAATGTGAATTATTCAAATTCTTTCTGAAAAAGTAAAATTAAGATCATGAAAGAATCCTAGCAAATGGATAATAGTAGACTTCGTGAGAGAAAAGGGTTTGGAGCTTTCAGTTAGGATCAAATCCATGAGAAAGGAATAATCTGGAAAGGGACGTACACATAAGACTGATTTATCTAATGTTTTCTACGTTGAGTGTGGTAATTGCTTTAGTGAGATCAATTATTCCATTACACTATCTTATGAGCTAAATAGTATTATTATTTTCCCATTTTATTAATGGATAAACTAAGACGCTGAGAAATTAAGTTAATTGCCCAGGGTCACAGACCAGTCATTGGTAGAGCAGGAACAACACCCAGGTAGCCTAATGCCACACATTTAACCCCTCTGGGATACAACCTCTCAACATTCGGGCACGTTCACTTTTCTTTTTTAATTACAAAAGTTGTAGGTTTACAGAAAAATCTTGCAGAAAGTACAGAGTTCCTAAATACTCCCCCCACACATATACACACAGTTTTCCCCATTATTAACACTTCGCATTAGTGTGGTAACTTTGTTAAAATTGATGAGACAATATTGTAATTATACTATTAGCTATTGTCCATAGTCTACATTAGGGTTCACTCTTAGTATTGGACAGTCCTATGATTTTTTTTTCATTCTGGTAACTTATATACAACCCAAAACTTTCCATTTTATCCACTTTCAAATATATAATTCAGTAGTGTTAATTACATTCACAGAGCTGTGCCTCCATCACTACCATCCATTGCCAAAACTTTTCCACCACCCCAAACAAAAACTCTGTACTAATTTAAGCATTGACTCCCCATTCCGCCCCACCACCTGGCCCCTGGAAACCTGTATTCTAGTTTCTGACTCTATGAATTTGCATACTCTACCTATTTCATATATATATATATACACACACATTTTTATTTATCTTCTTCTGCACGTGGGAAGTGGGAGGCAATATTAAAACAAAAACAAAACCCTGGAGCCAGTTGAAGACACTGGAGGTCAAGAGTTGAGGAAACTGACTTTTAATACTCTTAGCAGCACTTAAATTATCATATTTTCTAATTGTAGGTCCACCTTCCTTTTTGAATTCTTGCTACAATTCTGAGAGGTAGGACTTCTTTGCCTTTTACAGATGAGGAAACCAGTGTTATAACTTGGGTTCCCTAGAAACAGAGCCTGCCATAGGGACTCTTGTTCAAGTGATTAGGGTGGGAAGGCTCTGAGGAGAAGGGGCACAAGGGAACCAGGATTCGCAGGGGAGAGGCTCTGCAAGAGGGTGTACTCAGCTGGAGACCAACTTCAGCCCCAGGCAGCAGGGAGCTCTGGAGTACAAGTGGCACCACAGAGTTAGTCTCCCTTGAGAAAAAGGCATCAGAGTTTGGACTCCCATGTCAGATGATCTTTCCTTGAAGGGTGGAGGGGGGTAGCTATTGTTTGGCCAAGGGCAACTCATCGAAGAAGGGACAGCCAACACTCACCACAGCTGGGGGTGAGTGAACCGAATAGTAGAGGGGATCTGGGTGAGTCACCAACAGCATCCCCCTGGCTCAGAGAGGTTGTCATATAAAGGGGTTCTTTTCAGAGGTCATTTCCCCTGGGGAAGCCTCCCTGAACCTCCAGTGTGGGATTGAGAGAATCTGCCATTTTTTTCTAAGTCTGCTCTCACACAGCAAGACCACACCTTCATGCATTTTCCTTTGACTCTAGCAAGTAAAACAGGCTTCTCATAATTAGACTACTAGATTTCCACAACGGAATTTTCTATTTCCCAAATAGAGGCTAGCTGTCTTTGATATGTCAAAGACATGCTTCTACCCACTGGCATGATGATGTGCCTTGCAGTACTTCTCCTATCTTTTGCTATTCTGCTTTCTACACTTGTCCTCTTCAACCTCTGCTATTTTCTCTCCTCAACTTCTATTCTCTGTTGCCCACTTTGACTCCATCCAAGGCTGCAGGTATGATCCACCACAGACTTCTGTTTTCTGATGTTGTCCATAGCCAACTTCAAAAATGACAGACCAAGAAGATCGGGCTTTGGGACAATTGTCCCACCTCAAACTGGGGAGGCCATGCTATGATCTATTGGATATACTGGCTTTCAACACGAGCTATTGTTTGAAGACAGAGTTCAATGACTTTACAAAGTTTTAAAAACCCTAAAACCCTGGTCTACATCACAGGTGCATCTATAGTGTTATTTTTCACTTGAGGAAGCTGAATCTCTTGTAGACCAAGGGTTCCTAACTTTGTGCTGTGGTCCCTCTGCATCCTAGTGGACCTCTATTCTAAATAATTTTTTCCTATAAATGTTTTTTTACTTTTAATTTTGAAATACTTTCAAACTTGCGTGACAGTTAAAAAAATAATGCAAACACCAGCCAGAGAACCCCAGCCTATCTCCCTCCCCGGTACCCAGATCCACCAATATTAACTTTTTGCCACATTTGCCATATCATTCTATGTATCTGCCTATATATCTAACTACCTATCTACTTGTCTGACTGCATATTTATCAATCCTTTTCCTGAACATTTCAGAGCAGGTTGCACTCATTTATCCTCCCTAAAACATAATACTGCCATGTACATTTCCTAAGAACAAGGATATTCACTTATGTAACCACCTTAAATACAGTTGTCAAGGTAAAGAAATTTAATGTTGATAAAAAGCTTAGGTTCCATATTCCAATTTTTCCATATGTCCCAATAATGTCCTTTTGAACCTTTTCTCTTCCCTTGCTAGATCCCATTCAGGATCACATATTGCATTTAATTGCCTTCATCTCTTTAGTTGCTCTCTCTTTTTTTCAATTATGGGAACATATATACAACATAAACTTTCCCATCTCAACCACTCCCAAGCA
Source organism: Tolypeutes matacus (assembly GCA_026826555.1). Lineage (NCBI taxonomy): Eukaryota > Metazoa > Chordata > Mammalia > Cingulata > Chlamyphoridae > Tolypeutes > Tolypeutes matacus. Next base: position 5,860,917 of record JAKSZT010023082.1, read on the forward strand.
CACCATTCAATGGAATTAAGCACATTCACAATATTGCAGTACCCTCACCACCTTCCATTACTAAATGTTCCCATCTCCCCAAATAGAAACACTGTACCCATTCCTCCTGCCCCCTGCCCTTGGAAACCTTACTCTAATTTCTGTCTCTATGAGCTTGCATATTCTCCACTATTTTCTTTGTAGTTACCATGGGGCTTAAATTTAACATCCTAAATCTATAACAATCTTGTTTGCTTTGATACCAACTTAATTCCAATAGCATACACAGACCATTCCTATACCCCTCTGTCCCCCCACCTTTATGTAGTAGAACTGAAGTCACAAAGTACATATTTATACATTACAAGTCCAAAACTACTGATGTATCATTACATTCTATGCATTTGCCTTTTAGATCCCGTAAGAAGTAAAAAGTGGAATTACAAACCAAAAACACAATAATACTGGCATTTCTCTTTACCCATGACATTGCCCTCACCAGAGAGCTTTATTTCTTCATGCAACTTTGATCTGTTGTCTCTTGTCCTTTCTTTTCAACCTGTAGAACTCTCTTTAGCATCTGTTGTAGTGGTGACAAACTCCCTCAGCTTTTGTTTATCTGGGAATGTCTTAATCTTTCATTTTTGAAAGACAGTTTGGCCAGATATAGAATTCTTGGTTGGCAGTTTTTTGCTTTTAGCACTTCAATTATATCATCCATTGCCTTCTTGCCTCTATGGTTTCCGATGAGAAATTGGCACTTATTCTTATTGAGGCTCCCTTGTATGTGACACGTTGCTTCTCTCTTGTAGCTTTCAGAATTTGTTCTTTATCGTTGGCATTTGACAGTTTGATTATAATATTCTACAGCATGGGTGTATTTGGGTTTATCCTGTTTGGAGTGTGTTGAGTATCTTGGAGCTTTATATTCATGTCTTTCATTAAATTTGGGGAGTTTTCAGCCATTACTTCTTTGAATATTTTCGCTGTCCCTTTCTCTCTTTCTTCTCCTTCTAAAACTCCCACAATGTATGCTTGATGGATCCCACAGGTTGCTCAGGGTCTGTTCACTTTTCTTCATTCTTTCTTCTTTCTGCTCCTCAGACTGAATGATTTCAACTGTCTTAACTTTAAGTTCTCTGATTCTTTCTTCTGTCATCCAGTCTGTTGTTGAACCCTCTAGGGAATTTTTAATTTCTGTTACAGTGGTGTTCAGTGCTCTGATATTCTCTTTGAGTTCATCTGTCATTTTCCTGATTTCTTTTAGTTCCCTGTACATGTTTTCCTTTAGCTCTTTGGGCATATTTAGGACCATTTTTTAAAAGTCTTTGGTAACTCCCAGCTCTGATCCTCATTCATGGTTTCTAATACTTTAATCTTCTCCTTTGCCCAGGCCATCAATTCCTGTTTCTTTGTATATTTTGTAATCTTTTGTTGAAACCTGAACATTTTGATATTTTAATATATTATCACTGGAATTTAGACTCTGAGGCATCTGCTCCTTAAGCTTGCATCCAGCTAGTGTTAAGAGTCAGAGCTTTCCTTGAATGCCAGGAGCTAAGAAAAAAAGGAGGAGGAGGAGAAGGAGAAGGAAGAGAAGGAAGGCCCTTCTGTCTTTGCAGATTGGCCTGTGCAGGGGCCCTGTGGGTGCTCTCTTTCAGGGCTTATCATACAATGACAGGCCAAAGTGGGCAGCTTGTCTTGGACAGATGTGTGGCCCCAGGAATTCCCCTGTTTACACAGTTATGAATGTCCCCTCTTCCCTAGCAAACAGTTTCCTCACAGTCCTGGGCACTGCACTGTGTGTCCTACAGGCTGCCCTTGACCCAGGCAGTATGACTTGACTGCTTTCCCACAGTATTGTGTAGGAGAGTTCTGTGAGCCACCTTCTATGCTCAGGGTGTTCTGGGACAGTGAGTCCCTCAGGCCACCATCAGACAGATTGGGCCAGACAAACATGTTCCCAGTATGTGCACAAGAGTTACTCTGCTCCCTTTGGAATCAGGACCAGAGATGCACCCTGGAAGCCCGGGCCAGCGCTGAGCTAGTATGGGTCAGGGAAGTGCCAACCAGGCTGCCAGGGGATCCTGCCACTTTTAAGGAGGCTTTTTCTTGATTTGGCACTCACCCTGTTACTGCAGTCTGGAGCTTTGAGAAAGATGTTTCTGTCAGTTCTTACAGATTGTTCAAAGCTCTGGGAGGGGGGGTGAGTGGAGCCCTGAAGCATCTCATTCCACCATCTTGATCCTCAGAAAAATTTTTTAATGCACAGGATTACAAAGCTAATCAGTTAATACAGCTATTAAAAGATAAAAAATAAATTTGATATAATACTGTGTTTCTTTCTTAGTGCATTGAGCAACACTAATCTAGAGATAGTCCCATGAACTATTGTAATCCCCAAGTAAAAAACATAAATAATATTTCAGCAATTGCAACAATTATGTCCTTAGAAAATACTTGTTCCAAATGTATGTTAATGTTACAAGATGTTAATATCAGGCAAAAAAATAAAAATAAAACCTCACATTACACTGTTAAAGAAACCAGAAACAAAGTACTACATATTGTATGATTCCATTTATATAAAATATAAATATAAATCAATTTATAAAGATGGAATTAGATTAGTGGTTATGTAGGGCTGAGGAAGGATAGTGGGATTGAGAGGTAACTGCTAAGGGGTGTGGAGTTTTTCTTTTTAATGAAATTGTTCTAAAGTTGGTTGTGGTAATGGATGTACAACACTGATTATACTAAAAGCCATTGATTGTACACTTTGGATAGATTGTATGGTATGTGATTATATCTCAATAAAACTGCTTTTAAAAAAAGTTTGTTCCATTGATGATAAAGTTACAGATCAATGCCTAATATTACTGTGGTTTATTGCCTACAATCATAATTTTTGAAATCATAAATTTCAGTTAGAGGAGAGCAAAAAGAAAGATGTAGTTATTTTCCCATCCAAGTCCTAATTTCCCCCTGAATTAACTCCAGCTTAAGAAGCCCTGGCCTAGATAGAATTTAGAAGGCAGGTATCGTGCCAATTTTACAAAATTACAAAAAGCTCATGCAAACACTCAGACATACACACACAATTGAAAAATCAAGTCTGCTGCATTCCATCAGACCGAATGTCATTATCCCAGGGAGCGGCAGAAGCCCTGGCCTCTTCTGTGGTCCAGGATCATCTCACAGTCCTTGGGAACAAGGTCAGACACTAGACAGATCCAGAATCCCCTTGGAAAGTGAAAATATAGCATTTGGGGGGAACATTTACACCTAAAAAGCCCCACTAATTTGGAATATGAGCATTGCAGGGTAGAAAATCACTTGCCAACTCAGTGTGAGCTATGTGTTTTGCAAGATGTTAATTGCAATTGGCACTTCTGAAGCTGGTGTGAGATGTGTTGTCCTTATCTCCAAAGAGCTGTTTCTGACCTGCTTTCTTCCTGACCATCCCAACAGAAAAAAGGAGGAAAAAACTTTGAATTTGCTTCTGTTTTAATGAACACTTTCAATTAAAATATTTTGAAGGATGATGTGCTTTTTTAAAAATTTAATATGGCTGTTCTCTTTAAAGCTCACACTTTATGTCAGTGAGCAATTATGGTCTAGACTGAATAAAATTTGGGCCTGCCTCATTTTTAAAATTAATAATCCCTCATGAATGTGCACAGTTCTGCCATTGTTATTGTATTTCCGTATCTCCCTTTGAAGAAACACCTTAAATTGACCATTTTATTATGGAGGAAATAGGCATAACAAATTTTAAACAACTAATGCAAATTCTCACTGAACTTTGGTTAATTTTTCATTGATTTTCATGTAGAGATATTTGAATTCTCAAATAAAACTATCAAATCAGTTCCAATCCTTGAAGACTGCCTAGTCCATCAAGGTCTTTCTTCCCACTCCATGTTATACCTTACAAGGTCTCTCTGCTCCTAGTAAAAGCATTATTTATTCAACCGGTAGCAGCTCAATGTTCTAAACTTCCGTTTTGTTATTCAACAAATATTTCCTTAGAGCCTCCTACTTGGGGAGCAGTGGACTGGATCTAGGATAGATAAGAAGCGTTGTGACCCTTAGGGCCTCATTCCGAGGAAGAGAGAGAAACCTAACCACACAGAACTTGACTGGTGTTGCAGTAGAAACAGGAAGGAATACCCAGGAAGTCTGGAGGAACTCAAAATTCATTCTGCCCAAGGGGTTAAGGAGAGACTTCAAAGAGATAATGATCT